>CM033752.1:7694976-8287302 GCA_019671005.1 Hibiscus mutabilis
AATCACGAACTGCTCGCTACTGGAACTGGCTAACAGAAAGAGCGGAACGGAAAGAAAGAGGGCATGTCTCACTAGCAAGACAAAAAGGGTGAGCGCCTAGCGCCCCCCCTTTATTACTAGGTTGGGCAAGCTTTCACAGAAAGAACACCTATGGCTTTTCACACTGAACTTCTCGGATGTCACATTTGTGCCTCAAGCCTAAACCATAAAACTTCTCAAATTGGTCTTAGCCCAACAAAGTATTTCTCAAAAACATTTAAAGCCAACAGATGAAAATATAGATAAATAATCAAAATGATACAAAGGAGCTCCAATTTAAATTTAAAATATTTGAACATACGATTTGATTAATACAATTTCAAAAATAAGAATTACAGACTCCACCAAGCAAGGTCCTATGAATACATAACTCACTAAACATAAGTACCGTACTCTGAAGAATATCACATACTAGAATCCTGTACCAACAGTGCTCCTTGATCCCAAGATCTAACGGTCAACCTACGCAATGAAACAATGATTCTGAGCGTTGAGCTTACAAAACTCAGTGGTACACATCTACTTTACTATACTTCATGCTAATCATAAACATAACCATGCAAGCTAGTACGAGCAATAAAGAGAGATAAATAAACATATGTCATTACCACTAGTCGTCTAAACACATGCTCTCAACAGCACAAAATATCATACGTGTCACACAAGGCCCAACCATACTCGGGATCTCACCAGATCATCCAAGCAAAAGCACACAAAGTCATAACCACAAACCTGGAGTGAGGCCCAGTGCCATATAGCTTCGGGAACATACATTCTGAGTAAGGCCTAGTGCCACACAGCTTCGGGAATGTACACCCATGCTCAAAATCTATCGTCGAGCATCTTCGAATAAGACCTGGTGCCACATAGCTTTAGGAACGTACATTCGGCATCTCTAACTATGGTGTTGCAACATTTTTTCATTAAGTATCCTGATCCCATCATTCAAAGGTAACTCAACCAATTAAGCGTCCAAACAGCATAATATAAGCACGATTACCACACAACACATAGTATTACATGATCCACTAAGGATCCCTACGATTGCTATTACCATCAAGGCAACCAACATTTACCAAGTTATTAATTATTATGGAAGTGTACGTTAATCGTTCTCATTAATTATATCTATTAATCTATATTTTCTCATTAGAATCCCATATCAATTTTAATATCTTTATTAGCATTATATATTCTCTCGTTCAGTGGGTACTGGTACTCAAATACGAGTATCGATACAGTACCCCTAGGTATTGGTACTCATACGCGTATGTAGACTCTCTAAGTGAATGTTGGCAAAAGGGGAAGTAGATATGTAATGGAAAAGTATAAAACAATGCCAAGATGAGTCTTTTGCGTGCAAGTATACACGGTCTGCAAGAAATACAACAGTAAGCTGAGTATCGATCTCACAGAGATTGACTTCGAATTCAATTGCCTTGATTGTTACTTGCCTTAAGAAAAAGTTGTTTTGTTTTGAAGTTGGTTTTGGAAATAATTGAAAAGAACATAAATAAAAGTAAAGTAAAGATGTTGGCAAGGAAGATGTTTTAATGAATGATGAGCGTTGGCAGTGAATGCCTGGTTTTCACGTTCCAAGTTGTGCCAGCCTTTAATAACAACCTGTCTTGGCATTGTTTGCCAAGCAGATTCAAAATTAGCAAAGCCTCTCTCGATGGTCATTTCCCTAAATTGATCATGTAAAAACCCCTATATCTCTATAGTACATGCTTTTAAATAAACCAATTTAATTAAGATCCAATTTATACTCCTAAGGGGTAGATTTCACCCCCGAAGTAAGTTCATCTACTTGAAAGGCTTCTCTCGAAGCTTCTCTCCTCTGTATTCAACAAATTAATTGTTGCCACCCCAAGCCTGTTAAGATACTGAGGCGCAATAGGCCAACAGTGCCAGCTCTCGCTTGGTATAGTATTTAGAAAACATTAAAGTATGCCGAATAGATAAAACATTGCTAAGGCAGATTTATTATTAAAAACTAAACATTAAAATAGCGTTTCAATGCAAACATCCCCCACCAACTATTGAATTAGTTCATGGTGAGGGATTTAACTGAATAACCATAAACATTTTCAAAATACATCATCATTAAAAAAATAAAAATAACTAAACAAAGATAATAGGCAAGAAAGGGGTCTCTCGATGCAGCCATTCAATGGCTCCAAGCCCTCGGTCTAGCTGGTCGAACCATGCAGCCTTCCTCTTCCGATCGTCAATGAAATCCTCTCCAAGTTCATCCTCTAAATGCTTGCTTGATCGTTCTTTAAATAGGCATGCGAAGAAGCCCTAGGATAAGCCTTCACATTTGAAATTTGAATGCGCCAAGGGATAAGGGATGCGACCATCTTATCCAGATTTGAAGTGATAAGCTGATAAGGTGATAAGCTGATTAGGTTTTTACTAGGGCTGACGTCATATGATGTCGATCCTTTGGCAGCCGCGCTTGGCATCGTTTGATCCATCTGTGCCAGACAAACTTTGCATCTTATTTTTTTAGAGTTTGATCAAATTTTTTTTGCAGCCTGATATGTTCCTATTTTTTCGGGCTGGCATTGCCAAGGGTTCTGGCATAACTCTTCTGGCATCCTGTTGCCAATGGTTCTTGGCATTTCTTTTATGGTCCTTCGCTGCCAACAACAACTCTGCATTCTTTCATGTGTTTTATTTCTGGGCCAAATACTATGCCAAACCTGCAAGATTGCCAACAAAACAACCATTCACACTGGTATAGATATAATTCTAAACTCCTTATGCAAATGCATGATTTTAACAACCTTATGCAACTAAATGTACCTAAAAAAAAGCAAAACATTGTAAGATTGGCATTAAAAACAGTACTTTTGGAGAGGTAACACACCCCAAACCTAACTCATTGCTTGTCCTCAAGTAATGCAAACAAAAAAAACAAAAACCGTGAAAATGTTACCTTGACAAAATTTTGGTTAGAATGCCAACAACTACTGGCAAGCAGATTTTGGCTCTATTTCTGTCCTCGGTATCTTAGTGCAATAATGCCAAGCAGGTAGTAATTCAAGTGCAACAATATAACTCTAATCTAAGTTTATGAAGAGTGCATGATGTGTAGGCAATATGCATCAAGTATCCTTTCACTCTCTCAGACAATCTTACTACCTAAACTCAAATTCTCTTCTTTTTTTCTTTGCCAAGGGTTTTTGTTGGCATTAATTTAAGCTTGCTTCGTGACACTATTTAGCGTGAGAGATAAGAGGGATCATACCACGAATCCCCACCTTAATCTAGACATCACTAGGCTTTCTCTTCAACTCATACCCTAAAGTTTTAGACTTGAGAACTATGAGGGAGCAAACCACGAAGTCCCAAGTAGCTTATTATCCCTAAGGTAGAGAAGAGTTCTATTTTTTTCTTGCCTTGGCAGAACATTGCTGCCTTATTTACTTCTTTTACCCTGACATCATTTTTTTTAAATCTGAGCATAGTTTCAAAAGGTCTAAGTTTGCTAAGGAACTAGATACATACTACGTGTTAAGTGTAAGTTCAATTCCCTAAACTAGAGATCAATTACCAAGCAAACCTGGCATAACTATTCTGGTAGCATGGCATTACAACTAAATATTAAAATTTCTTCATTGGACAGACACCTAGATCAAATTAAACTTGCCTAACAAGTGTTAACATTCTTCAAAATTAAACCGAGGCAATTTTTTTCTTTTTTTAGTGGTTCGGTATGAATCTATTCTAAATGGCCTAGATGGCATGGCAAATGGCATAGCAAAATGTAAACATGAAATGCATGGCATGGCATAAATGTGAGAAAACGCACACCCCTAAACCTAAGATGCGCATTGTCCTCAATGCATGAAAACAACACATATATACAAGAAAACATAAAAATAACATGCATGATCATGTAAATACAATGAAATGGCATAAAAATTCTCTTGCTTCAACTCTTCATTCTCAGTCAATTGGCATCCACTTTTCCTTCCAACAATAAGCCATTTGAGCACACCTCGCTTTATGGCATCAGTCCTGACCAGAATCGATCTTTTCTGTGGCTCAATTAATTTGCCATCACACTGTTGTTTTATGGCATCAGCTTTCATTCCTTGGCAAGTCAATGCCAGGTTCTCATCCAAAATGGATTTTATTGGCTCAACTACATGGTATTCTTCATGTTTATCTGCACACTTAAGAGCTTTGTCAACATTAAAAGTAACATTTATTTGTCTCACCAATGTAGGGTTGGCAATTACTAGTTCCATTGGTTTTACCGAAGTGGTGTTGGCATCAGATTGAGATCTGGCATTACTGGTGCTTGTTTCTCCTTTCTCAACTTCCTTAGTTTATTCCGCTGGAACTGATTTATTCGCATGGCAAACAATTGGCTCTCTTCCACGTGTTAAAATCTCGACTTGGTTGCCACTTAGGGGAGTGATAGCTTTGCCTTTTTGCCGAGCATCATTCGTATCACATGGCAGAGTTTTTGAAGGTCTGGCATCAGATAGTGGTATGACATCATCAGCCTCTGCCTCTTCTTTCTCTACTTCTTTGGGTTCACCTGCTGACACCGAGTTCTCTTCCTGGAAAATAATTGGCTGCTTGCCGTAGTCTTCTTGGTTTGAAACTTCAGAATATTGCCCTTCTACCCTGGCATCGAACTTGGCAACATTATCTAGCTTTGCCTCGATATTGTTGTGTTCGGGATCCTTACCCTCAAATTTTTCCTCACACTCTATTACTACTAATGAGTCTAATGTACTTGTTGTAGAATACTCCTACGCCATGCTACCTACAACAATTTCCAAGACCAAACTAGAACTGCCTAAACTGCCAAAGCAGGAAAATCTAGAAAAACAGGAAACATATTACTTGGAAAAAATAGTACTTGAACATAATTTAAAAAGGAAAAAAAGGGACGTTCCTGCAATTCGACTCCAAACTACCACTAGGCTTTGAACATCACTTGTCTGTTGATCACTTCTTTCGCCAAGTAAATCAGCCATTCCGTTTCCATTTCGAGGCACATGCATGAATTACGTATTACCAATCCTACTCACCAGATTATCCGCTTCCACAAACAGCGACCACCAGCTCCACGGTCGTTCTAAAGGTTCGTCAATCCAAGACAAGGCCAACTTTAAATCAGATTCTATTATTAAACTTGCTTTTCCCAACCAACCTGCTTCAATTAAAAACTCCAAGGCTAGCTTAATAGCCGAGAGTTCAGCAAAATCAGCCCCTAAACCTTCAATGGGTCCCGAGAATATTACTTGAATTACCGTATTCGCAGTATGCAAGACTCTTTTGCAGCCTGCCAATCCTTCCTTTTCCCCTCCATCTACATGAATTTCACAAAACCCTCATTTGGTGGCTCCCAAATCTGTGTTACAAATCACATCTTCTTTAGAAGCTTTATCCCAAGTCAAAGCCCTCAATTTAGTATTAAAAATTAAATCCTTAAGACTACTAGAATTCTCTTTGAATACCATTTCATTTCTAGCGAGCCATAAACTCCAAAGCACAGCCGACAACGAGATGGGCCAAAAACTCTTGGATACCCCGAACCTTGCAGCCTTAAAACAATTAAAAAGCCCTGTAATATCTTCAGTTCCCAACCAGTGGATTTTCCACCATTGGCATAATAGACTCCAATAACTATCAGTAAAACTACAAGCCTACAAGCTACAAATAATTGATTAACATCTTCTAGTTCAGCTCTGCACCTCCTACACAAGCATTGCTCGAGCTCGATGTCCACACCTCTCTTTCTCAAGAATTCCTTGGTGGTAAACCTCTTCAACTTCAGTATCCAAAGGAACCTCCTCACTTTAGGTGGAACTTTCAACTTCCATATTCGATCAAACTCAAAGTCTGGATCCTCTACGCCTGCATTGCCTATCAATTGCGACAACTTCTTTACTAAAAAATGTCCCGCTCGATCATGAACCCAAATAATCCTATCAGTTGAGCACGAGTGCAAGGGAATTTTCTGAATTTCCCCCTCAATTTTTTTCACCAGAGCCATCTCTCGATCTAATAAAGGTCTAGAAATTATGGAGCCCTATTGAATCCCAGTAAAGCCCTCATTACCAACTGCATCCGCTATTAACTCCCCCTTGTTATTATAAAGTCTAGGGAACGACACTCTTAGCGGCTCACTCCCGCACCAAGTATCCTCCCTAAGCAAGACTGACCTACCATCTCCAACTTGCCACCAGAATGATTCAGGCTTCATCCATTTTTTAACTTCATCCTTAATAATCCCATGACAAATCAAAGATATTTTCTTCGATTTAACCAAGTGCAGTGCCTCTTTATGGATGCAATTCCCATACTTGGAGCTTATAATTCTCCTCCAAAGTGCCCCTTTCTCCGCCGCAAACTTCCAGACCCATTTTGCTAGTAATGCTCGATCCTTAGCTAGTAATGCTAGTAATGCAATTTCCCCACTTGACAGCCACAACAATTAGCCAACGCCACGACCTTGTCATCTTCTACTTCTAATAAAACTACACTTGATTTCAACAATTACAGATTTTGGAATTTCAAACATCAACATGTAATAAAGTGGAAGAGAGGATAATACCGAATCAGTAAGGACCCCCCTTCCTGCAAACGATAGGGATCTGCACTTCTATCCAGCCAGTTTGACTTTGAATCTTTCCACGACCGGTTCTCTCGTAATTACTCTTTTTGGATCTGCCCCAAGAGAAATACCCCAAATAAGTAAAGGGTAATTTCCCCACTTGACAGCCACAATAATTACCCAATTTGAGTAAAATCCCTATGAGTCAGCAACCAATTCTCATCCAACATGCTTCTTTTGTTTTGGGGACCAAACCATATAAATTTATTTCCAACAATTGGCAAATCGACCAAGTTACTGTCTGCATAAAAAGAATTAAATTCATCACTACCTGACAGTAGACTCACATAACCACTCCCTTCACTCCTGGTTCGAATCCCCCAACAACCAGTTTTTAGGGATGGAGAATGGGAACCAGCCCCACCGAGAATCATGATCATCTTAAGTTGGAGTTGTTGAGGGCTTGGGAACCCTTAGACAGTGCGAGCCATAGGGAGGTACATCGCCTCCAAAGACCCTCAAGTGGTGTTTTTGTGCGATACTAGACTTGGTTAACGAAAGGTTGAAAATCTCAAGCGAAGATATGACATAGAAGTGTTGCTAGCATCCTCGAACATTCACATCCACATCGACATAGAAGTAGAATTAGGAGAGGGAAAGTTTAGGATTACATGAATGCATAGGTTTAGTGACAGCCAAAGAAAGCAAAAAAAAAAAATGATGTATACTGGATAGATTAGAGATACATCACAACTACCCTAGATAATTGGAGGTGATTTTAATGAGACCCTCTCACAATATGAGAAATCAGGAGTATGTAAAAGACCAAATATGAAGCATTAACCAGGAAAGGCCTACGCAAGAACAAACCCAACAAAGGGTGATTTACACTGCACAATAGTGAATATGCAAATACTAATATTCGAGACAGAATAAACCGATATATGGCTAATATGTCATTGCTAAGGAATTATAAGGACAATCGCTTGATCAAAGAGTATACAAGCTATTTAGACCACTTTTTCTTGCTCTTAGACACTAAAGGGTCTCGAGAACGTGAAGGTGGGAATAGGAGTGACTACATCAAATTTGATGTTTGTTGGTCATCCGAGCTAAAGTGCATGTAAAAGGTGACAGAAACATGGCTAGGTAATATGGGATCCATGCTGGAAAAATTACAAGCAATTGACCAAGGATTAGACACATGGAAACGCGAACGTAAGAGGGAAGCCCAAGGTCATAAAAACAACTGAAATATTGAATTGAATATTATATGTAAACCACGATCATTAATACACAAGCTACCAAGCTAAATGAAAAAAAAGAACTAAAAATCCCATTGGATACGGAAGTGACTTATTGGCAACAACTTTCTAAGGTTACTTGGCTAAAGGAAAGGGACCGTAATACCAAATCCTTCCATGCTAGAGCTAATGGAAGATGAAAGAACATGATCATCGATCTTGAAAATAGTAGTGGCCAATGGGTTGAGTGTATGGATGAGATCTTTGGAGTGGTAATGAAATACTTCACCAATCTTTATCAATTCTCGAGTGGAGACTCATCAGATGAGATTCTCAATTCAACCGAGACTAGTTTTACACCGGAAATAAATGCAACCATATACAAGGAAATCACAATAGAGGAAGTTAGAGCCACCTTTTTTCAAATCAATCCATCCAAAGTACCAGGAATAGACGACATGCATGTTAGCTTCTATCGTAAGTTTTGGTCTTTAGTAGGTCCAGAAGTTATTTCTCTGTGTTTAATCTTTAAAAAGACAATGTTAGTATAGAGTCAATAAATAAAAAAAATCATCATTTTAATTCCTAAAGTAGGTAATCCAAAGCTAATGAAAAACTTTAGTACAATATACTTATGTTTGGTAATTGATAAGGTGGTGTCAAAAACTATAGTGAATCGACTAAAAGATATCATGTCTAATTGCGTAAGCGAGGATAAATGCGCCTCTGTTCCAGGTCAGCTTATTTCTAATAACATCTTTGTTGCGCATGAATTATTTCATTATTTAAAAGGTTATAAAAAAGATCCTTTTGATAAAAAAAAGTCGCATGGCATTGAAAACGAAAACAAAGTAACAACACAACACAACAAACTGGTCACAAACGGACTAGAGAAACACACCGACAGGCCGGTGGAAAAACAAATAGGGGACAAGGAAACAACAACAAAACAAACAGATCATTGATAAAGAAAGAAAAGCAACAAAAAAACAAAGCACCACACCAAGAACAGAAAAAAGCAGAGTACAGGAAGCACAAGCAAAAATGAACTAACGATGGCCGCAACCGAGGAACCACGATGCCAACAGCCAGATTTGCCAGACTGCATGTTATTTCGGGGGTCACCGGAGTGTATGAGCGGTTGGGGAGATGCAGTGGGAACCGCCAACAACAACATCGTATAAGAAATGGGGGATCGATGTCTGAGGCTTCTGGCGAAAACGGGTTGGAAAACGAGGAGATTAGACGGCAACCGACAGAAGCAGTGAAAAGACGACGAATGAGAGATCGAAGGGAACCAAACCGCCCTTACCATTCCTGCAAATACCAAGAGAAGAAAAATAGGGAGAAAAAAAAAACCAGAAAAAGAAAAACAAAAGAACACCAGTGGAGGAGACGCCACCAATCTCCAATCAACAGTGACGAAAATCACCCAAACAAACTCTGGCCGCCGTTTCAAAAGAAACCGTTCCCCTCAAAATGCCGGAGTGAAGGGTGGAGAGGGGAGCCCCGAGGGCGAATCCAACGAGCACCAGTGAGTCATGCGGCTCAATAATGGTAGAAGAGGTTATTATTTCAGAGGAGAACTGACCAGACCACCGATGGCTGGTGGCCGGTTGAAAAACGGTGCAACAAGGGTTTTCTACTTTTAGAGAGTAAAAGAGAGCTTTCTAAGGTTTTTTTTCTAGGGTTACAAAAAAGATCTTAAGAAAAGGACAACCCTAAAGATAAATATGAAAAGGCATATGATGGGCAAAAATCCTTTACACCTTTTTGCTACTTTTTTTTATACCTTAATATTAAAAAATTAAATTTTAAGTTCTAACCCTAAATTTTAAGTCTTAAACCTTAAACACTAAACCTTAAAAATACACCATATACAAACTTCCTTAAAATCTATTCATAAATTCTAAACTTAAACTTTAATCCTAAATTTTTTGTGTAAGGGCATAAATAGGGCACCAAAAAGGGGTAGAAGATTTCTATTCTGTATACGACTGAGTATAATGGAATTTTTTATGTGATGTTGTAACCCCCTCGACCCGGCCTAGACGCCCGATCGAACCAAGAGAACTACATTAGGTTTGCCGAAGCAAACCGGAGAAAGATTACAAAAAATCGGTCCATTTTTTTCCTTTTATCTTGTCTAGATGCAAATTATTAATCCTACATGTTCATACTTGCAGTGGGTGAATTTTCAAAGGAAACGAATATCAAAAAGGCCACCAATTGCATCACATACATTTCGAGGACTAAAACATATCTTTTAAATTATAGGACCAAAATTAGAATTAAGGTTATCAATCCTCAATTAGTCCATTTACATACTCACGTAACAAATTCCAGGTCAAAACAACCATCCATGCTCATAGAATTGCATTCTCAAAGCTCAAAGACCAAAATGAAAGAAACTAAAACACTCAAATATGCCAAAATAACAGAATTAACTGCAGTCGTACCGGAACGCTATGAGGTATTTCAGTACGCCTTTGTAATTTTTAAAAACTCAAATTCCAGTAGCTTAAACTCGTTCCGATACGCCCCACATATCGAAACGTCTTCCCCAAAATTCCAATACCGTATCGAAACACCCTCTCGAGTACCGAAATACTGTGCTTGGAAAGGCTTACCTGTATCGAAACACCCTCCCGCGTATCGAAATGCTATACCTAAAATGGCATAGCCGTACCGGTACGGGGACACCTGTTTCGATACGCCTGGACTTGTAATGTCCTAAATTGCTGTCTAAACACAGTTTAATGATAACCAAACCACTTAAACATGCTACAAACACTAGAACAACCCTATTAAGATCTGATCCCTACCAAAACATCCAGAATCATCAACCAATCATGGCAATTATAAAAACACGAAGATCTATAGGCATGCTTCCTAATATCATTTTACCAAACAACCAAAACTCATAATTGGCACATTTAAACATCCACAACATGCTTGCACTACTAAAACAGCATAACAAACTTGTTTGAATCATCCAAGCATGACAACTATAACAAGATAACTAGATGCATTCCTAAGCACTCATCTAGGATCAATATAGGCAAGGATCCACACAAGTATATCAACAACAAAGCAACATGAAATCCAGCACTTCACGTGCTTAAAAACCATGGGAAAGTAGAATTACAAATCCCCAAAACTATGACGAACACATTGCCTTATTAACCAGAAACATAAACTGAGTCCATACTCAAACTAGTCCTTATCCTTGGATCACTTTAGCCTTGCTCTTGTAGCCACAAACCTTAATGCTCTGCTTCATTAGGAAAAAGAGAGCGTAAGCACACATGCTTAGTGAGGATGCTCATAAAACAATGATGTATTTAAAAACATTTGAAACCGAAACACTTGTTTCCAAAACATGCTTACAAGCAAAGCACTTTCCTTGTCTCCAACCGAGACATGCATAATCATCCTTATGCAACATCGTATACTTATTCCATGCTTAGATCCCAAAGCATTAAATCATAAACCATGTTTAAATCCCAAAGCATTATAAAATAAACCATGCTTAAATCCCAAAGCATTATAAAATAGGTTCAACACATGAACTTCCATATATATTGGCATTAATAGTGACCCCGATAGATTACCCTCTATCCAACATATCTGATACTAGGATCCCTCATACCATGCCTAGTTATATCATATGATATCCCAAACCTTGCCTAGTTAAACCGCAAGATTTGACAGCCTCACCTAGTTAAACCGCGAGATTTACCACCTTTGCCTAATCCACAAGTGTACACACCTTACCTAGTTAAACTGCAAGATCATAATCAATTTGGGTTGCATAGTTAAACCGCATGCCCCAAATGAGATTCCCAACAGTCCGAGTGGCCTTGTTAAACCGCCATACCTTAAAGACCCATGGCCAACGATCGATTTTGTTCATATTTTATAGTGCACTTTAATCCTATAGCATGCCAGCTATATCCGATTATTTCTTACCATGTCACATAGCCAATATATCATTTACAAAACCATTTACCTACTATTTTTCAATGCATTAAACCAAAACCACAACATAAGCAATCCACATTGCCCAGAGCAATACCCCATCCCAACCGGAATGAAAACCAATGCTCACTAGCATTTATAAACATAAAATCCATTGCATATGTGTCCATAACCATGCATTTATAGTAGTAAATTTAACCATGTTTAACACCAAAACATGAAATCAACATGCTCATATCTAAACCGATATTAAAAAGCGAAATAAGAGAAACTTACTTATGAGCTTAGGTAAGTGTTTCATGCTTACCCTAAACTCCCAACAACCTTCATTAAACCTTTTAAAGGCGTTTAAACCAGTTTCCACTCACCGATACACTTCGCCTTTCTCGCCAATGGGAATCGAGCTCTCGGCAAGCAACAATCAATGTCAAACTTTGTCACCTTGATTATCCCCTATTTTAACAACATAAAACCAGAGGGCAAATGCATTATTATGCATTCAAACCGTTGTCTAACAGCAATCTCCCGCAACTCTCAAGTTGCCTACCCAAAAACCATCTGAAACATATCGAAAACATCATCAAACCCTTCCAAAACTTAACCCAGCCATAATATAACGATTCAATCCATCAAACTTCATCAAATAACATCTAAAAACTATTTTCCAACATCTTTTTACTTCCAACAATGATTAAGCGCGAAAAACACTACTAAAACCTTTGATTAACAACCTTTAACATTAGAGATTCAACTTGTTTCGGGATTACAACGTTAAAACCAAGCTATTAACTCTATTAAACATCAAAATCATGATCTAATCTGATCTTAAACCCAGCAAGACAGATCCAATTCGAAATATGTCAATTTCATCAATCCAAACACAATTAATCCAATTTTCTTCAATTAAATTACCAAAACATATTAGAAAACAATTGTAAAGAGTCAACAACTTTGGGAATTTTAGTAAAGAACCTTTCATTAGAGGAGAAAAACAAACCTTACCTCCAATGAATGCTTTCTCCCTTAATTGGATGATTTGCTTGAGAAAACAAAGTTAAAAACATAAGGTTTTAGAAAACTAACAAGGAGAAATCATTTACAAACAAAAGATTTAAGAAAAGAAAGATTTACCTAAAGATTTAGAAGAAGGAATTGATGTTTGGCTGGAGATATTTTAGAGAGAAAATATTTGAGAAAGTTAGTTACGTGATTTTTGTGTAAAATGATTTAATAACATATTTAATTCTCTCCATCCTATTTTTACTTTCCAAAATACTTTAATAATAGCCAATTAAGGGACAAAGTCTGACATTAGACATTTTGGACAATTAGCTCCTTAAAAATTCAAAGTTTTGACTCTTTACAAAACAGTCACTAAAAACAGTTTTCAAAGTTTGCATTTTGGTCACTAGTCCAAAATGTCACATTTCCAAAACTCTTTTTAGAAAATTGATTTCACCAAACTCATTAATATATTTAATAATGATTTTATAATATTTTCCACAATTTTATCACCTTCAAAAATATAAAATCTGATTTAACCCCAAAATTGACTCGAATCTCTAATACCGGTCCACCGGACCTTCGAACCAACCTTTAAAACACCTAAGCCCAAAATCGGGGTGTTACAACTCTCCCCCTCTTGAGAAAAAATTTTACCTGGATGAAAAATATGCGAAAATTGCTCTATCATATCCACCTTGCTTTCCCAAGTGGCTTCCTCGACACCACGATGTCGCCACAAAACTTTAACAAGTTTTATCATCTTGCCACGTAGAACCTTACTGTTGGAATCAAGGATTTCCACCGGCTCCTCATTATAGGATAAATCTGGTTTCAACTCAATATGCTCTACCGGCATAACATGCGAGGGATCCGACCGATACCTCCGCAACATGGATACATAGAACACATCATGTATTTTCTCAAGCTCGGGAGGCAACCTTAACAGATAAGCCACATGACCTATACTCTCCACAATCTTATATGGTCCAATAAACCTCGGACTAAGCTTACCCTTACGTCCGAACCGCATCAACTTCTTTCATGGTGACACTTTCAAGAATACACGATCGCCCACCGCATATTCAATTTCCCTACGCTCAAATTCGTTTAAGATTTATGTCGATCCGTAGCCGCTTTCAAGTGATCACACATAAGCTTTACCTTTTCATCCGTGTCTTTTAACACATGTGGTAAGGAAACATACTTTTCCCCTACCTCAGCCCAACACAAGGGCATACGACACCTCCGGCCATACAATGCCTCATACAGTGCCATCTGGATACTTGCTTGGTAGCTATTGTTGTACGCGAACTCAACCAAAGGTAAATGCTTCTCCCAGGTTCCTTAGAACTCAACAATACAACACCTCAACATATCCTCCAAAACCTGGATAACACACTCAGACTGCCCATCCGTCTGAGGATGATACGCGGTACTGAACCTCAACCTCGTACCCAAAGCCTGATGCAAGCATCGCCAGAACCTCACCGTAAACTGTGGGTCTCTATTAGAAACAATAGACTTAGGTACCCCGTGCAAACGCACAACCTCAACAACATACAAATCTGCCAACTTATCCAAGGTATACGTCGTATGCACTGGCAGAAAATGTGCACACTTAGTAAATCGATCAATAATCACCCAAATGGAATCATTTTTAACTGGTGTCAAAGGCAGCCCTGACACAGAATCTATGGTGATTCTCTCCCATTTCCATTTCAAAATTCTCAATGGTTACAACAACTCGGATGGAAACTGATGTTCAGCCTTAACCCGTTGACATACCATACATGTAGAAACAAACTCCGCCACATCCTTTTTCAAACCAACCCAATAGTACACTTTCTTTAGATCATGATACATTTTGGTACTATCGAAATGCATAGCAAAAGGACTAGAATGCGCCTCGTCAGAATAGTGTGCCTAAGCTCCAAATCTTCTGGCACCACTATTCGACCCTTAAAGCACAAAACACTATCATCATCAAAATAAAAATCCGTCAAACTACCATCCGCTATGTCCTTAACATGAGGAACCAAAGAATCATCAAACGGTTTCTTATCTTTAATCATCTGTGACAATGTAGGCTTAACTTGCAACTCAGCCAATAAACCGCCTTCTTGTGTCACACTCAACCTCTCAAACATCGCCCTAAGCTCAAACGCCACCTTACGACTCAATGCATCTGCCACCATATTGGCTTTTCCAGAACGATACTGGATTTTCAGGTCGTAATCCTTAAGCAACTTCAACTATCTTCGTTGCCTAAGGTTCAAATCTTTTTGAGACATCAAATACTTCAAACTCTTGTGGTCCGTGAAAACAACGCACTTCTCCCCATAGAGGTAATGCCTCAAAAATTTCAAGGCAAACACCACAGCCGCAAGCTCCAAATTATGACTTGGATAATTGCGCTCATGAACCTTCAGCTGTCTCGACGCATAGGCCACAACCTTTCCATCCTCCATCAGCACATAACCCAAGCCAACATATGATGAATCACTATAAATCAAAAACTCCTTCCCAGATTCAGGTTGAATCAACACATGAGCATGTGTCAAAACCTCCTTCAACTTCTCAAAACTCTATTGTTGCTTCTCCGTCCACACATATGAAACATTCTTTTGCAACAACTTCGTCAACGGTGCTGCAATACTCGAAAATCCATCTACAAAGCGACTGTATAACCAGCTAACCCAAGAAAACTGTAAACCTCTAAGACAAATTTAGGTTGCTTCCAATTGAGAATAGCCTTAATTTTTTGTGGATCAACACGAATACCCTCCGCAAAAACCACATGACCCAAAAACATCACTTCTTTGAGCCAAAACTCACACTTGTTCAACTTGGCATACAGCTGATTATCCTTCAGCACTTGCAACACAATCTGTAAATGCTGATCATGCTCCTCCTCGGTACGAGAGTACATGAGTATATCATCGATAAAAACCACCATAAACTGATCAAGGTACTCATGAAACACCCTATTCATCATGTCCATGAAAGCAGCTGGGGCATTCGTCAAACCAAACGGCATCACAAAAAACTCGTAATACATATACCTTGTACGAAACACCATTTTATGCACATCAACATCCTTAACCTTCAACTGGTAATACCCCGATCTTAAATCAATCTTTGAAAAACACTGCTGCCTCGTAAAATTGATCGAACAAGTCATCAATCCGCGGCAACGGGTACTTGTTCTTCATCGTCAACTTATTCAACTACAGAGAATCAATGCACATACGCATCGATCCATCATTCTTCTTCATGAAAAGAACCGGAGCACCCCAAGGCGAAATACTAGGTCGAATGAACCCATGATCCAACAACTCCTGAAGCTACATTTTTAACTCTTTCAACTCCTCTGGTGCCATCCGATAAGGAGCAATGGACACCAAAGTCGAACCCTCATACGTCTCTATACTGAATTCCACATTTCTATCCGGCGGTAAACCTGATAACTCTTTAGGAAATACCTCAAAAAACTCACACACAGTCTGAATGTCCTGCACTCGAACACCCTTGGCTTCCAGATTCATAACAATAGCCAAATAAGCTTGGCAGCCATCAAACATCATCTTCTCCGCTCGATAGCCAAAACAACATTAGACAAGAACTTCACATTCTTGCCAACTACCACAACTTCATAATCATCGGCTAATTTCAAGGAAATCCTTTTGGATTCACAATCCACCACCGCCTTGTGCTTATTTAACCAATCTATACCTTGAATAATGTCAAAACCATGGAATGGCAATTTTATTAGGTTCGCGGCAAATTCATGACCTTGCACAACCAAAGGATAATGCCTATACAACCTTCTAGTAGTAACCATCTCCCCAAAAGAACTAGTTACTAACATTCCAACATATAGGATCTCAATAGGAACATTCAACAATGATGCATGCTCACGTAAGATATATGAATCGGAAGACCCTGAATCAATCAAAGAAAATAATGACAAAGATTGCAAGGTAAAGGTACCTGCGATCACATCAGTGTCATTGTGCCCCTCACGATGAGCATAAACCTGAGCTGGTCCACCATTATTTGGTCGCACAACAACTGCATGTGCTACAACCCTCTGCCCATCCTTTCACCTCTGGAAATTACCCCTGCCACGGCCTTGGCCTCTAATAGGTGTAGCAACATGAATCGGTGTATCCCTCACAACACGAGGACAATCACGCTTCATATGCTCAGAAGATCCACATATCCAGCAAACTTCAGCGGTACCCTAACTCATACCCGTGTGGTGTCTACCATAACGCTCACACTCCGGTACAACACGAGCTCCCTAACCATCCTGGCCAACACTGCCACCACGCTTGTGATCCGGCATGTGTCTCTTGTCCCAAAATCTCTTATTCTGCTTCCTAGAATAGCTAGAGTCAGCCACTCTCTTACCCAAGCTCGCACTCGTAGCCTAAACCAATATACCCAAAGACTACTCAATATTCTTGGCCCGATTAACCAACACATCAAAATCTGTGTAATCCACGGCCAACAGATATGTCTTAATGTCCTTCATCAAACCATAACAAAACCTATCACATCTCTGTGATCATCAAGGACCAACTTTGGGGCATACTAACTCAAACGAACAAACTTCACCTCATATTCAGCAACAGACATGCCACAATGTGTCAGCGACATAAACTCGCGCTTCTTTGCATCCAAATACTGGGTACCAAGATACTTTCTCTTGAAAGCTCTCCAAAAGAACTCCCAAGTCGCATCCGCCTCAGGTACTCCAACAATTGTGGTCACCCACCAATGATATGCATCACCCTGTAATAGTGGCACCGTGCAACCTAACTTGTGCTCCTCATTACAACCCATTTGGTTTAGAATACGGATTGTCTTTTTCAGCCATCACTTGGCTGCCTTAGGACTCAAACCCTGAATTCCTCGCCTCCCAAACTATGAAGACGCTCTAAGGGTAAACCTTTATTAGCTACAACAGCAGGTACCGGTGCTTGCTTGTACTCTAGCTATCGTTGCTTGAAACGCTCTCGTCATCGCTTGGATTAATGGAGTCAAATCACCAAATACTGGCACTTGATGAACCTAGGGTACTTCACCAGCCCCAACATTGACAGAAGGAACCAACGGAGGAGGAGGAGGTACAACATTAGTGGAATTCCCTTCCACATCATTATTCTGCTCAACTCCAGCATTACCAGCCATCGATCGAGTCTCACATCAAGCCATGCTAACAAAAGCACTAAAACACATTAAAGTCAGGCTAGCATTCGGCAAAGGATCCAAGACAACATTATAAAACATTTTAAAACCTCGGTAATAGGAAATGTGCTCATAATTTATACCCCAACATAATGTAAAACAATCACTGTGCATATTCACAAACACCGTGCATATCAAACAATGATAATCAACCAAACAACAACATTCTAACCTTTCATAACCTGGCTCTAATACCAACAAATGTAACCCCCTCGACCCGGCCTAGACGCTTGATCGAACCAAGAGACTACATTAGGTTTGCCAAAGCAAACTGGAGAAAGATTACGAAAAACCAGTCTATTTTTTTATCTTGTCTAGATGCAATTTATTAATCTGACATGTTCATACTTGCAGCGGGTGAATTATCAAAGGAAATTAATCTAAAAAAGGACACCAATTGCATCACATACATTTTAAGGACTAAAACATAAATCTTTTAAATTATAGGACCAAAATCGGAATTAAGGTTACCAATCCTCAATTAGTCCATTTACATACTCACATAACAAATTCCAGGTCAAAACAACCATCCATGCTCATACAATTGCATTCCCAAAGCTCAAGGACCAAAATGAAAGAAACTGAAACACTCAAATATGCCAAAATAACAGAATTAACTGCAGCCATACTGGTACGCTTGGAGGTGTTTCGATACGCCTTTGTAATTTTCAAAAACTCAAATTCCAGTAGCTTAAACCCATTCTGATACGCCAACGCATACTGAAATGCCTTCCCTAAAATTCCAATACCGTATCAAAACACCCTATCGAGTACCAAAACGATGTGCCTATAAAGGCTTACCTGTATTGAAACACCCTCCCGCGTATCGAAATGCTATACCTAAAATGGCATAGCCGTACCGGTACGGGGACACCTGTTTCGATACGCCTGGACTTGTAATGTCCTAAATTGCTGTCTAAACACAGTTTAATGATAACCAAACCACTTAAACATGCTACAAACACTAGAGCAACCCTATTAAGATCTGATCCCTACCAAAACATCCAGAATCATCAACCAATCATGGCAATTATAAAAACACGAAGATCTATAGGCATGCTTCCTAATATCATTTTACCAAACAACCAAAACTCATAATTGACACATTTAAACATCCACAACATGCTTGCACTACTAAAACAACATAACAAATTTGTTTGAATCATCCAAGCATGTCAACCATAACAAGATAACTATATGCATTCCTAAGCACTTATCTAGCATCAATATAGGCAAGGATCCACACAAGTATATCAACAACAAACCAACATGAAATCCAGCACTTCATGTGCTTAAAAACCATGGGAAAACATAATTGCGAATCCCCAAAACTATGGCGAACACATTGCCTTATTAACCGAAAACATAAACCGAGTCCATACTCAAACTAGTCCTTGTCCTTGGATCACTTTAGCCTTGCCTTTGTAGCCCCAAACCTTAATGCTCTGCATCATTAGGAAAAAGAGAGCATTAGCACACATTCTTAGTGAGGATGCTCATAAAACAATGATGCATTTAAAAACACTTGAAACCAAAACACTTGTTTCCAAAACATGCTTACAACCAAAGCACTTTCCTTGTCTCCAACCGAGACATGCATAATCACCCTTATGCAACATCGTATACTTATTCCATGCTTAGATCCCAAAGCATTAAATCATAAACCATGCTTAAATCCCAAAGCATTATAAAATAAACCATGCTTAAATCCCAAAGCATTATAAAATAGGTTTAACACATGAACTTCCACATATATTGGCTTTAATAGTGACCCGAATAGACTACCCTCTATCCAACATATCGAATACTCGGATCTCTCATACCATGCCTAGTTATACCGCATGATATCCCAAACCTTTCCTAGTTAAACTGCAATATTTGACACCCTCGCCTTGTAATATCCAAAATTTGGCTAGTGACTAAATTGTAAAATTTGAAAGTTTAAGGGGTTAAAGTATAAACTTTGGAAAAGTTTGGGGACTAAAGTGTAAATTTTCCCAATAAGTGATTTTATCTAGCATAAGGGTGAATCTGATCGAAATAAGAACCTTGATATCAGTTTTGAGAATTAAGATACAGTAGAAGGTATCGAATTTGGATCGAATAAAATTGTTAAGCATGCTCAGGCTAGGAAAATACAAAGATGGGTGACCTTTGGGAAGGTCCTATAAAAGTGTTTTTGATCGATAATTTGGACTCAGAAAGAGTAAAGAATATTCGTATGGATTTACGATAAAGGATTTCTAAGAGAAATTTAATTCTATGGAGATTTTCGATAATTATTGGAATAGTAGACTGAGTTAGGAAAATTCAGTCTAAGTTCTGGAAAAGGAAGTTTTTATGAGATAATAGAGTTTATTTCCCGAATATGGAAATATGTAATTTTTGGAATAAATCTGATAGTTTAGAAAAGGTAAAATCGCAATAGAAGTATTTTACGAATATCAGGAGATCGGATTGAATCAAAATTTCAGAGGTTGTTCCATAATCCATGGAAAAGTTATAAAATAATATTTAAGGAATAGTGATCGGTTGAGAATGAACTATTTTAGTTGGATTGTAGTGGAATGTCATTTTTGAAGTAAACTAGTAAATAAAAACTAGTTGGAGGGCAAATTGGTCATTTGGCCCCAATGACATTTTTAAAATGTTTAAAAAGTTACAAGGGCATTTTTGGAAGAAGGAAATGGAAGATTTAATCTTGGCCCTTGATTGGTGATAAGATCAATCTCAACCATTGGATTAAAAGGGCATTTTAGTAATTTTACTATTTAAATGAATTTAAAATTCATTTATATTTACAATTCACATAATTGTAGAGATTCAAATTAAAAGAACCAAAAGATGAAGACTATTCTTCATCTTTTTCATTTCGAAAATATGAGAAAGAAAGGGGAGAAAATTTTCAAGTTCGATTCAAGCCCCGAAACTCGATTTTCAGGTAATCTTTTCAACTACAAAGTTGTTCTATTATTCGAGCTCTATCTTTTGGTGTAAATAATTCATGGAAACATGCTTGATTGATGAGAATTTTGCATGAGAAGAAATTAGGGTTTATGGAAAAAGTTTGGGGCTTTTGGAATTTTATGATTTCATGATGAAATTCAAGTTGAAACCAAGTTTGTGTGATGTCAAAATCATGTTATTGAGTTGGGATTTAAACTTTACATATTTTGATTGTCATGAAGATGATTAGGGTTTATGGATTCAAGTTTAATTTAGGGTTTGCAATGTTGGAGTTATGATTTAGTAAGCTTGATTTGTTGTTTGGAAGCCAATCCCTAAATTAATTTGATAGGGACCAATTTGGCAATCTTAAAAGTTAGAGGACCAAATTTGAATTTGTATAGAATTGAAGTGTATTTATGTTATTAATGATGTTGAAGATGTGAAATTGATGTTAGAATGTTAAACCGATGTAGAATCGAATCAGTGACCATTTTGACAAATTGCCAAAATTAAGTGACCTTTTCAGCAAGGATGTTTTTGATAAGGATTAAGTTTGAATTTTAGTTGAAATAATAGAATTCAAGTAGTAATGTTTATTTGAGGACTAATTTGCAAAGTTAAGAAGCTTGAATTCTTCTCTTTGCATTTTAGTGACTATTTTGGAAAGAACGAAAATTAGAGGGAATCATTTTTGAATAATTATTTGATGAAGAAAGTTATACATTAGTGGTTTAAATCAAATAAGGGGACCAAATTGGCAAAGTAAGGAGAAATTAGTATAAAGTTTGAAGTTATTTATGGAAGTTGTGTAGGAAAACTGGATTTGGCATTAAGTTTGAAAATTCACCATAAATTCTACAAAAATGGTTAGATGGTGAATTTTATATCGATGTAATTATTTATTCTTCTAGTTTCGTTTAAAACGAACGGTGATTGATTTCGAGTTCCGAGAAAAAATATAAATTTTTAAGTGATGAAAGGTCAAAAAACAGAATAACAGTCTGTTCCAAAATTCAATACTGGAATTCAACTTTGAAAATTTGCCATAAATCGTACAAATTAAATCTGGGTTATTAGTTTATATGGTTAAAAATATTATCGAATCTAGTTTTGTTTCCAACAAACAAAAACTGATTTCGAGTTAAAAGATATTAATTTTTAATCGAATGAAGGTCAGAAAAATTACAGAACAGTTTCTGTCAGGATAACCCTGTAAACGGGAGTTTGATGAATTTTCATAATTTTTGCAAATTTTATTAAATTATGTGGCTTATACCGTTAGAACCGTTATCGTATCTAGTTTTTACGATATAAAGGAGATTAAGATTCAGTATGTATTCTGCCTTGTAGAAGTAAATCTTTGATGGTAGTGCAAGTTGACAGAAAATGGAAATTGAGGCAATTTGTGTCTAATGTTGATTGGTAAGCTTGGAGGAATTATTTGAAGATCAAAATGGTCATTAGGGGACCAAAAATGAGTTTGTGAACAGTATAAGGAAGGAAAGAAATTTATGTAAAATTTTTATGTTGAATAATTAAATAGCTTAATTGAAATCTTGTTAGAAGTGAATCTAACAAATGTTTATTTATATTCATGTGATAAATGAAGTTGGATCAGAATCAAAAGAAGGTTCGAGGTACTATAAAGGAAAGAATCAATAGAGCTTAGTGAGGCATATTAATAAATGGCCAAGGTGAGTGTATTTTTTAATGTTTGCATTACATTGAAAATGACATGTATTTCTCTACAATACATGACATGATACATTGCTCGACATGGCAAGCTTGATGGAATACTAGGTACGAATTATTGTTTGCATAAATAATGATGCATTATGCATACATGTCTATACGAGGTAAGAATTTTATTATGCATAATGGCAATGCATGTCTATACATGGAATACGGATAATGAAAAGATTAAAATGAAACAAGATATACCCTGGGGATCCAAGCCCATAGTGCAAAATGCACTAACAAGGTGTTTTATATAAGGAGCAAAGAGCGTCCTTATATGAAGAACAAAGAGTGTCCTCTTGAGTACGTACTCTACAAGGCACTACGATGCAGATAGGCTACGGGGTTTCCATGGGCCAGACACGATGATAATAATAACAAGATGATACATGATACAGATGTTACATGATTACATGATACATGAAAAAGATGTTACATGATTTCATGACACATGAAAAAGAAGTTACATGTTACATGGCAGAGAAGTACATGACATACATGATAGAAATGTTACATGATAGAATACATGATATGCAAATGATTTCGTAATGAAAGCATAACCATGATAGTGTACATGATATGTAAATGATTATATGATGAAAGCATGTCCATGATAGAGAATATATTATGCAATAATAACATGATTTATATGATAGTTATGATACATGACATATGTACATTGTGATATACTTGCCATGTTATAGAGAAAACGAAATGCACTTTTATATATGACATACTGTATTACATTATTTCATGTTTTTAAAATAAATAAGTTTATCTGCCTCACTAAGTTCGTACTTAGCGTGTGATTGTTTCACACGTAGGTCAAGCTACAATCTGCAGAACATCAGTAAGACATTCTAAATTATGACAATCTCTAGTGGGCATGTAAACTATTTACTTACTGATAGTATATGGTGCACTAAATTGAATTATAATGATAGTTTAAATAATCAGCTAGACGATGAATCGTATAGGGACAAAAAAAATTTAAGCTTAACTCTCAGTAGTATGTTTAAGTAACATCTATAATGTATATTCAACTATGAGTATACGTTATGGGTGTTACATGCCTAGTTAAGTTGCGGGATTTACCATCCTTGCCTAGTTAAACCACACAATCACCATCAATTTGGGTTGCCTAGTTAAACTGCATGCCCCAAATGAGGTTCCCAACAGTCTGAGTGGCCTTGTTAAACCGCCATACCTCAAGGATCCATGGCCACATTCGATTTTGTTCATATTTTATAGTGCACTTTAATCCTATGACATGCCAACTATATTCGATTGTTTCTTACCTTGTCACATAGCCAATATATCATTTACAAAACCATTTACCTACTGTTTTTCAATGCATTAAACCAAAACCACCACATATTCAATCCACATTGCCCAAAGCAATACCTCATTCCCAACTGGAATGAAAACCAATGCTCACTAGCATTTATAAACATAAAATCCATTGCATATGTGTTCATAACCATGCATTTACAGTAGTAAATTTAACCATGTTTAACACCAAAACATGAAATCCACATGCTCATATCTAAACCGATACGAAAGAGCGAAATAAGGGAAACTTACTTTCGAGCTTAGGTAAGTGTTTCATGCTTACCCTAAACTCCCAACAACCTTTATTAAACCTTTTAAAGGTGTTTAAACCAGTTTCCACTCACCGATACACTTCACCTTGCTCGCCAATGCGAATCGAGCTCCTAGCAAGCAACAATCAATGTTGAACTTCGTCGCCTTGATTATCCCCTATTTTAACAACATAAAACCAGAGGGAAAATGCATTATTATGCATTCAAACCATTGCCTAACAACAATCTCCTGTAACTATCAAGTTGCCCACCTAAAAACCATCCGAAACATATCGAAAACATCATCAAACCCTTCCAAAACTTAACCCAGCCATAATATAACGATTCAATCCATCAAACTTCATCAAATAACATCTAAAAACTCTTTCCCAACATCCTTTTACTTCCAGCAATGATTAAGCGCGAAAAACACTACTAAAACCTTTGATTAACAACCTTTAACATTAGAGATTCAACTTGTTTCGGGATTACAACGTTAAAACCAAGCTATTAACTCAATTAAACATCAAAATCATGATCTAATCTGAACTTAAACCCAACAAAATAGATCCAATTCGAAATATGTCAATTTCATCAATCCAAACACAATTAATCCAATTTTCTTCAATTAAATTACCAAAACATATTAGAAAACAATTGTAAAGAGTCAACAACTTGGGAATTTCAGTAAAGAACCTTTCGTTGGAGGGGAAAAACGAACCTTACCTCCCATGAATGCTTTCTCCCTTAATTGGATGATTTGCTTGAGAAAACAAAGTTAAAAACGTAAGGTTTTAGAAAACTAACAAGGAGAAATCATTTACAAACAAAAGACTTAAGAAAAGAAAGATTTACCTGAAGATTTAGAAGAAGAAATTGTTGTTTAGCTGGAGAGATTTTAGAGAGAAAATATTTGAGAAAGTTAGTTACGTGATTTTTGTTTAAAAGGATTTAATAACCTATTTAATTCTCTCCATCCTATTTTTAGTTTCCAAAATAATTTAAAAATAGTCAATTAAGGGATAAAGTCTGATATTAGACTTTTTGGACAATTAGCTCCTTAAAGATTCAAAGTTTTGACTCTTTACAAAACAGTCACTAAAATAGTTTTCAGAGTTTGCATTTTAGTCACTAGTCCAAAATGTCTGATTTCCAAAACTATTTTTACAAAATTGATTTCACCAAACTCATTAATATATTTAATAATGATTTTAGAATATTTTCCCACAATTTTATCACCTTCAAAAATATTTAATCCGGTTTAATCCTAAAATCGACTCGAATATCTAATACCGGTCCATCGAACCTTCGAACCAACCTTTAAAACACCTAAGCCTAAAACCGGGGCATTATAGATGTAATGCTTAAACTATGATTTGATAATTCATGGGTTTCCCTCATCATGCAATGCGCTACTTTAGTTTGTTATTGCGTTCAGATTAACGGTGAAATTTCAATTTACTTTAGAACAGAAAGAGGCTTGCACGAATTGGACCTGTTGTCTCCATACTTGTTTCTACTTTTTACATAAGCTCTTTCTTCCATGCCCCTACAAGAACAAAGAGCCAGCCGATTAAGAGGGGTTCGAGCCAACCGAAACATAACCAGATTCAACCAACTTTTCTACGCAGATGATAACATTATTTTCATCAAAAACTCCAAATTAGGGGCACGACGAATCAAGGAGATCCTTAACGTGTATGGAGCAATATCATGATTGAAAGTGAATTTTGACAAATACAACATCTATTTCAGCCATAATATGAGTAGCACACACAAGGAAAAAACTAGGGACACCCTTGGAGTTCTAGAGGTCGTGTGTCCATGCATAGGGGTGCTTATCGAGCGAGTCGATCGCGAGTTGAGTAGTGCTCGACTCATGCCTGTTAAAAAATCATTTTGTTCAACTCGAGTCATTGCTAGTTAAGCTCGATAAGATTTTTCTCTACTAGTGCTCATTAAAAATATCATTACTCGACTCCACTCGTTACTCGTTAAGCTCGTCAGAAATTTTCTTATTTTTTAAATATAGGTAAAACTAGTGATACTATTAGCAGGAACGAAGCTATATGGGGGTGGGGAGGGGAAATTGCCCCCCACCCCCAATTTTTTCACCTTTGTCCTTCTATATAATTTTTTTTTAAAAATGGTTTATTTATGAATTTGATCTTCACTTTCAAACATTTATGTTTTGCCCCCAACCCCAAATCCTGGATTCGTCCTTGACTATTAGAGATGAATAATAAATATACAAAATCAGACAAAAAAACATGAAGATTGTGAGATAAATAAACAAACATGTCATGACCGAGTTAGAAATGTAGTCGCTATTCGAGTGTGAAACTCTTTTTAGTTTCTCAACAATCTTCGATGAACAACGAAGGAGAGAAAGCCTTAGGGAAGTAAAAGTTTAAGGGGGCCAACTTAAAACTTTAAAAAATTTTGGAGGCTTAAATGATTTTTTTTAAAAGATTGAGGGTTTAACTAAATTTTTTAATAATTTTGAGAGATTTAACAAAAACTTTAAAAATTTTGTGAGAGAATTTAATTAAAAATATGCAAAATTTTGAAGTTTAATATGAATTTTTAAAAATTGAGAGGACCAAATTAAATTTTTTTAGGGGCAAAATTTAAATTTTTTAAAATTTTAGGGGAGACGTAGCCCCCACCGGTTCTTTAAAGGATCCGCCCCTGCTTAAGAATTTTTTATCTTTAACTTTCAATCGTATTTTTCTGTATGAAAACTGAAGACTTCCCCTTTTCAACTTTTATAGGTAAAGTAAATATAAAAGAAAAAAGGAAAGGCTTTAATAGAAAAAAAGAAAAGACTAATTATTATAATTTAATTTTTAATTAATACAAGTTAACTTTTTGAATTCTCGGGAAATACAAAATATTTTGGAAATTTGAAACCAAATATTTTATGGGTAAGTTACCTAGAAAGTCACTAATCTTTTCTAGAGTTTTCAACTAGCATTTAAACTTCCTAGAACATAATTTTTTTAAAGTAGCAACAAAAAAATCATAAAATATTATAAAAATAACGAGTTGCTTTCGAACTTATCGAGTTGAGTTGGACATTGCTTGACTTCACTAACTAAGATTTGGAGTCGAACTCGAATTCAAATTGAGTGTTAACCGAATCGAGCCTAAACTATCTGCGAGCCGCTCAACTCATTTAGTACCTCTATCCATGCATATACCTAAGAATGTCCTTGATTGTTGGTACGAATAAAACGAGAGCATTTGACATCCTAAAAGACAAGTTCTTAAATGGGTTAGAGGATGGACAGAGCATCTACTCTCATACGGTGTAATAATGGTCTTCTTGAAAGCGGTGGCACAAGCACTTTTGACAGAGCAAATCTTAATATTAAACTTTGAGGAACTCCACTATAAAATTAAAATAATTTTAAAATTTTTGAGTCATTAAGATAAAATTTTAAATTTTTTGAGAAGTCTTTATACGTACAAAGAGAAATTTTTAAATTTTTGAAGGACCATAAAATAAAATTTTTAAATTTTAGGGTAGCCATTATATTTATAAAGAAAATTTTAAAATTTTAAAGATCTACAAAGTAAATTTTCCAAATGTTGAGGGAGTCAAGGCTACCCCTGACTCCACAGAGGATCCGCCTCTAACTGGACTGTGAACAATTCACGACATTGATCGTATTACTCTGGAATATCTTTTTTTTGAATAGTCTAGAGTTGATTATAAGCTAGTATTTGTTCATACATATTTTTAACCATTTGACAATGCGCATACACCTTGTAGACAGAGCGATTTGAACTCATGTCTCATGGGATAAATATTATCCGCTTTTCTACTGGGACACTTGTTGGGTTCCATTACTCTAGAATATCTAGAACCCCATGAACAAAACAGTGCATGACAACATTGTACAACCAACATATTTCATGGTTGAGAACGTCTCCCTATTACAATCAAAATTTTGCATGGTGCATGCACGTACGAACATGATGCTAAATCTATCAAGGCAACACCGTGGAGCCGCCCCCAAGTAGACACAATTATTTCAATGTAAACGAGGCTTTTATATTGATGATGAGGAAGGCAGCTGTGGGAGTAGTGGCTTGCTATCATTGTTGTCACTGATTATTTTGGCTCAAAAATACAAAAATAAGGAAAGAGCAACCTTTAATTCTTCAGATTCAAATCAAAATCTAAAAAAGGGGAAATAATTCAATCAAATCGCATAATGGGGACTGGAATCAAATCAACAAAATGAGAATATTTTTTACCCAAATTTTAGGGATTTATGGCTGATTTTTATGTATTTTTGGTAGTAAAAAATCCTATATAAAGACCCCCCATTCATTCTTTGTAATACGCGGACTCACAACTCATCTTCTTACATAGAAGCATATACAAAGCGGTTGTATTTTGAAATTCCGAGGAATAAAAGTTCGAAGCATTTGTTGAAGTATATTGTTTAGTTTTCTATTTCTTTTATATAATTTACTATTTTTTGTTTTGTTTTCAAAAGAAATTGGTAAAGGAAGTGATCTTGGAATTTTGGGAGTTCAATCTTAAAAAAACGTGTTTGGGTGAATGGTTTTATGTTTGTGAAGATCCAAATAATCTTTTAAGTGAAGAACATGGCAGTGTTCTTGGAAAAAAGGAGTTTGATCCAAAAAACTTTAAATATTTTTGGATTTGGAAGATTTGATTGGGCTCTTTAGTATTTATGTCATTTATTTACATTATTTATTTACCGTTAATTAGAGCCTTTAATTTATTTCCTTAGTTAGGATTCTTTTAGATAATTTCAACCCTTAATTTAGGTTTTCTTAAAATTAAATATAGAATTAATACCTTTTATGTTTAAATATAAAATCCTTACCATTAAAAGATTCTTAGGTTAGATTCCTTATTAAAATAATAATAATAAATAAATCTTTAGAGATTTCTTTAGACCTTTAGATATAGGTTAGTTTAGATAATTTTAGAATTAAAATTAAGTTAATATTAGTAAGTATTTTTAGGAATCTTTTGTATCACATGTTATCCTAATTCCTTTATGTTTTTATGCCATCTTTTTACTGCTTTTAATTATGAACACATTAATTGCAAATGTGGTGTCCCACCAAAAGGAGGTAACGGGTTAGTGCCAGAGATGTTGGCGGTGATTGGAGTCTACTCTTCAGATGGTGGGACCGTTAAAATAGAATCATATTCACAAATGGACAATAAGTTAAATTTTATACGAACTTGCAAATTCCAACATCAAAACTTTTTGTAATCGGCTAGGTACCAACTTTTGGACATTGTGGGGTGCTAACCCTTCTCAATGCGTAATCGACTCTCAAACCCGTTTTTGTGTTTTTCGCAGATCAAAAATGTTGTTTTAATAAAATAAAATGATTTTATTAAAATAGCTCATTTTTAGGTGATCCAATCACACATTTTAAAATATTGGTGGCAACTCCGTTTTTGTGTTTATTTAAAAACGTCGAGCCCAAGAAAAGGCTACGACAGCTTGGCAGCTCCACTTGAGAGAATTTTGTTTTTTTAAACAAAAAAGTGAGTCAAGCCACAAGCCGATTACACTTTGTTTTAATGTTAGAATTTTCTAAGTTCAAGTAAAATTTAATTTAATTGTCCATTTATGAATATGATCTCGTTTTACGCATATAAAGCTTGATTATAAGCTTTATACCCGAGCTTCGTTCCGATCATTTAAGTGAGTGGAAAACGCTATTGCTCTTGTGGGAATATTGGTTCTCCGTATGGGCCTAGCAAGTACCTTCGGGCCTCATAAGCCCTATGTCTTCGTGAGGATATTGATCCTTCGTATGGACATAAGAAAATGGGTCCCCTGAGTTGAATTTGATTCGTTTGAAGCCTATAATAGGTGAGAATTGGGGGCCTTGCTGCCATTAGAAAGGGACATCGAGGACAGCTCGAAGACTTTTCTAGAACCTAACCTTTATGTGTGAATCTAGAAACCCACCCCAATAGAGCCATGTGGAAAACCTTAGGGTTAGATTCGATCAAAATTATTTTGTAAGAATAGTCCGTAGAGACAAGTCCAGAGATGTTGGAATGCGTTGCCCAGTTATTATTCATACAATGAAATGATTTTGGACCTTTTATGTTTTCAAGAGTAATAATTCTTTCTTTTTCTTGTTTTGTATTGTTTTGCATATTTTTCTTCAATCCATATCTCATATCTAGAAGGGGTCGATTCTAAAGCACAGAAAATAGTTTTTCGTGATGGATAAAAGACTCTTTCAGAAAGAGGAAGATAATGCGAGTGTACGTCATTGGTCTGAGGTCAACCAGCAGGCACATGGAGAACAACATTCAAGACAAAGATCTTGGTTCTTGAAGATGCCAATGAAGAGGGTAATGATTACTGGTTCACCTGGCTTAAGGACAATGCAAAAGGTTTGAAGAGCGAGATGAATTCGACAAGAGTGTCATGGTCCATATTCTAGACGTAGCCAATAATGTGATGATGATAGCTAAGGAAGCTACTACTCTTTGTCAGTATGTCAGGCCAGTAGAGGAATGAGACCGAGACTACTGTAGTTGATCAAAGAAATAAAAGAGTTGGGCGCTCGCGCCAAGATGTACTCGTGATATAATTTAAAATCTTTTGTAATAAGGAACTTTGATATCCAATGAAAAACTACTTCTAGAGCAATACCTTAATGGAATCGACAACCTTTCGCTTGTATTCATGCTTTTGCATTTTTTGTTTGTTTGTTATTTGCATTAGTTTATGTTGTGATTATTGCATGCATACATATATTATAAAAAGATTAATTATGGTAAATTCCTTTCAAGTAGCAAGATTCTGCACGAATACGATACTCGAGCTATGACTATAGAGGGAAGATTGACAACTCTAGAAATAAACCACAAGAGTACCCAAGATAGACTCGATAAAATGGAGAAAGACTTAAAAGAAGAATTTGCACAAGCTTAGAAAAACACTTTTAGCCAGATAGCGGATATGTTGGGATTCAAAGACCTAAAAAGAGGAAGGACAGTTGAAGTTGTTGCTGTTTTGTCACCCCAACCTGGGATGACTTGTGAGATATTTCCACTAAAGGGGAGGTTCCATATCCGTATAGCAAGAACCTCAGCCCATCTTCCAGAATGGCCTAGGATAAATCATGGGGAAAACTAAGGTATTAAGGTGCGGGATCTCTATAAGGCAGCCGACAGGTCCAGAGTGAATAAGAGGCTAGAAGATCAATGTGACAGGCTTGTAGATATCATCATAGCCCTACAAGAAGGAAATATCGATAGTGGCATAGACGCTAGAGATCTAAGTCTAGTGTCTGACTTGGTGGTTCCTTCAAAATTCAAAACTCCCGACTTCGAGAAGTATGACGGGACCACTTGCCCTTCGACGCACTTGACCATGTACTGCCAAAAAATGTCACTATACTTGGAAAATGAGAAACTACTCATATATTGTTTCTAAGATAGTCTATCAGGGTCTGCTACCCAATGGTATACCCAATTGAGCCAGGTCAACATACGCACTTGGAGAGATCTGTCAAGAGATTCCCTTAAATAGTATGACCATGTGACATATATGGTCCCAAGCAGGATCGTACTATAGGGCATGGAACAAAGGCCCAGTAAAAGTTTCTGTCAGTATGCTCAGAGGTGGCAAGACATGGTAGCCCAAGTTCAACCTTTACTATTGGAAAATGAGGTTGCTACAATGTTCGTAGAGACTTTAAATGGGCCATTCTATAACCATATGTTAAACTATGCCACCAAAGGTTTCGCAGACGTGGTCATAAACGGGGAACTAATATTGGTGGCCATCAAAAGTGGGAGACTCGAGGAATGAGAATATGAAGAGCGCCTATAACCTGAACTACTCCAGCAATGGAATCTTGTCACATAGTAGATGTGGGCATGCTTGGCTGGAATTCATCAATGCCTTCCAGGAATAATGCTTAACAACAGGATAATAGAGGATTTTCCCGAACAATGTTGGGGTCATACCTAGAACCAACCCTTTTGCTTTTGTCCGCGAGAATTATGGATCTTTTGTAAGGGCTTCTATGTTAATCTACTTATTTAAAGATGCATTTCCTTCATTTTTCTCAAGTGGCAAACATTTCATTTTTTTTCTTTTCAATTTTTCATCCATTTCTCTTTTAAAATATATCTTCTTTGTAGAATCCCTATTATTGATTGTATGAATGATTCTTGGATCTAATCCCGAGATAGAAGGGGAATAAAGTGTGTTCAAGATTAATGGGGAAATCCCATAAATATATTTTGAGTGATTTTCCTATCAAAAATTGTTGTTAAGGTCTTTGAATAAAGTGATAACTCTAAAACATCTACCAACCGAAGAGTGTTTCTCTTCGATGATATTTGTGTGTGAAATGACATTTGGCATTCCTTCATTTTCCTTCACGAATAAGAAAAAAATCATTTGTCGTCCCATTTTAAGCCAGATATTTTTCTTTTGATTGAACCCTAACCAAGGATCACTCCCCACGCTAGGGGGCAAACAGGATGAAATACGATTTGCAAGCGAGGAAAATTTACTACAAATCAAGCTGAATGTCCTAAATTTAAAATGAAAAGGACACAAAAAAGAAAAAAAGAAAAAAAGAAAGAAAGAAAAAGAAGGAAGAGATGAAAGCTAAAATAGGAAAGAAAATTGAAACAAAGGCAAAACATGTACGAAATCCTTCAATGGAGACATGTCCCAAAAAATGAAATAAACTCTAAGGTAAAAACCAAAAATGGGAAGTCTAGAGTGATCCAAAGAATAAAAGAACGAAGATTTCATCAAGAAAGATCAATCCTTGGTTTAATCACCCTTAAAACATGTATTTGAGCTTATATATCTTTTTTTGTAACCCAAGCCTAGCCTACATTACAAGCCTTTAAAGACCATTTGGATTACATATGAATATCTGAGAAAAAGAGTTTGTTTGCAGAGCACGTTCTACTTTATTGAGTTAACCTTTCTTTAGGGACCTCAAAACTTCTAATGTCTTATTGAGATTAGAAAAGTGCAAAAATTGAAATTTGGGGAGTGAGTGAGTGTTGGACAGGATGTCTTTCATAAATTTCATGTTGTTGGGCATTTGCTCAAGAGATTCCACCAAAGGTATGTTGATTTGCAGTTGCTTAAGAACTTCTAAAAATGCTTAAATTGCTGGTCTTGCTTATGCTTTTGAAGTTGAGCTGGAAAAGGTGGTGGCGAATAAACAACTGCTGGCTCCACTGGCTTTGCCAAGGTGGTGCTGGCATTGGGTTCTTGTTTGGCATCATTTTGTTGTTTGGCATCGTTCTGCTGGTTGGCATCATATGATGGGTTGGCTTCAGAAGTTGGTATTGTAAAGCCCCGGTTTTGGGCCTAGAGGTTTTAAAGCTACTTAGGCGGTCAAGTGGACCGGGTTAGAGATTCGAGTCAGATTCGGGAGCAAATATTTTTTTGAAAGCTAAAACTATAAGAAATGTTTAAAAATCATATTTTAATATATTAAAAATATTGGTGAAATCAATTTTGAAAAATGAGCTTTGGAAGGGTGATATTTTGGCTACTGATTAAAATGCAATTTTTGAAAACTGTTTTTAAAGGTGACTGTTTTATAAAGACTCAAAACTTTGAATCTTTAAGGAGCTATTTTACCGGTTGGGAATGTGGTATTACTATGGCAATGTGGATTGCATATGTGGGAATTTTGTGTAATGCATTGTAAAACAGTGAGTAAATGGTTTTGCAAATGATATATTGGCTATGTGACAAGGTGAGAAAACATTCGGATATAGTTGGCGTGCCATAGGATGAAGTGAACTATAATATGTTAAAAATCGATTGTGGTTAAGATTCCTTGAGGTAAGCGGTCAGCTACTTGGATTATAATGTTGTCACTTGGGTTGAGCGGTCGGTTCCCCTTGTTGATGTTGATCTTGCAGTCAGCATGGTATGGGTCATGGTAGTGGTCGACTATTATGGGAGATCCATGTATCCGAAATGTAAGTTTAACGGTCGGTTACCTAAAGATTAGCGGTCGGCTAATCAAGGATAGAGGTCGTCTATCCGGGGTCACTATAAATGCCAATATATGGAAATTCAAGTGTTGAATTTATTTTATAATGCTTTGGAACTCAAGCATGGTTTTGTATACAATGCTTTGGGGATTTAAGCATGTGGATTATATTGTTTTGCATATGGTCGATATGCATGTTTTGAATTGGAATCATTGGAATTTGCTTAGGTCGTAAGCATGGTCTGAAAACAAGTGTTTGGTTTTTAAGGGTTATAATGCATCATTGTTTTAAGAGCATCCTCACTAAACAAGTGTGCTTACGCTCTCTTTTCCTTAATGATGCAGAGCACTAAAGTTTGGGGCTACAAGGGCAAGGCTAAAGTGATCCAAGGGCAAGACTATTTGAGTACGAACTCGGTTTATGTTTTTGGTCAATAAGGCAATGTGTTCGCATATTATGAGGAGTTGTAATTCTTTTTTCTATGAGTTTTAAGCATGTGATGTGTTGGAATTTATGATTGATTGATGTTGATTAAGCTTGGTTGAATCATGTTGATGTTGTTGCTAGTTAAGTGCTAGAGTACGCATCTAATAGATTCGATTAGTTGCCACGGTTTGGTGATTCAAGCAAGTTGGTATGGTGATGTAAACGTGCAAGCATGTTGAGTATGCCTTAAATGCACCTAATGGGAGTTTTGGTCGCTTGGTGAAATGATATTAGGATGCATGTCTATAGAATGCATTGAGTTGTATAAATGCCACAAATGGTTGTTGAGTCTATGATGTTTTGGCTGGTAATGTATTTTAGTGATGTTTGTATAAGTGTTTGAAGCATGCTGAAGTGTTTTGGTTAACATCAAGGTGTGATTAGACTGCAATTTGGGACATTTCAAGTCCAGGCGTACCGGAACGGGTGCCCCTATTTCGGTACGGGTGAGCCATTCCAAGTTTGGCGTACCGATATGAAGGCAGCTATTTTGGTACGGGCCAAGGCAAAATTGGATAGTGTTTTGGTACTGTATGAGGCGTTTCGATACAGTATAATGGTTTTATGAAGGGCATTTTGTTACGCAGGGGCGTATTAAAACGTGAATTGACTACTAGAATTTTGGGGTTTTGAAATAACAAATGCGTATCGAAATACCCATTGTATGTACCGGTACGGTGGCAGTTAAGTTGGTTATTTGGTATATTCTGAAGTTCTATTTTCTTACGTTATGGTCCCTAAGTTTTTTGAATGCAATTGTATGAGCTTGGATGATCGTTTTGACCTAAAATTTGAAATGTTGGCATAGAACCTGACTAATTAAGGATTGGTAACTTTAATTCAGTATTGGTCCCTAAAACTGTCGGGTTTGTAATTTAGTCCCTGAAACGTATGTTGTGCAATTAGAGGCCTTTCAATGATTTGATTTCTTTAGTTTTTCACCCGTTGCAAGTGTGTGCACTTAGGATTTATAATATGCATCTCGATAAGATAAAAGAAAAAATGGACCAACTTTTCGTAGCCTTTCTTCGGTTTGCTTTGGCAAACCTAATGTAGTTCTCTCGGTTAGGTCAAGTGTCTAGGTCGGGTTGAGGGGGTTATATTTGTTGGTATCAGAGCCAGGTTTTGAAAGGTTGGGATGTTGTTGTTTTATTGTATGTCATTGTTTGTTATGCACGATTACTGTGTATATGTATGTCGTTGACTTACATCATGTTGTGGTATGAATTGGGAACATATTGCCTATTACCGAGGTTTTAAAATGTTTTATAAGATGGTCTTGGATCCTTTGCCTTATGTTAGCCTGACTTTAATGTGTTTTAATGCTTTTGTTAGCATGGCTCGACATGAGACACGTTCAATGGCTGGTAATGCCGGAGTTGGGCAGAATAACGTTGAGGAAGAGAATCTCCCTAACATTTTACCTCCTCATCCGTTGGTTCTGCTTGTCGATGTTGGGGCTGGTGGTGTACTATAGGCTCATAAAGTGCCAGTATTTGACGATTTGACTCCGTTAGTTCAGGCAATAACAAGAGCCTTTCAAGCAGCGATGGCTGGAGTGCATGCACAAGCACCGACACCTGCTGTGGCAGTTAACCTAGGGTTACCCTTGGAGTGCCTTCGTAGTTTGGGAAGTGTTGAGTTCAGGGGTTTGAGACCTGAGGTAGCCGAAGGATGGCTGGAGAGTACGATTTGTATTCTAAATCAGATGGGCTGTAATAATGAGAGCAAGCTGGGTTGTACCGTGTCGTTGTTGCATGGTGATGCTTATCATTGGTGGTTGACCAAAATTGCTAATATTCATGAGGTAGATGTAATTTGGGAGTTGTTTCGAAGAGCTTTCAAGAAGAAATATATGGGTCCTCAGTATCTGGATGCGAGGAAACGTGAGTTTATGGCCTTGGAATAGGGCAGCATGTCCATGGCTGAATATGAGGTAAAATTTGTCCGCTTGAGTCAGTATACCTCAGAGTTGGTTTCGGATGATCTTCAAAGGTGCAACAGGTCTCGCTATGGGTTGGTGAAGGATATCAAAACATACCTGTTGGCTGCGGACTATAGAGATTTTGATGTGCTTGCAAATCGCGCTAAGGATATCGAGCAGTCATTGAGGGTAACAGGATAAGGCTCGGGCATGAGCTTGAACAAGCGTGGGGCTGATTTTGGTAATTCTGGGAAGCAGGGCAGGAGGTTTCGTGATAAGAGGTATAAGTTGGATCATAGGCTTGGTGGCGGTGGTGGCCATAGTAACCAAGGTGTTTGTATTATAGCTGAGTGTGAGCGTTGTGGTAGACGCCACACGGGTGAGTGTTGGGGAAATACCATGAGTTGCTGAATATGTGGATCTTCAGGTCACATGAAGCGTGACTGTCCTCGTACTGTAGGTGATGCACCGGTTCGGGCTGTTGTACCTGCTAAGGGCTAAGGCCATGGCAGGGGTAACTTTCAGAGGCGCGAGGATCGTCAGAGAGCTATGGCTCATGCTGTTGTTGTACAATCAGATAATAGTAGGCTAGCGCAGATCTATGCTCATCGTGATGGGTGTAACGACACTGATGTGATCGTGGGTACTTTCACCTTGCAATCTTTGTCGTTGTTTTCTTTGATTAATTCAGAGTCTATATTTTAAGTGAGCATGCATCATTGTTGAATGTTTTCGCTGAGATCTTGGATGTTGGCATGTTGGTAACTAGTTCTTTTGGAGAGACGGTTACAACTAGAAGGTTGTATAGGTGTTGTCCATTGACAGTGCAACATCATAAATTTGCTGCGGATTTGATGGAGTTGCCATTTCATGGTTCTAACGTTATCTTGGGTATAGATTGGTTAAGCGAGCATAAGGCGGTGGTGGATTGTGAGCCCAAAAGGATTTCTTTGAGGTTGGCGGACGATTATGAAGTTGTGGTGGTTGGTGAGAATGTGAGATTCTTGTCCAATGGTGTTACAGCTACTCGAGCGGAGAGAATGATGTTTGATGGTTTCCAAGCTTATTTAGCTATTATTATGAATTCGGAAGATAAAGGTGTTCGGGTGCAGGACATTCGGTCTGTAAGTGATTATCTAAAAGTTTTTCTTGAAGAGTTACCAGGTTTACCTTCGGATAGGGAGGTGGAATTTCATATTGAGACGTACGAAGGTACAACTTCGGTGTCTATTACTCCTTATCAGATGGCACCGAAGGAGTTAAAAGAGTTTAAGATGCAACTCCAAGACTTGTTAAATCATGGGTTCATTCGACCGAGTATTTCTCCTTGGGGTGCTCCGGTTCTCTTTGTGAAGAAGAATGATAGATCGATGCGTATGTGCATTGATTATCGCTAGTTGAATAAGTTGACGGTGAAGAACAAGTATCCGTTGCTGCGGATTGATGACTTGTTCAATTAGTTTCGCGGGGCGGCAGTGTTTTCAAAGATTGATTTAAGGTCAGGGTATTATCAGTTGAAAGTTAAGGATGTAGATGTTCATAAAATAGCATTTCGTATGAGGTACATGTATTACGAGTTTCTAGTGATGCTATTTGGTTTGACGAATACCCCGACGGCTTTATGGACATGATGAATAGGGTATTCCATGAGTACCTTGATCAGTTTTTGGTGGTTTTATCGATGATATACTCGTGTACTCTCATACCGAGGATGAGTATGATCGTCATTTGCGGATCGTGTTGTAAGTGCTGAAGGATAATCAGTTGTATGCCAAGTTGAGCAAGTGCGAGTTTTGGCTCAGGAAGGTGATGTTTCTTGGACATGTGGTATTCGCGGAGGGTATTAGTGTTGATCCACAGAAAATTGAGGCTATTCTCAATTGGAAACAACCTAAGACCGTATCAGAAGTGCGTAGTTTTCTTGGGTTGGCAGGGTATTATCACCGTTTTGTGGAAGGGTTTTCTAGTATCGCAGCTCCATTGACGAAGTTGTTGTAGAAGAGTGTTCCTTTTGTGTGGACGGAGAAGCAACAACACAATTTTGAGAAGTTGAAGGAAGTTTTGACACATGCTCCTGTGTTGATTCAACCAGAATCTGGGAAAAAGTTTATGGTTTATAGTGATGCATCGTATGTTGGCTTGGGTTGTGTGCTGATGCAGGATGGAAAGGTTGTGGCCTATGTGTTAAGGCAGTTGAAGGTTCATGAGCGCAATTATCCAACTCATGATTTGGAGCTTGCGACTGTGGTGTTTGCCTTGAAGATTTGGCGACACTACCTTTATGGTGAGAATTGTGTGGTTTTTACAGATCACAAGAGTTTGAAATATTTGATGTCTCAAAAGTATTTGAACCTTAGGCAACGAAGGTGGTTGGAGTTGTTTAAGGATTACGACTTGACAATTGAGTATCATCATGGAAAGGCCAATGTTGTTGCGGATGCGTTGAGTCGTAAGGTTCAGGTTGAGCTTATGGCGATGTTTCCAAGGTGTCACGGGAAGGTGGATTGTTGGCTAAATTGCAGGTTAAGCCTACGTTGTCACAGATGATTAAGGCTAAGCAACCGTTTGATGATTCTTTGGTTCCTCATATTAAGGACATAGCGGATGGTAATTCGACAGGTTTTTATTTCGATAATGATGGTGTTCTATATTTTAAGGGCCAAATAGTGGTACCGAAAGTCTCGGAGCTCAGGCATACTATTTTGACGGAGGCACTTTTCTAGTCCTTTTGCTATGCATCTTGGTAGTACCAAAATGTATCGTGATTTGAAGGAAAGTTACTATTGGGTTGGTTTGAAAAAGGATGTGGCAGAGTTTGTACCCAACTGTATGGTGTGTCAATAGGTTAAAGCTGAACATCAGTTTCCATCGGGGTTGTTTCAACCGTTAAGAATTCTGGAATAGAAATGGGAGAGAATCACCATGGACTTCGTGACAGGGTTACCGTTGACAATGGCTAAAAAGGATTCCATTTGGGTGATTGTTGATAGGTTTACAAAGTGTGCACATTTTATGCCAGTGCATACAACGTACACCTTGGACAAGCTGGCAGATTTGTATACAGCTGAGAATGTGCTTCTGCACGGGGTACCAAAGTCTACTGTTTTGGATAGAGATTCGAGGTTCACAACAAGGTTTTGGAGTGTTTACATTAGGCTTTGGGTTTGAGGTTGAGTTTCAGTACCACGTATTATCCTCAGACGAATGGACAGTCTGAATGTGTTATCTAGGTCTTGGAGGATATGTTGAGGTGTTGTATTATTGAGTTCTAAGGAACCTGGGAGAAGCATTTACCTTTGGTTGAATTTTCTTATAACAATAGCTATCAAACGAGTATTCAGATGGCACCGTATGAGGCATTGTATAGCCGGAGGTGTCGTATGCCTTTGTGTTGGGCTGAGGTAGGAGAAAAGCATGTTTCCTTACCACATGTGTTGAAAGACATGGATGAGAAAGTTAAGCTTTTGTGTGATCGCTTGAAAGCTGCTGCGGATCGGCATAAATCTTATGCGGATTTGAAGCGTAGAGAAATTGAATATGCGGTAGGAGATTGTGTGTTCTTGAAGGTGTCACCGTGGAAGAAGGTGACGCAGTTTGGATGTAAGGGTAAGCTTAGTCCGAGGTTTATTGGACCATATGAGATCGTGGAGCGTGTTGGTCCTGTGGCTTATCGGTTGAGGTTGCCTCCCGAGCTTGAGAAAATACATGATGTGTTCCATGTATCCATGTTACAGAGGTATTGGTCAGATCTTTCGCACGTTATACCGCTAGATCATATTGAGTTGAGACCGGATTTATCCTTTGACGAGGAGCTAGTGGAAATCCTTGATTCCAGCAGCAAGGCTCTGCGTGGTAAGATGATAGAACTGGTTAAAGTCTTATGGCGACATCGAGGTGTCGAGAAAGCCATTTGGGAAAGCAAGGCGGATATGTTGGAGCTATTTCCGCATCTTTTTCCTCTAGGTAAATTTTGAAGATGAAATTTCTTAAGAGAGGGAAAGTTGTAATGTCTCGGTTTTGGGCCTAGAGGTTTTAAGGCTAGTTAGGCAGTCTGGTAGACCAGGTTAGATATTCGAGTCAGATTCGGGAGCAAATATTTTTTGAAAGATAAAATATGGAAAAATGTTTAAAAATCATATTTTAATATATTAAAAATATTGGTGAAATCAATTTTGGAAAATGAGCTTTGGAAGGGAGACATTTTGGCTAGTGATCAAAATGCAATTTTTGGAAACTATTTTTAAAGGTGATTGTTTTGTAAAGAGTCAAAACTTTGAATCTTTCAGGAGCTATTTTACCATTTGGTCTAATCTGAGTTTTCTCTTAATTAGGATTATTTTTAAAAGAGTTTTAATTGAGGGAAATTAAAAAGGATTTAGTTAAAAGGTAATTATTTTTCCAAATCACAATTTGACGGAACTTTCTTCCTCTCATATTTTCTCTCAAAATACTCTCAGCCAAACACTCTTTTTCTTATTAGAGATTCAAGGTAATGATCTTGTTTCTTAATTCTTTGATTTTCTAAATGATTCTTTAGCTTGTTTTCCAAAAAACTTATTGAATCTCATTATTTTTCAAGAGAAAATCATCCAATTAAGGGGAAACTCACTCATTGGAGGTAAGTTTCGTTCTTCTCTTCTAATGAAAGGTTCTTTACTAAAATTCCCAAGTTCTTGACTCTTTACATATGTTTTCTAATGGGTTTTAATTAATTAATTATGGAATTTTGCTTAATTGAGGTTTAATTGATGGAATCTTTTGATTTTCGAATTGGATCTGGTTTTCTAGTGTTGAGGATTGATTTCAATCTTATTTTAGATATATTATAATGTGGATAAATTGTTTTTATGAATGGAATCCCGAAATTGGTTGAATCTCTAATTATTTAGGTTGTTAGCTAAACGTTTTTGGTTGTTTTTGGAGTGTAATCTTTGCTGGAAGTAAATGGATGTTGTGAAAGGGTTTTTAGATGTTATTTGATGAAGTTTGATGTATTTAATCGTTATATTATAGCTGGGTTAAGATTGAGCAGTGTTTGAGGTTGGTTTCGGATGAGTTTTGAGTGGGCATCTTTGATTGGAAAAAAATTAGCAAAACTTGAAATATCTTTCTCATTTTTTAGAAAATTATAACCGTCAACTTCATTTTGTTAGAAACAAGAGGAAAAAGATATTTCTTTATTTGATTTAATGATTTCATTAAAAATACCTCCTTAACTCTTTTCTACAATATCGCCATTATTAATATTTTACAACTTTTGCAAAATAATCACTATATAATTTAATATTAAATCAACCCATTTAAAATTACTCAAAACTTAATTTCATCCTTTAACAAACTTATTAAATATATTTCCAAAAATATTAGTCACGATAAATTTATCGGCAATCAATTTAATCAATTCAAATTGTTTTTTGGAATTAATTAATTAAAACCTAATCCAAAATTCCAACCCGATTTTGATAAATTACTCGAGTCTTCTAGCCCATTTTTCGGGGTGTTACAGAAGGTTTGGAGTTCATCGACACGCATAAACCCCTATTTGACGACAATATTTGCTCCGTCATCGAAAACTATAATTGGGAGGAGTTTGCACGGTAGCCAGAGTGGATCAACATTTCTTGGGTTCTTGAATTTTATACCCACATCACCAACAATGATGACACAGCTATATTTGTCCGTGGAAAAAATGGTAAACTTCTCTGCTAAAACAATAAATGATCTATTTGATCTGAACAATGTAGAGGATAAATATGAGGACTTTGCAACGACGGTTACCAACGCCACCCATAAAGAGGTACTCCACGACCTGTGCATTCCAGGAACCGAATGGACATAGAAATCAGCCACCCACAAGATTATGAAATGGGTTGACTTAAAGCCAGACCCTAAATATTAAGTTCATTTTATGAACATGCAAATATGACCCACTGAACACGAATCCACAATCTTTGTCGATATGATGCTTCTTTTACACTCTACGATGATTGGCTGACGAATTAATTTCAAAAAGATAATATACGAGTCTATTGTGGTAAGGGCAATATCCTCGGGTACCAAGAGTCATTTACTTTTCCCAAGCCTAATAATTGCATTGTGTGAAAGGCACAGGTTTGGGATGATCCAAACGACTTGGCAATGAAAGCCCAAATAGAGACGCTCCCAAAGGAGATACCACGGCTTAAAGGACTTGTGGCAAACATTCCTCCATTCAATATTGTGGCTACAAGTAACTTGTGTACGACCCTGCTTAGCGCCATGATAGAATTCTTCAAGTCATTCTTTGAATATGCTAGAGAGAATGATCAGGCCAAAAGAGCCTTGTTGAATAGATTGTCTCTGGGAGCTACTAATGTTTTCCCTATATTCCCTAAGCAATACTTTTCTGAGCCTCATGTTAATCGGCCACACAGAGAAGAAAAAGAAGAGTAAGAAGAAGAAGATAAGGAAAAAATAAGAGAAAGAAAGAAAAAAAGATAAAATCCCTCCCAACCCTCCGACTGTTGCTGGCTAGAACAAGAAAGAGAAAGATGAAGGAAACCACTGCCACACTTGTGCCTCGTCGACCTGCTAAACGGACTAGAGAAAAAGATAAGAGCAAGGCCCCTATGAACCATAAAACCACAACTCTCGCTAGCCCTGTACACATGGTTAGTGATGATTCTGTTGAGGTGCAACAATCAGTGGGCTAGGTTCTCCTTCCCCATCAAAACATCACCCACTCTAACTCCATCTACTACCACTCCCATAATTAGGACTAAAGTCACTGCTGGTCGAGTGCTGGAGCTCATTGAGGAGCTACAAGCACATTTGGGGCATAGACCCCCATTATCTACCTTATTTGACTCCTCACTATCCACCACCACTCCTCTGACATAGGATGCCCCTGTATCTCCTACAATCAATTAGGCACCACAAGCGCCTACTCCCTCTGCGCCACGCGAAGACAAACAAAGAGCCAGGCACGACGCTTGGAATCACCTCCCAGTAACTCCCTGGGTTAGTTTTTCTTTTTCTTTTCTTTTATTTTTCTTTTTAGTTTAGTTTTCATATTGCATTTGTATATCTTTTTTTTCTTTTTTTTCTTGTTTACTCTTTGCATTGGGGACATTGCTCTTCTCAAGTTTAAGGGAGTATTATCCCATGTATATATTAGGTTAAATTTAGGTAAAATTTAAAAAGTTTAAAATTTTTAATAGCCTAATATGTTTTCGATGGTTTCTTTTTCTATGATTCCATTGATTCTGAAATTGTTGTTGCGTTGATCGTGATTTCCCATGATTAATCTATGTTTAATGCTTTGCAATGTGTTAAGAGCTTTCGTGTTTTGAACTTAGTGTTGAATATGTTGTAGCCTTTAAAACACATGTTGCATGCCTTCTAAAAAGCTTAAAAAACCTTATGGAAGCTCTAGGTCGACTCTCTGATTCCAATGTATGAATCAATGTGAATAAACTAAATGCTCAATGTAGCATATTTAAGGCTTAAATGCTCCCTAAAAAATCAAGAAAATAATGAAAATCAATTGTAAACTTGATAATTTAAACAAAACTGTTGAGGGACACTCTTCTATGCATATTGTTGCCTTAGTACACTATGTGAGTTGTGTTTGCTCCATTTAACTTTCCCTAGCAGGAATGGAAGTGCTGCCATTAGAGTGAATGAAAGTCTTCACGGGATGACAATGCTCGTAGGGCTCAGGGATAGACTGTTTGCTCCAATCCATCTTCAGGTTTGAAGAGTATGTGTGATAAGTTGAAGCCCTAAGGATATAGTTTTTAAGCTTAAAAAGAAGAGGGGAATATAAAATTGTGCTTAAAAGGGAAAAGAAATGCAAAAGCAATAATAGAGAACAATCCTTAAGTTTTTCTAAGGCCATTAAGTGATGAATGCATGTGACAATAGCACCCACTGCACCTACGGCAGAGTTGATTCTTGGAAAAGAACTATGAGCTCTAATGCATTGCATCACATTAATATAGTTGGGGAATGAATTACTGCTGCAGCATGTCTTGGAATCCTTGTAATCATAGCTTAGTGGAACCTTGGAAATTATGGGTTATTTACTGTTTTTAGTTTTTCTTGCTTAAATTTTGCATTGCTTAAGGACAAGCAACTGTTCAATTTAGGGTATTTGACGAGTGTGTAAATAACCTATTTTGTATACCCTTTTTTCTTGTGTTTTACATGTTTTCAAGCTCATTTAGTTGCAGTTAGGTTAGATTGCATATAAATTGCATATAGATAGAGAGTTACATTGCCTGTGCTTAAATGTTATATATTTTGGTGCTTTATGGGAAAGGTAGTGTTTTGTGGTGTATGAGCAGAATACTGGAATGGATGAGTAGCGGATCTCATGGCTAGAGCTGACAAGGAGATGAATCTACTTTGACCCACATAGACTTTCTTCTAGATACGGAACATTAAAAGATAGTGGGAAATTAATGGCCCTCTTTAATGAGGCTGTGCGTGCTTTAGGGTTCTAAAAACCCTAGTTTCACCGCCTATATAAGAGAGACTTGGATGACAATTCAAGGGAGCTCGATTGGAGACAATAGTCCTAGTCTTTAGCTTGTGGAAAACTAGTACCATAGTCAAAGGTAGAGAAATCTCCTCACGACAGATGCCATTGAGGAAGGCTGACAGAGTGGAAGACTTGCAGCAACAGTTGGACAACATGGAGGAAGATCGTTGAGGACGCTTGACCATTTTCTATCCCTTGTTTGATAAACAATTGTACTTTTACTATTTTATTATGGATGTTTTAGGCTCAAACATGAGCTATAGTTTGTTTGTTTCCCTTTTATCTATTATGTCCATCGTTCTTCATGCGTAGTTATTGTAAGAGCTATAGAGTGAGTCCTTTTAACTATAGATTTGTGGCTTAATATCGAGAAATTTATGTTAATCAAACGTGGACAGTGGGGCTAAGCTGTTAACTTAGTCTTAATCTGGCTTATATATAAGTTTAGGGTTTCAATGACTAAAATGGAGTTCTTAAACAAATAATAGAGTTTTTAGGGTTCCCGCAGACATGTATCACTTTAGCTTTAATAATATTAACTTTTAGACATTGAGAGAGTCAAAAGTTCATTAGAAAATCATGTTGAATAGATAAAGATCTTAATGATTTACGTAGACATGTATTGTCAGCCGCTATAGCATTGAAATAAGTAATCTAGTATATATCCTTAGCGATAAACCAACTTTCATAATTATTTGTTAATTGCCGTAGCATCTGTTCGTCTTAATCAATACTATTTTTACTTTAATTGTTTTAGTTTTGATAAACCAACACCATCTTATACTTGCACAAACATTCTTAAGTCGATAACTTCGTAGTTATTGATCCAATCCTCATGAGTTCGACACTCTACTAAATCACTTTATTACTTGATTCGACGAGTATACTTGTTCTAAAGTGCATCACTATTCGACAAGCATCAGTGGATAGTATAAATTTCGGATTTAACATTGTTTTGGTTAACTTGTAGAAATATCTGAGTTAAACTTTTATATATTAACCAAAAAATCATTGCATTCTTAAGCCGGTTAAAAAAGTGGATTAAACTGATGAAGTTATCTTCCCTTGACTAAAACAACTTTTAATAAAGTAATTATTAAACTCATTTATAAAGAGACTGAATTTGAATTTGAATATATCATTAGTATTTTTCTTCTAATATTGAAATTTGTTTGTAAAATTGGCGTGAGGAATTTGGATTTTGGTTCAAGGAACATGATGTACTAGATTTCACAAAACTAAAATAGACCGATACATGCTCACTCTAATGGGCCTGAAATTTATTTGTAAATGGGTTGGTGGGTTTTAGGCTTGGATGGAGTTACAGGTTTAATTTGGTGGAAGGGGAAGCTTCTTTCTTTCTGGGGACGTATAATTTTGGTAAAATCTCTTCTAACAAATCTGCCAGTGTATTATTTATCCTTGTTTCAGATGCCTATAGGAATGGCTTCCAAGCTGAATAAACTTGTTGTAAATTTTATCTGGAGTTCAAATTCAGGCAGAGTAATTCATTGGGTGAAGTGAGATAATGTATGTAAACCGAGAATGCAAGGAGGTTTGGGTTTCTTTGATCTGAGGCTTAAGAATCGATCTCTTTTGAAAAAGTGGATTTGGAGGTTTTGGAGTGAATCTGATTGCCTGTGGAAGAAAGTAGTAGTTGCTAAATACTGATATGATCCCTTCTCATTGTTACCGAGACTAGTCCAAAGGAGAAAAGCTTCTTGGGTGTGGAGAAATATTACTTGTCCCTTGAACAAGGATGATGATATTCTCACAAAAAACTTTAGATGTGTTGTAGGCAGGGATTTAAATCTCGGTCGCTAACACGTTTTCGGTCGCGTAACGGTTATCGCGTTTAACGGAGGCTAGAGCAGTCACTGCGGGTGTCGCGGTCGTGAATTTTTTTAAATTTTGCACAATTTATTGTAAAACATTATAATTATAAAAAGTCAATTTTAATGATTTTAGAGTATTTTCTAAACGAAAATGGACATATATAAATTAAAATGGATTAAAAAATATATATTATAATTGCGAGATAGGAGATTAGATTCCTTATAATTTTATCAAAGAGTTCTTTTCCACTGACAAACTCGAGAATAAAATATATATATATATATATTTGTTCCACCAATCAATACCTAAATTAAAAAAATATCAAGGTAAATATCAACAATGGAAGGATTTAATTATAATTATAAAAAATTACTTTTAATAATTTTTAGAGTGTTTTCCAATACTTATAAAAAGATTTAATTGAAAGGAAATAAGACTTAAAGACTCAATTAAAAGTTTCATTAAGGATTTGAGGACTTAATTGGAAATAGAATAAAACGAATCATCTTAATTAAACTAAAAATCTGCACTAAAGGACTAAATTGTAAGTGTTCTAAAACTTTTAAGCCTCTCCGAAAATGCACTAAACCTTGAACCCTCCTTTCTGCTATTTACCCTTTTAATGTTTTAAGTTCATCTTCCTCATTTCTCTCCCGCCTATTCACTGTAATATTCTTCTCCTCCTCTTTTTATCTTCTGCCACCACTCATTTATCGTCCGTGAAATGCACCACACCCACCATTTAACTCCTCGTCTCATCCAGAGCAAACCTCGACCAACCATTTCCCCTCCCCGCCGGTCGTTAACGAGATTCGAGCCAAAAAGCTTTCGACGAACCATCCATAAAATGGTCTGAAAGCATAAATAGCGGTCCGTTATCGCCGCAATCGGCCGCTACCCGTTAAATCGCGGCCGCAATCTACCGTTTTTGGTGTGAATTCGATTCACATGGCGATTTTCAATAAAAGTGGTTTCGACCGGCGACACTACCGCTATATAGCGGCCGCAATCGCGGTTGCGGACCACTTTTTAAAACCCTAGGTGACAGGAGATATATTGACTTCTGGGAGAATTTTTGGACTGAATTTCCATCTCTAAGAATGTCGTTTCCCCGGATATTTGTTGTAGCTGTAAAGAAGACTGGAAAGGTAATAGATTTTGGTACTAAGATAAATGGCCTTTAGGAATGGAACATCGAGATTAGGAGGGTGCTTTTGATTGGGAAATTAGCATTTGGGATGACTTCTTGAACACAATAAATAGGGCTGTGAGTTGCTGCTACTCGGTGGATTGTTTGAGGTGGAATGGGTCTTCGAATGGTTTGTATTCTCCTAAAAATTTATGTGCAAGTGCAGTAAGTGGTGGGATAGAAGATGATAGGTTTTGGAAATTAGTATGGGCAAATTTGGCTCCACCAAAAGTTGAAGCCTTTGTATGAAAGATTGTTCAGCAAAGAATACCTTCGTTAGTGGAATTATCTAAGCGTGGTGTTTCGAGATCGCAGTCATGCTTGTGTGTCCTTTGTCACAAGGAGCAGGAGTCGATTAACCATCTTTTTTGCCATTGTGTGGTTGTGTGGAGAATCTGGCAAAGATGGTGCGTGTTTTGGAAGCTTAAGATTGTTTTTCCAGGTAATATGAAATCTCTCCTAATTTTAGGGAAAATCAAATTATTCAACATGCACTCAAAACTAATCTGGAACATTGCTTCTTTTTTTTTTCGGGATAATCTGGACCATCTGGTTATGTAGAAATGATATTATGTTCAACAACAGAAGTTGCAGTGAAGAGCATATTTTTGATTTAGCTATTCTTAGGATTGGGTTTTGGTACAAAAGCAAATAGCGGACTTATATGGCCACCATGGGGGGCAATTGCACCCCAATTTTTGGGGAGAATTTTTTTAGTATTAATTTTTTCTTTAAAAAATTAATTTAGTGAGTAAAGGGAAAAAATAAAAAATTGTATACCTATTTGAAAAAAAAATATTTTTTACCTCATTCTTGAATTCTTGAATCCGCCACTGAGCCGGAAAATAGACGTAGATGGAGGGAGTTGTTGACCGTGGGCTGTGTAGTGTAGTTAAATTGGAAATGTTTGTTACCAGTATGGTATAATAGTGTGGCTGGTGGGATGTTATGCATGGTCTTGATATTTGTAATGTTCGATTATTGTAGTGATATTGATATAGTGCACTCTTTTTTCTCAGATTAGGTTTAATGAGGTTTTTTTAACGAGGCTCATGTTTTGTTTGAGTCTCACCAATAAAATCATACAGAACTTTCTTTTCAAAAATATTTACAAATCATTTTAATTTGATCCTAATTTTAATTAGAAATAATTTAATATTTTTTCATTAACTAGAGAGTGACACATGTTTTTTATATTTGTATTATATACTTCGAGATAAATTAATTGAAACATTAAGTCGTCAAAGTGACCTCAATCGTGGAAAGTATTTTATTTTAAAATATAGAAGGTTTTGCGCTTGTAATTCAGCTTATGTTAACATTAATCGATCCAAAGAAAGATTAATAGTTGGTATTGTTACATGTACAATTGTGGTAATAAATATGTGATAATTATTCAGTTTCATATGTGAGCAAGAAATTGTCCCAAATGAATATTTCTGTTTGACATGTTCTTATTATCAATGTTTAATTACTGTACCAAGATATAACTTGCAAGTTAATATTTTGTCCAAAGATAAAATATTAATAGAGTGTCTGATATCTTTAGATAAGGTTTAACTTTATTCAACTTTATTATTATTTTGTTATTTTTTAATTTGATTGAAAGACAAAATTAAGAAAAATATTTTGAAACAAATAAATTCATATTTCGACTTCGGATTTCTAATATTTTAATAGTTTAGTTGAAACATATGTCACCAAAGTGACATCTTTTATGTAGATAAATTTATTTAAAATTTCAAGATGATTATAGGTTTTTTAATTCATGCATTTATTAATTGACCAAAAGAAAGTTAATATTTGACAGAATTTCAACGACACATGTGGCAATAAATGTGTGACAATTATAAGGTATTTTAAGTGAACAATACGTTAGTCCAAAGATTAATCTATTGTTTGACATAGTTTATTGTCAATGTTTGATTGCTACAACAAGAGTACTGCTTACGGTTAATATTATTGTCCAAAAACTTGATATTAATGTTGTATTTGGTATCTTGAGGGAACTAATCATTATTTTGAATTTAATTTTTTATTTATAAATACTGATATGAGCTTATTTTTATGTTATTTATTTATTTTTATTTTGTATTTATCTAATTTATCTTATGTCGTCTATAATAATCCCCTAGACCTAACCTATGCGATATGACCACGACTTAACTTCAAACACATCAAGAAACCTTAAACATAATTATTATCTCTACTAGATAATAAAATACACATATAGCTTCTTGATATGACATAAACATTTCGAAATCCTAAAAAAAATAATTGGTAACAAAATATGACTAAGTCTGAATTTAAGAACATAATATACATATGGTAAATTTGTAATACCCACATATCGATTCGGGTTGCCAAATTCAATCTGAAGTGTCACATCCGAGTTAAGAGTTGTAAAATCTGACCCAGAATTGTGGGTCGCTCTTATGATCCTAACGTGACCTCTTAGAATTAGATACAACGTATATTCGGGTCTAGGGATTACAAAATTAGATATCCATACAGTAAAAATTCAACGGGATCAAAACATAGAAAATAATCAGAATATCAATTTCATTATACAAATCTATTTGCAGGGGTTGAAAACTATTTACTAAAAATCTGAATATTTCATTAACAAGTGTGTTGTTACAATGAAGTCCCTTAACAAATAAATCCATAGTCCACGATACATAAATACCAAATCCAATAATAAAAACAGAGTATAAGAAAAATCTGGTCAAAATCGTACTTAATAATAACATAGTTGTTCTTTATTTGATGTTCCAAGTACTAGGTCCAAAGAAGCTTATCTGATAGTATCTGAAAGGGGAAAGTTTGAATGGAGTGAGCTAAGGAATTCAGTGTGTTCCAATAAGTGCAAAAGTAAAACACACGAGTAGTTTCAAACATTTTTAAAATTATTTCAATAAAGCATATTTAAAGAGGCAGCAAGGTTTTTATTTAAAGTATTTAACTACCCTTCAACGGTACACCGATATGCAATTTCCTGGAACTACATCCATAAGGACTTACCCTAGGCCCATTGGGCATAGGAGCTAACTTAAAGGGATGTCTTAGGTCCACAAAGACTTACTCTAGGCCCATTGGGTGTATGAGCCAACCTAGGGGATACATTAGGTCCATAAGAAATTACCCTAGCCGAATAATCGAAACCTACCTAAGGGGAAATCTTAGGTCCATAAAAAATTACCAATTAGATTGGGGTTGAACCTAGAGAGAACTCATATCATATCCCAGATAACATACCCTAGATAAAATTTTGTTTTGAACAGTAAACAAAAATGTCAGTAATCATGGGGCATACGTATATGTTTTTTCAGTAAAATAGTAACCAGAGATCATGAATTAGCCATACATAATTTTTAATCAGTAAAATAGTAATTAGGAAACATACTTTCAAATAAGATATCATAAACATACTTTCAGATAGATAAATTAGTCACGTTTCCAAGACAGAGAAAACATTGTGTTTCAAATCAGGTAAGATATTCATGTGTACATGGTTCTTTGAAACAGTACATTAAGATAGTAATATAGCACACAAGGAACACAACCCACAGAATCATGTCAGTCGAGAAAGTTTTGTAATACCCCAATATTTTTTTAGTGACCAAAACATAAAGAATTAAAAGTTAGTGGTTTTAGTCTAGTGGCTAAAACATAAACTTTTAAAGTTTGGTGGCTAAAGTAAAAATTTGAGAAAAATTCAAGGATAAATATGATAATTTTCCCATATATTATTTTATATTCCATTAATGAATAGTTTATACTGGTATAAGAATTTTGATACGAGATTTGTGTGAAAAGTTATAAAAAATAATAAATTTCATAATTACTTCGGACAGTTGTTTGAGCTCAAAATATTACGAAAATTTTATGGAAGTCTTAGGAAGACTTGAGGAATATGATATTTTGTTCTATCGATGATAGTTTATTTTGTTACATAATGATTTATGGTATAATGGAGTATGAACTGCTTTATTATTTTGTTCTATCGATGATAGTTTATTTATCATTTATAGAATGATATATTGCAAGTATAAAGATGATGTTTTAATGCCAAGTTTATTATTGAGAGTAAAAGTATAGTGGCATGCCACAAAGTCTAGCAGCTGCGTCCGACACTTTTATGTATCTAGAACTCCGGGAGTTCAACAATCTTTATGGCTAGTAGTCTAAGATTACATAGCACTTTGGATTACATCAAGCTCATTATAGTTAGCGTCAGTATAAAAGGGATACTTAGTACTCTGGGAGTACACGACTCGCGTACTTAGTTCTCTATTTATGTATATCTTGGGTTATACATGGAAATGATTTACAAGATGTTCTTGGCATTATTTAATCATGCTATATGATGGTATTGATTTTCATGAAATTGAGGCAATAATTGCCTAAACCATGTTTTTAAAGTTACTTATTTATTTTATGAATACATTTTAATGCCTCACTAAGTTCATACTTAGCATGTGTTTAATTGTGCACCCGTAGGTGGTTCGAGACATTGGTGTAAGTAAGGCGTTGCATCAAGTTAAAAAAAATTCATCAAGCTACCACAGTAATGACATCCTACTTGAGATTTTTAATTAATTTTAGTGGAATGTATAAATGAGATAAATTTGTCTATTTTGGTTCAGAGTCTGTTATTTATCAAACAGTTAATTTATTTTTTGAAAAGTAAAAGAGCTCCGATTTTATGTACAAGTCAATATAAATATTTTCAAAGGTTTTAAAATTTATAGTATTTTTGAATAAATTTCATTGTTTGTACTGTATTGGTTTTGTGACATTTTCGACTCGACTCAAATAATTGGAGTCGAGAATGAGGTGTTACAAGTTTACTGAGCACCAACCTTGCCACGCTCTACAGCAGTGCAAGAACCTAGGTCACAACAAAACGGAGTTGCTATGGGAGTGATATTCTAATCTGATAATTCAAAAAGATTTCAAGACCATACGAGTAATTATAGGCGCGCATGAGTGAGAGGATCGGTAGGAGCTGGGTTGGGCAGACAGTCGATCAGGTGAGTCACGAGTACCTTCAAATAAGAATACTTCCAATTCAGATCTTAATTTAGATGCTCTTGAAAGGAATAATTAAGTACATATGCATTCTTGGATTGAAGGTGAGATTCGGAGGCTTTCGGATTAGAATTTCACGAAACAGCTTCAAAATCGAACTCAGGACATTAAATAAACAAAGTAGGATGTTTTGGAAAATGTCAAAATTTGGTCAAAGTTAATCAAATGTCAAAGGTCAAAGTCTACTCGGGTCGGGTCAAAGTCAACTGACCGAGTCAACGATCAACAGGTAGGGTTAACAGTCAACGGGTCAAAGTTAACCATGTTAGACAGATCTTGGTTGGGTTGACAAATTTGAATTCGGATATGGTTGTCAATTCGGTTTGGCTACTGGTTTCCTACCGATTTGGGTTCGTTTTACTGGTTCTATACTTGGGTCTGGTAATGGCCTCACATAAAAGGGCTCTCATAGATCTGGGCTTGGTGAAATGATGGGCTAGATTCATTCAGCTTGGGCCTCAGTCAAAGCCCTAATTCCAGTGGCCTTAGGTTCAGCCTTACAAAGTGAAAACTTAGGGTTTTTAGAACTTTCTGGCAACAACTCGATAACAATAGAGAACAGAAATAGGGACGACGATGGTAGCGTAAGAGGCACGTCGTCACCACACTCGACTCAAGACACATCAGCAATGAAAACAAATGAAAAGAGGGTTAGCAGCTTATCAATGCCAGAAGCGGTAAAGAGAACGACGGTGCAACAACCAAAATTCTTCCAAGTCAATTCCTCACGAACGGTTGACAACAAAGAAGATAGACCACCGCATTCTTGTTTAAGACGATCTTGATATTTGTAATGTTCGACTATTGTAGTGACATTGATATAGTGCACTCTTTTTCCTCGGGTTAGGTTTAATGAGGTTTTCTAATGAGGCTCATGTCCTTGTCATGTTTTATTTGAGTCTCACCAATAAAATCATACAGAACTTTCTTTTCAAAAATATTTACAAATCATTTCAATTTGATCTTAATTTTAATTAGAAATAATTTAATATTTTTTCATTAACCAGAGAGTGACACATGTTTTGTATATTTGTATTGTATACTTTGAGATAAATTAATTGAAGCATTAAGTCGCCAAAGTGACCTCAATCGTGGAAACTATTTTATTTTAAAATATAGAAGGTTTTGCGCTTGTAATTCAGCTTATGTTAACATTAATCGACCCAAAGGAAGATTAATAGTTGGTATTGTTACATGTACAATTGTGGTAATAAATATGTGATAATTATTCAGTTTCATATGTGTGCAAGAAATTGTCCCAAGTGAATATTTCTGTTTGACATGTTCTTATTATCAATGTTTGATTATTGTACCAAGATATAACTTGAAAGTTTATATTTTGTCCAAAGATAAAATATTAATGGAGTGTCTGATATCTTTAGATAAGGTTTACCTTTATTCAACTTTATTATTATTTTGTTATTTTTAATTTGATTGAAAGACAAAATTAAGAGAAATATTTTGAAACAAATAAATTCATATTTCTACTTCGGATTTCTAATATTTTAATAGTTTAGTTGAAACATATGTCACCAAAGTGACATCTTTTGTGTAGATAAATTTATTTAAAATATCAAGATGATTATAGGGTTCTTAATTCATGCGTTTATTAATTGACCAAAGGAAAGTTAATATTTGACAGAATTTCAACGACACGTGTGGCGATAAATGTGTGACAAATATAAGACATTTTAAGTGAGCAATACGTTAGTCCAAAGATTAATTTATTATTTGACATAGTTTGTTGTCAATGTTTGATTGCTACAACAAGAGTACTGCTTACGGTTAATATTATTGTCCAAAGGTTTGATATTAATGTTGTGTTTGGTATCTTGAGGGGAACTAGCCATTATTTTGAATTTAATTTTTTATTTATGAATACTGATATGAGCTTGTTTTTATGCTATTTATTTTTATTTTATATTTATCTAATTTATCTTATGTTGTCTACAATCCCCTAGACCTAACCTATGCGATATGACTAGATCTGGTAGGCCACGACTTAACTTCAAACCCATCAAGAAACCTTAAACATATAGCTTCTTGATATGACATAAACATTTCGAAATCCTAAAAAAATAATTGGTAACAAAATATGACTAAGTCTGAATTTAAGAACATAATATACATATAGTAAATTTGTAATACCCACATATCGATTCGGGTTGCCAAATCTAATATGAAATGTCACATTCGGGTTAAGAGTTGTAAAATTTGACCCAAAATTGTGGGTCGCTCTTATGGTTCTAATGTGATCTCCTAGAATTAGGTATAACGTATATTCGGGTCTAGGGATTACAAAATTAGATATCCATACAGCAAAAATTCAACGAGATCAAAACATAGAAAATAATCAGAATATCAATTTCATTATACAAATCTATATACAGGGGTTGAAAACTATTTACTAAAAATCTGAATATTTCATTAAGAAGTGTGTTGTTACAATGAAGTCCCTTAACAAATAAATCCATAGTCCACGATACATAAATACCAAATCCAATAATAAAAACAGAGTATAAGAAAAATCTGGTCAAAAATCGTACTTAACAATAACATAGTTGTTCTTTATTTGATGTTCCAAGTACTAGGTCCAGGGAAGCTTATCTGATAGTATCTGAAATGGGAAAGTTTGAATGGAGTGAGCTAAGGAACTCAGTGTGTTCCAATAAGTGAAAAAGTAAAACATACGAGTAGTTTCAAACAATTTTAAAATTATTTCAATAAAGCATATTTAAAGAGGCAGCAAGGTTTTTATTTAAAGTATTTAACTACCCTTCAACCGTACACCGATATGCAGTTCCCTGGAACTACATCCATAAGGACTTACCCTAGGCCCATTGGGCATAAGAGCTAACATAAGGGGATGCCTTAGGTCCACAAGGACTTACTCTAGGCCCATTGGGTGTATGAGCCAACCTAGGGGATACATTAGGTCCATAAGAAATTACCCTAGCCGAATAATCGAAACCTACCTAAGGAGATATCTTAGGTCCATAAAAAATTACCAGTTGGATTGGGGTTGAACCTAGAGAGAATTCATATCATATCCCAGATAACATACCCTAGATAAAATTTTGTTTTGAACAGTAAACAAAAATGTCAGTAATCATGAGGCATACGTATATGTTTTTTTAGTAAAATAATAACCAGATATCATGAATTAGCCATACATAGTTTTTAATCAGTAAAATAGTAATTAGGAAACATACTTTCAAATAAGATATCATTAGCATACTTTCAGACAGATAAATTATTCACGTTTCCAAGACAGAGAAAATATTGTGTTTCAAATCAGGTAAGATATTCATGTGCACATGGTTATTTGAAACAGTACATTAAGATAGTAATATAGCACACAAGGAACACAACCCACAGAATCATGTCAGTCGAGAAAGTTTTGTAATACCCCAATATTTTTTTAGTGACCAAAACATAAAGAATTAAAAGTTAGTGGTTTTAGTCCAGTGACTAAAACATAAACTTTTAAAGTGCTAAAGTAAAAATTTGAGAAAAATTCAAGGATAAATATTACGAAAATTTTATGGAAGTCTTAGGAAGACTCGAGGAATATGATATTTTGTTCTATCGATGATAGTTTATTTTGTTACAGAATGATTTATGGTATAATGGAGTATGGACTGCTTTATTATTTTGTTCTATCGATGATAGTTTATTTATCGTTTATAGAATGATATATTGCAAGTATAAAGATGATGTTTTAATGCCAAGTTTATTATTGACAGTAAAAGTATAGTGGCATGCCACAAAGTCTGGCAGCTGCGTCCGACATTTTTATGTGTCTAAAACTCCGAGAGTTCATCAGTCTTTATGGCCTAGTAGTCTAAGACTACATAGCACTTTGGAGTACATCAAGCTCATCATAGTTAGCGTCAGTATACAAGGGATACTTAGTACTCTGGGAGTACACGACTCGCATACTTAGTTCTCTATTTATGTATATCTTGTGTTATACATGGAAATGATTTACAAGATGTTCTTGGCATTATTTAATCATGCTATATGATGGTATTGGTTTTCATGAAATTGAGGCAATAATTGCCTAAACCATGTTTTTAAAGTTACTTATTTATTTTATGAATACATTTCAATACCTCACTGAGTTCATACTTAGCATGTGTTTGATTGATTGAAGGTGAGATTCGGAGGCTTTCGGATTAGAATTTCACGAAATGGGCTTCAAAATCGAACTCAAGACATAAAAAAACAAAGTAGGATGTTTTGGAAAATGTCAACATTTGGTCAAAGTCAATCCAAATGTCAAAGGTCAAAATCTACTCGGGTTGGGTCAAAGTCAACCGACCGAGTCAATGGTCAACAAGTAGGGTTAACGGTCAAATAGTCAGGTCAATAGTCAACGGGTCAAAGTTAACCATGTCAGACAGATCTTGGTTGGGTTGACAAATTCGAATTCGGATATGGTTGACAATTTGGTTTGGCTACTGGTTTCCTACCGATTTGGGTTCGTTTTACTGGTTCTATACTTGGGTCTGGTAATGGCCTCACATAAAAAAGCTCTTATAGATCTGGGCTTGGTGAAATGATGGGCTAGATTCATTCAGCTTGGGCCTCAGTCAAAGCCCTAATTCCTTTGGCCTTAGGCTCAACCTTACAAAGTGAAAACCTAGGGTTTCTAGAACTTTCTAGCAGCGGCTCGATAACAATAGAGAAGAGAAATAGGGACGGCGATGGTAGCGTAAGAGGTACGTCGTCACCACACTCGACTCAAGATACATGAGCAATGAAAACAAATGAAAAGAGGGTTAGCAGCTTATCAATGCCAGAAGCGGTATAGAGAACGATGGTGGAAGAACCAAAATTCTTCCAAGTCTATTCCTCATGAACGGTTGACAGCAAAGATGATAGACCACCGCATTCTTGTTTAAGACGGGGCAAGAAACACGATGATACAAGCGGTGAAGACCACGTACGTTGGTAAGGCACTAGTCAGAGCTCGAACGAGAATATAGGGAAGGGGATGGGTTTTGATAAACTTTCAAGGCTTTCTCCACAGCGATCGATGCAACATTAATGTAAGTGAAGGGTAGGGTTTAGATCACGAGGCGATGAGGTGCACGGAGGTGGCGGCGGTGGAAAACACGACCGACGAAGGTGGAGGCCAGAGCTCAATAGAAAAATAAAAAGAGGTGGGGTGAGGAAATTGAAAATAGAGAGAGAAAAAAGGGAAAGGTTGGTTTTTGAGCAAATGGGTAAATTGACGAGTTCACCCGCTTTGCACATAATCCTCATATTCATGATTTTAAACAATTAGGCCACCGATTTTGATTTAAATTCAATTAAATCCCCAAATTTTAGTTAAGGTTTCGAATAGGAGTAATTTTGGGTGTTACAACTCTCCTCATCTTAAAAGAAATTTTATCCTCGAAATTTACTTGAGTAAAAAAAATACGAAAATTGAGCTTTCGACTCCTCAATTTCCTAGGTAGCCTCTTCATGACTACGATTATTTCACTGAACCATAACAATAGGAATACGTCTGCTCCTCAGAACTATCTTTTCCTAATCCAAAATTTGTGCATGCCTCTCGTCATAAGATAATTTTGACTTCAACTCGGCATCATAAACCTGAATGATATGACTCGGATTTGAACGGTATTGTCTCAATATAGATACATGGAAAATATCATAAATACGACCAAATTGGGAAGGTAACTCAAGCTGATAAGCAATTTGCCCAACTCTCTGAAGATCTCTATTAAACTAGGGCTCATCTTGCCCATACGTTCCAATCTTAGTATTTTCCTTTATCAGAAGCCTCGTTTAGATAATCACAAATAATTTTAAATCTTTTGGATAATAAGGAATGACTTACTCATTCACTCATATACCTTTGAAGACCATATATTATACGTATCATTTTGTAACGCAACACTTACAACCATGAATTTCAAAATAGACTTACATGATCTACATACAACACAATCGAAGTTTTGGGTAGATATCGATTGCTAACCTTCAGGGCAACATTGAGACATGATTGATTCTTAAATATAGTAGAGTTACCTCAGAATTTTAAGCTTTCGCTACGCACACAGACATCTTTCTTTTGAATACGTAATATTTCTAATCAATTTCTAAGTTAATTATCAGCAACATTATTCCATAAACGACTTCCACTTTAATATTTTCCAACATAATCATTATTACCGATAAACTTTTTCTTTCATGATGTTATATATGTGTAACTTGATGTTGGCTGAATAGTCTCTCAGGATGAGAGTGATTTAGAAGTTCAAAATTGGGTACATCGGTGTATAACTTAGTGGAAAACATCTGGTTCGAGCTTAGATATTATTTTATAACGTCGGTATACCTGATATTTCATGGGTTCTATGCAGTCTATAGGCTTCAGTCACCAAGGTAGACACTTGTCATACTATTTAGTGTTATTATTCTCTTTTTTTTCATATCCAATAACGAAGATTCCTGTAAGATATTTTCTCTTCAAAATTACTAAGAAAGCTCATTTCTTTACTATTTTGCTTACTTAATGCAAGTAGAAAGTACATCTAGATTTTTTTTGCCTAAACCATTATGCTTGCAATTTATTTCCATCTCTGTTGAAACTTTAACTGGGTCTAATAATTCATTAAAAACTCATTCTAAAGAGAGCCAACATGTCATCTTATCACAATTTCGAGAGCTCACCAAAATCAGACAATCTTCTCTTTTCCAGAGGCAATTGACATATACGCGTGCTTACCACGTCGTCGGATCTCTATCTCACATTCTTGTACTGTCATATCATTTTGGTCGAATTCATAAACCCTCATTGGTTTTCCAATAGATAACATTAACTAATATAATGTCTCCGATAAAACCCTTATGATAACTCCTAGGTAATCTAATCTGACTATAATATCTTTACAACATATACCCTCAATTGCTTTAATAATACGACCACAATTCAGCATCATTGATCCTTAAATTAGTTCATCTTTCCCAGAACTGAATCGATGTCATGCAATCCATTCTTGCCAATTGTTGATACATCTCGGTTTGCTCTATCATTTTCTTACGCCCCCCTTTTGAAATTGTGCAGATCTAGTAGTCTTGATGCCATCAGTCTAAGCTTCAGTGCACCTTTTAAATCATACGTGGTGCAGTTCGACCAACTATTGTGTCATCTTAAATAATAGTGGTACCACCTTCAATGGCAATCAGATTCATGCAAATATTCTTGGTAGAACAGTGTGTCTCAAAACATAACTTCACATAACCATAACTTCCACATACTATAATTAGCATATATCTGATTACTTTTCAAAATTCTGCAGAGCATGCTTAAAACTATGATGAACTTATCCAAGGAGGTTGAAAATCCTATTCATCATATTCATAAATGCATCGTTAACGCTAGATAGACCGAAAGGCATATCCAGATTCTCATAACATCATATTGATTACAGGATAAACATTTTTTGGGCACAACCAAACCTTAACCTTAAGGGGATAATATTCATGTAAGAGATCGATCTCAAAGAAGATAGTGGTCCCTTTTTAAACTGGTCGAACAATTCAACAATACAAGACAACTAAACTTATTCTCAACTGTCGTCTCATTCCTAATCTAGTAATATTTACGAACTATTTCCTTAGAAAACTCAAGATATTTACGTTTGGTTTCAAAATAGCAGACATTAGGTATTGTATCAGCAATTGAAGGTTTACCATTTATCAGAAGTTGCTACATAATAAGTAGCCAAATCAGTGCAGAAATTAAGGTTACTATCATAATTGAATCATTGAGTCCTTACAGACTTTTACGGTTCAGAGCGAGAAGATATTTGATACTCAATATACTTGACTTCACGATAACTTCTAGCAGATTGGTCAACTGAATGGTGGAGTTCACAATCCAATATCATCCAAACTGAATTTTTAGGAATTTCTATCGACTCAGAGAGTACGGTTACTACGCCTATTACTAAGCACGTTTCTGGAGTCAACACTGTTAGGTACAGATCGAAACTCGAAATAAAATCTTTCTTCGGATGTCACCAAGATATGCATTACACAACATTCTTCCTCTAAAAGGTTTCAGGGATTCCGGTTGCAATATTTAAAGAGGATTGAGGATTAACACTTTTCATGAATTCAACTTTCAGAAGTCATTTATTGAGCAAAGTGATTGGTCATGAATACCAACAGATTCTTTCGTTCAAAAATCCTTTCCTTGAAGCACATACCGATGATTTCATAATATCATAATGTCCATGAATATCTGAGTTCTGAATATTAATAGAATTCACGATTTCCTTTTGACAACGTTCGGCCTTACTTGAACGGTTTACCGTAACAGCGTTCAGGTTTTCGACTCCATTGATGTTGTAACCCCTTGACCCGGCCTAGACGTCCAACCGAACCAAGAAGGCTACATTAGGTTTGTCGTAGCAAACCGAAGAGATATAACCAAAATCGGTCCATTTTTTTCTTTTTATCTTGTCTAGATGCAAATTATTATTTCTACATGTTCATACAGACATCAGGTGTAACCTCAACTCAATCGGGCATCAATTTGACATCCAATTGATCACTTTTGCAATTTAGGGACCAAATTGCAAATATAGAAAATTTCAGGATTAAAGCTCATTTTTAAGCTACCAATCTTTAATTAGTCAGGTTTCATACCTTCATCAGAAATTTTAGCTCGTTCCGATCATTTGACCTCATACAATTCCATTGGCAAGATACAGGGACTAAAATGCAGAGAAAGTAAAACTGCCCAAAAGTGTCATTCACTGAAAATACGGTCAACCGTATCGAAACGGGTAAGCCTGTATCGATACGGTTTGAAACGCTCTGTTTCGATACACCACCAAGCCGTATCGATACGCCTAACTGAAATACCGAACTTTTGAAATATTTTAAATCGTACTGATACAGTTTCTCATGTGTTTCGTTACGCGGGTTCGAGTTGCAAAAGTGAACTCCAGAGGCTAAAACTCATATCGAAATGCCCATCCTCGTACCGGTACACCAGGCCAAATTTTCCTAGGCGTATCGAAACGCACAAGACCCGTACCGATCCCACAAGCCTCTATTTGCCTAGCCGTACCGATACGGTCCCTGCGTATCGGTACGCCTAGGCCTGTAATGTCACATTAGGCTACTTTTTCACCCCAAAAGCATACTCAAAACACTCCAACATGCTTTAAACACATTACTAACATGTCAAACATATCTCATACCAACAAGCATCACAATTCTAACAACATAACAAGGATTCATGCATCAAAAAGGAAAAATCTATAGCATGCTTCCTAATATGCATCCAACCAACATATCCAAATATAAACCAGCACCAAAAACAATCCTTAAAAGCCATTTACAACCCAAGAGCAATTAGAGAAACATGCTCAAGCAGGGAGTTCCACAAAACATTTCCCAAAACATAACAAGTACGTCATTGTCATTATTCATTATAGTCTAAACCAAAACATACTTTGGAAACAAGTCTTGCCAAGATCCCCTTGCTTCTTGTTGCCTTCCAAGACCTCAATTATCTGCATTGATGCACAACGAGAGCATAAGCACACAAGGCTTAGTGAGGAGTGCTTAAAAACAAACACCGTCAATGTATTTAAAACCATTCACTTAATATCAACCTTTAAAACATCATGCCCCTTTTAAAACATGAACTTTACATCGTTAAAACCAACATAATAAACCGTATGCTACATGTATCATTAACCAACAGAAAAACACATTGCTAACCCTCCACTTAAGCCTTCTCATGCATTACTACCAAATGCAAAGCTTAAGGAGAAACATGTATAAACCACATTATACATCATAAAACATTTCAATGATACATTAACAATTATATTGGCTTACAAGTGATCATTAGACAATTCCGTTAACAAAGGAGTTCTTCGGATACACGGATTCAATAAGTGTTAACCAACACTTCAAGCCATCTCAACCGGATTAGCAATATAATCACAATCGCAGTACAATAACAACCAGGTACAATAAAAACCGGGTACACTTTCAACCCTCAGGGATACCCATCCCTCTCATCGGTTAGATGCTTAACCCACTAACGGAAGTATTTGGTATTGTTTAACCCATCTACTGTTAGGGTACTTGGATGGAGTATTCAGTACACCGTATAAACCCCTCAACATCCAAAGCAACTTATTTTACAGTGCACTCAATCCTATGGTCGGCCAACTATATCCGATAATAATTTTAAAACCAAATCACTTGCCAATATAATTAACCAAATAACATTTACCTCACTGTTTTAACAAGCATTAAACCATGCCATTTCCAAAGCAACAACCATGCTTTAAACCACAAGTATAAACCATACTTACAAGGATCACTTACCATGTGCATTCTTCAGCAAATCATGCTTAAAATAGTATATCGAATACTTTAAATCATGCTTATACAGTAGGTAACATGTAAATTAAAACAAGTGCATAAAACCATTTAACACTAGCGCGACCGAGAGAGTAAAATCACTTTACTTACTTCCGAGCTTAGGTAAGAGTTTCAAGCTCTACCTAAACTCCAAAAAACCATATTTAAAACGTTCAAAAGCTGGAACCCAAATTTTCACTCACCGATACGCGAAACTCGATTTGCCGACACGAAACAAGTATCTGAAGCCTCTTACGCTTCTTCGATCACTTCCGGATCAACCTCCCATGTTTTTACCACAAAAAACAGAGGATTAATGCATCATAGTGCATTCTAAACACAGCAACCACAATCCTCCTCGGATTTCCACAAAACCCTCACAATTAACCCTCCACAACAACCGAAAACATAACCAAAACACTTCGATTCATAACCCAACCAATATCTATCAACCTAGCATCACTTTCAGCATCAAAACATATCTAAAAACAGATCCAAAACAATCTACCACCTCCAGCAACCTTACAACCAAAGAAATACCACAAAACCTCAAAACTAACAACCTAAACAAATAGAGATTCTTAAGTTTCGGGATTCCATTGATAAAAACCTCTTATCAATATTATTAAACATCCAAAATATGAATCAAAACAACCTCACTTACTGTAAATCAGATTCAATTCGCGAATCAATTCATTTTCCCCAAAGAACTCAATTAAACATTGAAGAATCATCAAAATTAGATTAGAAACACAAAAACAAGGATCAAATGCTTGGGAATTTCAATAAAGAACCATAAAATAGAGGAGATCTCGGAACTTACCCCTATTGTGAAGTTTCTCCCTCAATTGATTTGTGAAAAGCTAAGAAAACACAAGATTATTGTAAGATTTTGTGTAAACAATCTTTATAAAACAATTTGAAACAATAAAATCAAGTTAGAAACCACCTCACCTCTGGAAATTTGATGAAAACCTGAGTGTTTGGCTGAGAAGAGAATGGAGAGAAAAAGTTGAGAAAAAATGACGTGATTTTTGTTTTAGAAAAGATAACCAACTTTTTTATCAAAATCCTCTTTAATTACCAATTAAAACACATGTTAAAATTAGTTAAATCAAGGGAGAAATCATCAGAAAACAATTGGTAGAATAGCTCCTTAAAGATTCTAAGCATTTTACCCTTTTCATTTTAGTCACTAGAAAATCTCAATTTTCAAAACTTTCATTTTGGTCACTAACCAAAATGTCCATCTTCCAAAACTCGTTTTCTAAATTGATTCCACCATTATTAAATACATAATTAATAATGATTTTTAAGAAATTTTCCATAATTTTTCCAACACCAAAAATATATGATCCCGAAACTGACTCTAATCTCTACTCTGGTCCACCAGACCGTCTAAAACCCCACTAAACCGCTAAGCCCTAAAATCGGGGCGTTATAACTCTCCCCCACTTAAGAAATTTCATCCCTGAAATTTACCTAGAGGAAACAGGTGCAAAAATTGATTCATCATATTCGACTTGCGCTCTCACGTGGCCTCCTCAACGTCGCGGTGCTTCTACAACACCTTAACCAGCTCGACTATTTTGCCACGGAGCACATTACTGCTGGTATCGAGAATCTCTACTGGTTCCTCATCATAAGATAGATCTGGTCTCAACTTGATCTCCCCCACCGGCATAATATGCGATGGATCCGACCTACATCTCCGCAACACCGAAACATGAAACACATCATGAATCTTCCCCAACTCCAGAGGTAACCTCAAACGGTACGTAAAAGGACCCACAACCTCAACGACCTCGTATGGTTCAATGAACCTCGGGCTAAGCTTCCCTTTCCTCCCAAAACGCAACACCTTTTTCCAAGGTGACACTTTCAAAAACACCTTATCACCCACAACGTACTCTATATCCCTACGCTTCAAATCCGTATAGGATTTCTGACGATCAGCAACTGCTTTTAAGCGCTCACATATAAACTTTATCTTTTCGGTCGTGCCTTTCAAAACATTGGGCATCGACACAAACTTTTCTCCCGCTTCTACCCAACACAATGGCGTATGACACTTTCTGTCGTACAACGCCTCATAAGGTGTCATCTGTATGCTAGCATGATAACTGTTATTGTAAGCAAAGTCCACCAACGACAACTGTTTCTCCCACGTTCTCTGGTACTCAATAACACAACACCTTAGCATATCCTCAAGAACCTGAATCATGCGCTCCGACTGGCCATCCGTTTGAGGAGGTATGAGGTACTAAAACTCAACCGGGTTCTCAAAGCACGATGCAAACTCACCCAAATCCTTGCGGTGAACCGTGGATCCCTATCTGAAACTATAGATTTGGGCACCCCGTGCAAACGCACTATCTCAGAGATGTACGCTCAGTCAACCTGTCCAAGGTATACGTAGTATGCACTGGCACAAAATGTGCACACTTCGTAAATCGATCCACAATCACCCAAATGGAATCCTTTTTGGTCGGCGTTAAAGGTAGCCCAGACACAAAATCCATGGTGATTCTATCCCATTTCCATTTCAGTATCCTCAATGGTTGCAACAACCCGGAAGGAAACTGATGCTCAGCCTTTACCTGCTGACAAACCAAACACTGAGCTACGAAATCAGCCACATTTTTCTTCAGTCCAACCCAATAGTACTATTCTTTCAACCCTCAATACATCTTAGTACTACCGGGATGCATAGTACAAAGACTAGCGTGTGCCTCAGTCAAAATAGTATGGCTCAACTCTTCGTCCTCATGCACCACTATTCGACCTTTGAAACACAACACCCCATCATTATTGAAATGAAAATCCGTGGGATTTCCATCCCTGATATCTTCCACATGAGATACCAAACTCCCATCATACGGTTGCTTCTCCTTAATCAACTATGACAAGGAAGACTTTACTTGCAATTCGGCCAACAAACCCTCGTCATCCGTTACGCTCAGCCGAGCAACATGGCTCTCAACTCCACAGCCGCTTTTCTCTCAAGGCATCCACCACAACATTGGCTTTCCCCGGATAATACTCAATGGTCAGATCATAACCCTTAAGCAACTCTAACCATCTACGTTGCCTGAGATTCAGCTTCTTCTGTGACATCAAATATTTCAAACTTTTATGATCCGTATAAACCAAACATTTCTCACCATAAAGGTAATGCCTCTAAATCTTCAAGGCAAACACAACTGCTGCAAGCTCAAGATGTGAGTAGGGTAGTTACGTTCATGCACTTTCAACTGCCTAGATGTATATGCCACTACTTTACCCTCTTGCATCAATACACAACCAAGCCCAACATACGACGCATCACTGTAGACAACGAACTCCTTCCCCGATTCTGGTTGAACCAAGACCGGAGCTCGTGTCAAAGCTTCCTTCAACCTTTTGAAAGCTCGTTGCTTATCCTCCGTCCACTCAAATCAAACATTCTTCTGTAGTAACTTTGTTAACAGAGCTGCCAAACTGGAGAACCCTTCCACAAACCTTCGGTAGTAACCCGTCAAACCAAGGAAACTCCTAACCTCTGTCACAGAATTGGGCTCTTTCTAACTCATCACAGCCACAACCTTATGCGGATCAACACGAATTCCTTCGGCCGACACAACATGCCCAAGAAACACTCCCTTAAGCCAAAACTTACATTTTCTTAACTTAGCATACAACTGATTCTCTATCAACTTCTGAAGCACGATCCGCAAATGACCATCATGATCCTCCTCGGTACGAGAGTAAACAAGGATATCATCGATAAACATAACCACAAACTGGTCCAAAAACACTCTGTTCATCATGTCCATAAAAGCAGCTGGAGCATTAGTCAAACCAAACAGCATCACAAGAAACTCGTAATGCCCGTACCTTGTACGAAAAGCTGTTTTGGGCATAACCACCTTCTTCACCTTTAACTGGTAGTACCCCGACCTCAAATCTATCTTGGAAAACACCGAGGCTCCTCTGAACTGATCAAACAAGTCATCTATCCGCGGCAAAGGATACTTGTTCCTTACCATCAGCTTATTCAACTGCATCTTTAACTCTTTCAATTCATTCGGAGCCATGCGATACGGAGCAATGGATACCGATACCGTACCCGCAAATATCTTGATGCCAAACTCTACCTCACGGTCAGGCGGCAACCTTGGTAATTCCTCTGGAAAAATACCCAGATACTCACATACGGTGCGAACATCATGCACCCTCAACTCCTTTGATCCAGGATTCATAACATAGGCTAAATAAGCCTGACATCCCAAATCCAACATCTGTCTCGCTTCCAAAGCTGAAACAACATTAGACAAAAACTTGGCATTCTCACCAACAACCACCACCTCATAATCATCCGACAACCTCAAGGATATCCGTTTGATCTCTAAATCTACCACAGCTCGATGTTCAGTCAACCAATCTATACCCAAAATCACATCAAAACTATGGAATGGTAACTACATCAAGTCCATAGCAAACACATGTTCTTTAACCATCAGCGGACACCTACGATACAACCTCCTAACCACGACTGTCTCCCCAAGAGAATTAGTCACCATAACACCCACATTAAGAATTTCAACAGCTATATCAAACAACTCAGCATGCTCATTCAAAATGTATGAATGAGTAGAACCAGAATCAACCAACGAATACAACGACAAAGACTATAGGGTAAAAGTACATGCGATCACATTGGTGTTATTGTGACCCTCACGGTGCGCATACACCCTAGCCGGTCCACCTCTCTCAGGCTGGATAGCAACAGTATGAGCCATAGTCATCTGCCCATCATCTCGACGCTAAAACGGTCTGCAACCACGACCCCGCTGCGGAGCAACAATAGGTGCAGCACCCTGCCCACCTCGGGCCAACAACGGACAATCACGCCTCTGATGATCGCCTGACCCGCAACTCCAACAAGCATTAGCCACCACAAGCGCATGTGCCTGACTCTCCCTAGCCAACCTCGGGCAATCCCACCTCAAATGATCTCGGGATCCATAAACCCAACATGTGCTAAACGGTGCTCTAACCTGGGCACCCTGCCTCTAGACTCTACGTCCCATAACACCTCTACCATGCCTCGGCTCCTAGCGAAACCTCCTGTCACGGTGTCTCTTGGCCTAACCACCGCTATCACCCGAATCAACAACTCTCTTACCTGAGCTAGAAACTCGCGATCCAGAAGCCAAACCCAAATTCTGCTCTACATCCTTAGCTCGCGAAACCAACACATCAAAGTTAGTGTAATCAGCAGCAAGCATGTAGGTCTTAACATCTTGCACAACCCTATATCAGAAACGATCACATCGCATACGCTCCTCAGGAACCAACTCAGGTGCATACCGACTCAACCTCACAAACTATACCTCGTACTCCGCAACAGACATACTACCTTGCACCAGAGCCATAAACTCACGTTTCTTTTCGTCCTAATATCGGACTCCCAAAAACTTCTTCTGAAAAGCTTCACAAAAGAACTCCTAGGTCATATCATCAGTCGCCATATCGGATATCGTGGTAGTCACCATGTATAAGCATCACCCTGCAGTAAAGAAACAACACAACCCAGCTTACGAGCATCGGTGCACCCCATCTGGCCTAGTATCCTCTCAGTACTAGCCAACTAGCCCTCAAAAGACTCATGCGACAAACCTCGGAACTCAAATCCGCCCAAACTACGGAGACGCTAAAGCAAAAAACCCTACCCCTCAACCGGTAGTGGTGGCACATGAACACCCGATCATTTGACCTCATACAATTCTATTAGCAAGATACATGGACTAAAATACAAAGAAAGCAAAACTGCCCAAAAGTATTATTCATTAAAAATACGGTCAACCGTATCAAAATGGGTAAGCTCGTATCGATACGGTTTGAAATGCTCTGTTTCGATACACCACCAAGCCGTATCGATACGCCTAACTGAAATACTGAACTTTTGAAATATTTTAAACCGTACCAGTACAGTTTCTCAGGTGTTTCGATACGCGGGTTTGAGTTGCAAAAGTGAATTCTAGAGGCTAAAACTCGTATCGAAATGCCCATCCTCGTACTAGTACGCCAGGCCAAATTTTCCTGGGAGTATCAAAATGCACAAGACCCGTACCGATCCCACAAGCCTCTATTTGCCTAGTAGTACCGATATGGTCCCCCGCGTTTCGGTACGCCTGGGCCAGTAATGTCACATTAGGCTAATTTTTCACCTCAAAAGCATACTCAAAACACTCTAACATGCTTTAAACACATTACTAGTATGTCAAACATATCTTATACAAACAAGCATCACAATTCTAACAACATAACAAGGATTCATGCATCAAAAAAGAAATCTATAGGCATGTTTCCTAATATGCATCCAACCAACATATCCAAATATAAACCAGCACCAAAAATAATCCTTAAAGGCCATTTACAACCCAAGAGCAATTAAAGAAACATGCTCAAGCAGGGAGTTCCACAAAACATCTCCCAAAAGATAACAAGTACCCCATTGCCATTATTCATTATAGTATAAACCAAAACATACTTTGGAAAAAGATCCCCTTGCTTCTTGTTGCCTTCCAAGACCTCAATTATCTGCATTGATGGACAACGAGAGCGTAAGCATACAAGGCTTAGTGAGGAGTGCTTAAAAACAAACACCATCAATGCATTTAAAACCATTCACTTAACATCAACCTTTAAAACATCATGCCCCTTTTAAAACATGCATTTTACATCGTTAAAACCAGCATAATAAACCGTATGCTACATGTATCATTAACCAACAACAAAACACATTGTTAACCCTCTACTTAAGCCTTCCCATGCATTACTACCAAATGCAAAGCTTAAGGAGAAACATGTATAAACCGCATTATACATCATAAAATATTTTAATGATACATTAACAATTATATTGGCTTACAAGTGATCATTAGACAATTCCATTAACAAAAGAGTTCATCGGATACACGGATTCAACAAGTGTTAACCCAACACTTCAAGCCATCTCAACTGGAATAGCGATACAATCATAATCGCGGTACAATAACAACCGGGTACAATAACAACCAGGTACACTTTCAACCCTCAAGGATACCTATCCCTCTCATCGGTTAGATGCTTAACCCACTAACGGGAGTATTCAATACTATTTAACCCCCTATACCGTTAGGGTACTTGGATGAAGTATTCGGTACACCGTATATATCCCTCAACATCCAAGGCGACTTATTTTACAGTGCACTCAATCCTATGGCTGGCCAACTATATCTGATAACAACTTTAAAACCACATCACTTGCCAATATAATTAACCAAATAACATTTACCTCACTGTTTTAACAAGCATTAAACCATGCCATTTCTAAAGCAACAACCATGCTTTAAACCACAAGTATAAACCATACTTACAAGGATCACTTACCATGTGCATCCTTCAGCAAATCATGCTTAAAATAGTATATTGAATACTATAAATCATGCTTATACAGTAAGTAACATGTAAATTAAAACAAGTGCATAAAACCATTTAACATTAGCACGACCGAAAGAGTAAAATCACTTCACTTACTTTCGAGCTTAGGTAAGCTTTTCAAGCTCTACCTAAACCACCTTTAAAACATTCCAAAACTGGAACCCACATTTTCACTCACTGATATGCGAAACTCAATTCACCGACGCGAAACAAGTATCCGAAGCCTCTTACGCTTCTCCGATCACTTCCGGATCAACCTCCCCTTTTTTACCACAAAATAACAGAGGATTAATGCATCATAGTGCATTCTAAACACAACAACCACAATCCTCCTCGGATTTCCACAAAACCCTCACAATTAACCCTCCACAACAACCGAAAACATAACCAAAACACTTCGATTCATAACCCAGCCAACATCTATCAACCTAGCATCACTTTCAACATCAAAACACATCTAAAATAGACCCAAAGCAACCTACCACTTCCAGCAACCTTACAACCAAAGAAATACCACAAAACCTCAAAACTAACAACCTAAACAAATAGAGATTCTTAAGTTTCAGGATTCCATTGATAAAAACCTCTTATCAACATTATTAAACATCCAAAATATGAATCAAAACAACCTCACTTACTGGAAATCAGATTCAATTCACGAATCAATTCATTTTCCCCAAGGAACTCAATTAAACATTGGAGAATCACCAAATCAGATTAGAAACACAAAAACAAGGATCAAATGCTTGGGAATTTCAATAAAGAACCATACAATAGAGGAGATCTCGGACCTTACCCCTATTGTGAAGTTTCTCCCTCAATTGATTTGTGAAAAGCTAATAAAACACAAGATTATTGTAAGATTTTGTGTAAACAATCTTTATAAAAACAATTTGAAACAAAAAAATCAAGTTAGAAACCACCTCACCTATGGAAATTTGATGAAAACCTGAGTGTTTGGCTGAGGAGAGAATGGAGAGAAAAAGTTGAGAAAAAATGACGTGATTTTTGTTTTAGAAAAGATAACCAACTTTTTAACAAAATCCTCTTTAATTACCAATTAAAACACATGTTAAAATTAGTTAAATAAAGGGAGAAATCATCAGAAAACAATTGGTAGAATAGATCCTTAAAGATTCTAAGTATTTTACCCTTTTCATTTTAGTCACTAGAAAATCTTAGTTTTCAAAACTTTCATTTTGGTCACTAACCAAAATGTCCATATTCCAAAAATCATTTTTATAAATTGATTCCACCATTATTAAATACATAATTAATAATAATTTTAAGAATTTTTCCATAATTTTTCCAACACAAAAAATATACGATCCTGAAACCGACTCGAATCTCTACTCCGGTCCACCAGACCGTCTAAAAACCCACTAAACCGCTAAGCCCTAAAATCGGGGCGTTATAGATGTTTATCTTTGTAGTTCTCATAATGAGACTACCGTTCTCATTCGATGCTTGGACTTTCACGTAACGTCGCTTGAGGGGAAGACACTCTCATCACTTTCTTGTTGGAAGCGTTGGTGGGCACTCGATAAACTTTATAACTCACAATATTATTAATACAAACCAATATACAAGTACAAGTATTTTTGACACAACACTAGCTGCGGCTAGTTTACAAACACTTATATCTCACAAAGCTTTGCTAAGCTTCACTCAATAATTACTTGTTGCTGCAAGTTTTATGCACACACTCACTCATTCATACTTGTACTTGTACTTGCCCACACACACAAACTTATAATCCTACTCCTATTTATAGTGTTCCTAAACCGACATAATGAAGTACAAGTGTTATAATGTTGTCACTTGACAATTCTATAATTTTTAATTTTACTTAAAAAATTCTTTAAAAGTTCCAAAAATTCTAAAAAAAATATAAAAAATATAAAAAAATAGTTTTCTAAAAATTCTGTAAATGTCACATGACAGAACTATAGTGTGTCACGTAGTAGTAATATCTCAAGGAAAAAAATATCAAAAATTGATGGTCAAAATTGATCAAAGGGCTTAACTGATTTAATTTATTGGTTGGAGGGCTTAATTGGGTGCAAACAAAATCAGGAACTTATTTGATTTTTTTTTCAAAAGTTCAAGGGCTTCAAGCACCCTTAAGCCTAAAAAATTTAAGTGACCATTTAGTAACTTTTCATAATATGTAGAGGCAACTAAAAACTACCTTATAGTCAAGCTACAATCTAAGTAGATTACCCTATTATTTATACCTAGTGGAACACTTCAGCTGACCAAAGTATCCTTTTCGAACTCCATACTCACGTCTTCGCTCACATTGAAGATCAATTGTCGGCTCTACTCATATTTTCTCTCCCCTTTTGCTCGATTCTTACTCCTTTGCATCTTCCTTGTTCTGGTGAGTCCTCTTTTATCTCACTCTCTTCCGATTGTTTCTTAGGCTTTGTCTATTGTCTCTGTTTGAAGAACTTTGGCTTTATCCTAATTAGGGTTCTTTAGGGTTTCATTAGCTCTCTTGATTAATGGGTCTCTGTTGATTTCTTGGGTTTCTTTGGATTTGACCTTGAAGTCTTTTTATTTATTTATTTAAGTTTCCCGTTTTCTACAAAGGAACTTTCAGGGTGGTTGTAGTTGGTTGAGTTGTTGAATTATTCTGAAGGCTGAAAATCCTTGCTGGGTTTTTCCTTTCTTGTTTGTTTTTCAAGCCATTGAGCCGTTTTGCAGTGCGTGCTAAGGTTTCTTTCTTTTTCCTTGTGTTTTTATTTCCCATTTTAGGTTGAAATTGAGCTAGATGCAAATGGGAAACAATTGATTGAGTGGGTATTTGCGAAAATTTGTTAGAATAAATGCTAGCTACTTGTTTTTGAGTTATTTTGCTCAGATTGAAAGCTCGTAGCTTTTTCATTGTTTCTTGGACAGGCATATTTGGATTGTTGAGTTCTAAGTTTAAACAAACTGATATTCTACTCTTTCAGATAACTAGTTACTCAATTTAACTGAGGATCTTTTGCACTCAAATTTTGCTGCAAATAAGTTGAAGGATTACTGTGTGTTGTAGCTGGCTATCTTTCAGATGCCTAGTTAGTCATGTTGAAAGAAAAAATTGTGAAAAATAGTGTGTTTTTGTTACAAGTGATAAAATAGAATTTGAAAATTTTATATAGTTAACTTGTGATAGATGTGGACTATCTTTTTTTTTGTTTAAATAGTATTTAGGCACCTCAATTTGGGTAGCGAACACTACTTCCTTGTGGGATTTGTGATATCTGTCAGCTTGAGTCTTCATTAGGTTCTATCGTATTTCCCAGAGATTGCTTAGACAACATGAGCTTAGATGTCAGGTTAGATAGTCCTATGAGTGCTATAGTTCTATGTATCTCATAAGAATACATTTGCTAGGGTTCTAATATCAGACATAATTTTGCTGCAGTACTTTTTACAAGTTCAGTGGTTGAAGGAATTTCCAAGTGCACTCCATAATTGATGCAATTGTTTTTGCAAAGGAATTCCTTCCTCAAGTGACAAATTGGAAATGAGCCCATATTAATGCATTAATAGCAGTTTGTTTTGTGAAGAGTGCCAAAGATTTTGACAGCATATTAAAGTCTGGATCCTAATTCAAGAATAAAAAGTTTCTTAATCTTTGGAGTTTGTTTTACTGAATCATCCTGATGGTCAATATCATTGTTATTGCGGAGTGAATGATGGGTTGGGAAGGAATACATATTGCTTCCATGGATGAAATGGCCAAAGATTGCGGTTTGGTTAGTTGGAACAAATGTTTACAAGTACATAACCTGAATGTACTTCTCAACATGATATGAAGCAGAGAAATTATATAGATGGTGGTTCATTTGTGTATATCAAGGAACTTTGCAGACAATCTAAAGAAGAGTCGGATGATTTTTGTGCCTAATTGGCGATTATACATGGACTTGGCTTGTTTTACTGTCAAACTTCAAATTTGACTCCGGTTCTAGTATTTGAAATTAGTTTTTCCATACCCAAAATAAAGTACATTACCAAAAAAAAAAGTTTTTTTTTCATTATGAGAATTGCTATAATTATGTATTAAGATGACGAAAGATTTTGCATTTTAGTAGTATTGTTAGGAGCAATAAGAGTTCAGGTCTTAATGGATTTCTGTTTTTTCCTAGGTAGAATTATTTGATCGTATTGATTAGATTTATGCCCATTCTTACAAAAACTACACTTGCGAAATTTGAGGGTATTCTATGCCTGATGATGTTGAGAAATAGGCAGTGGGCTACTGTTGTGTATATATATCTTTGTACCCAAACATACTACGTGGATCCTTAACATCTCACCACTCATGGTTGGATTTTTTTATATTTTGTCCTTTAGACTTATGCTACTGCTTCATGTTCCACATTATGGTAACTTTAATCTCACCACTCTTGGTTGGATATTTTTATTATGATCATGGATGCTTCAAGTTTTTTTTTTTTTTTTTCATTTTGGATGTTTTTGCCTTGGTTACTGCAAAAACAATGTGCTAATCTGCACTTTACATGTTTTGAATATCAGTATAATATAAACAATTTTTTGCCGAATTTTACTGAATTCTATCATTTCTGTCACTTTTTTTAACATATGCTGGGCGGAAATGTTCTTGCCTCATTATTGAGTTAAATTACATATATAACTTGGGGGACTACTAAGGTCCAATAAAAGCTTTATGATATATGTTGGGAGCAAATTGGTATTTAGCGTTTTCTCTTATTCCCCGAGTAGCAGCTTCCATAGGCAAAATAGTTTTTTCAGAATTGAACAGCAAAAGTAAGCTAAATCTAGTTTCCTACAGTATATAATGTTGTACACTATTTCTTGCAATTATTATCTGAACATTGATTGACTTCTGAATGTGGGGTATGCTTTAATGTTCTGATTTTTGTTTTCGGAAATTTGACCTCTGTTTAATGAAATCAGGTTTTCCCCAAGGGGATTAACTCACGAAGCAGAGTGGACATGAGATTGACTGGCATGTGATCAGATCCTGAAATAAATCAATGGTAATCATAAGACAGATGGATGGTGGCAGTTTATTAATGTCTTAATTCCATACTTCCAGATCATAAGACATAGATAAGAAATTGTTACTGGTGAGATGAGTGGAAGCAGAAGACGCGCGTCTAAGTGGAATTCAAAAGAGGAACACCAGCATTCTCTTGAAAATGTACGAGATAAAGCTTGGTCTGCAAAAGCTGGTGTGTCTTTTCATGATAGAGAATCAGAACATGGATATTTCTCTTCAGAGGTTGGTAGGAAGGACAAGTGGTCTGTTGTCGGAGTCGGTGACATGATGAAGTCTAAGCATGGACAGACTATTAGGGAATCTTTACATGGAAGCAGAGTTGGCGAAAAGGATGATAATAATGACTTTGTAAAAAATTGGAACACTGCAACTCCATGGGACAGGGATGAGACTTACAGTATGAAAATGTCACCTGGTCTTGATGATTGGAGGCTTAAAAAACGGCACAGTTCTCCTAAAGGTGATTGGAAGGGGTCTCACAGGTTGGATTGTCTACTCTGTTTATCCTTGGTTATTTATCTTATTTTGATGTTACAAAATTCTTGGCTTGCATAATTCTTCCATTTTGTTACAAAATTGAGATTCATATATTTAATGCTTCTGTTTTGCATTTTCATTTAGCTTGAAAAATGTTTATCTACACAATATATTAAAGATTTTCCCAGTTTGTAATTTTCCCTCATGTTGTTTCTCTTAAAATCTTATGTTGTTACTGAGGTTGCATCTCAGCTTAATATTTTGAATACAATGCTTTAGGCCTCTCTTAAGTAGTATTATGTTTTATGCTTATTTTCATGGGTAAAGGATTCTGTTTTCTTTGTCCTTCTGCATGTGTAACTCTCATCTTCCCTTCGAATAGTATTGGTTTTCATTTTGTACCTAATCTCAGTTTTACCCTCAGAAACAGTAGGAGCTGGAGCAGAAGTCGCAGTAGAAGCAGGAGCCGGAGTCCAGTTCGTGGCATTAGGTGGCAATCAGGATTCCATGAGAGAACCAGAAACAGATCTGGAGTTTCATCTCAATTATGTAAAGATTTTATGGCTGGGAGATGCAGGAGAGGCAGTCAGTGTCACTTTCTTCACCAAGATAATCAAAATCGCGAGGATGGCTGGGATAATAGACAAAATAGAGCTGGTGCTTCAAAGTACATTACTCACGATGATGGTAAAGATTACCTCATTAAGAGTGGAAGGTCTACTGATTGCTGCACTGATTATCTGGAAGGTAACTGCCGCAGGGGTGCATCTTGTAGGTTTGCTCATGATGGTGCTTCTAATGGCTTCAGTAGAAGACAAACAAATGACATAAGTAGCGAAAGGGAACACGCCAAGAGGAACAGAGTTAGAACACCCGAACGTGATGGTGAGCGTGAAGCTCGTAGAACCAGTGATATTCCTTGCAAATTCTTTGCTGCTGGAAATTGTCATAATGGAAAATATTGTAGGTTTTCTCATCATGGTCACTCACGTGCAAGCCCTGAAAGAAGGTCACGTGGTGATAGAGGTGTATGGGAGCCTAGTTCTGTTAGTGTGGATAAGTTGCAGGATGGTGTAACATTGAGAGATGCAGATGCTTCATTCAATGTAAATAACTCTTGGAATGCTCCAGAACGGAGTGATGCTAATGCGTTAAAAGAAGCTGAAATACCCTGGACTGGTCCAAAGTGGAGTGATGCTAATGCGTTAAAAGAAACTGAAATACCCTGGACTGGTCCAAAATGGAGTGATGTCGATGCTTCAGATGATGTGAACAACTCATGGACTGTTTCAAAATGGAGTGATACAGGTGCCTACTTAGAGCAAGGGGTTACAAAGTTGAGCAAGGAGACAGTTGAAAATAAGGGTGCCTCCGGACCAAAATATTCTAATTGGTCCAGGGATGAGACATGGCAGCACAACTATGATGTCGGTGGAAAGAACATTGAGGGTAACGTGCAGCATAAAACAGTTGATATTTGCAAGGAAGAAGGAATTCCTAGGAAGATAGAAAATGCTGGTGATAATGTGGGTGTATCTGAACCAAAAGTTGCGGAGGAGTTGCTTGGTGATATGGAAATGTCCCCGGATTGGAATTACAGGGTCCTATCTTCTGTTAAAAAGGAACATTCTCATAGTTCAAAATCAACTCCTGTCGAAATACTTTTACCTACTCAAGAAAAGAATATAACTAAAGAGGCCCCAGGTCAGGTGCATGATGGGATTGCAGCTTTGCAGCCAATGTTAATTGAGAAATCTAGCATTCATCAGGACCACATGAGGGGCAGTAGTGCTGTAGCACTGCCATCGGTTAGCAGTGCTCTTAGCGCAAATTCTGATTCACACATTGATCTAAATTTTTCTACCAATGTCCTGCCATTGCCAAGCTTTGACCAGCCTGCGCCAAGTCCAAGTTCTGTACCTTATTCAAACTTAAATGCTGTTGGACAAAGTCAAGTGACAATCCCTTCTAATGAAGTAAATATGAAAGGTACCCAACGTAGCCTGCTGTTTCAAGAGGATAAAGCAAGGAACAAATTAAATGCCGGGGATTCAAATATATTGCATGGTAATTCTGGATCTCAGTCAACTCAGACTATGGGAACCGATGAGCCGCTCACCCAACTTACCAATCTTTCAGCCTCTCTAGCTCAGTTATTTGGAAAGGGTCAGCAACTTCCATTACTTCATGTTGCCCTTAGTTCCCATGATGGAATGCAGGTAAATTCTTTTGTGAGCTCTGGAGGTCAAGTTGAGCCAGATTCTGTGCCAAATGTACAGCCAAATCAAGACATTACATTCCCAAAACAATATGACCCTATGTCTGATGGCATTGGCACTGATGTTAAGCCTTTGGGGTTTACAATACATCCTGTTGTGGAGACAAATACAGCAGATGGCCAAACTGAACTATCATCTAGTAAGTTGTTAGCATCATCTCTTTTGGGTAATAATGGTGATGATTATCATAATGATGACAGTTCCAAAAGAGAGCCTAATGACAGGACTGATGAGGGCAAGAAAAGCGAAGATGGTAAGGGAATTCGTGCATTTAAATTTGCACTTGTTGAGTTTGTCAAGGATCTACTCAAACCCACATGGAAGGAAGGTCACATTGGCAAAGAGGCTTACAAAAACATTGTGAAGAAAGTTGTTGACAAAGTGATTGCTACAGTTCAAGGGACTAATATTCCTCAAACACCTGAAAAAATTGATCAATATCTGTCACTTTCAAAACTGAAGCTTGGCAAACTTGTACAGGTGAATGCAGCTTCCTTTTAAATTGAAGGGTTTAGAATTGTGGTGGGGGAAGAAAAAGGACATGAGACTTTCCCTTGTCTTTTCCCTTATTCTCTGCATTTATATCTTTCTTTCTTGTAAGCCATCATTTGCATGTTTTGTGTTATTAGTTATCACCCAGTAACTTGTTGCCAATAGACGGGGACTTCCAATATATTGTCTTTTAAGTTGCATCTCATTGAAAGATTTCCGATTTCATGTCCATGGTTCAAGTTGAAGTTGATAGAGAGATTCTTGCTGTGATTTTATTATTTTTTGAACTTAGACTGATCCATTTTAAGCGTAACTTGCCGACCTTACAACTTTTTATCCTGTTGCAGGCATATGTGCAAAAGTTTCAGAAAAGCTAAAAGAAACGGGACCATCGTATCTTTTCGTGCAATTATTCTCACGGTTACATATCAAAGCTATCACATCATCAGGTTTTTGGCCTCATGTCCTGTCTAGTTTATATAACTTACAAAAATACGTACCCTTTTGATTTCTATTTATGTTTAGTCTTTAGAAGTAGGTTCGAGTAGCGACTTTTAACTGCCTGTAGATATTTCACTGCTTCTGTTTTACAAGTTTTAACATATGATGCCGGCACTTCCCTTCGTTCTGCACGCATGACTGGTTGTGATGATTCAAAATCTAGTGCCCGAAACAGTGATGATTGTTACTCTTATTTAGCATCTTGCTGTATGTATGTATGTATGTATGCATGTAGTGCGTGTGCGCGCACGCTTGCGTATGTGTGCGTGCATGTGCTATAAATATATATATTATATACGACTATAGTATGGGCTAATATTCAGTATTAGTGGTGTAATCAGAGCCAAGCCGGGCTTGAATGGTGAGAAGCTTGAGCTTGATTCGAAACTTGCTGCTCGAAACTCGACTCGAATTTGATTGAAGACTGCTTTTTAGCTTGAGCTCAACTCAAGTTAATATCAAACTATTTGAGCTCAGCTCGAACTGTTTTTAACATACAATTTACTTTTTGTAATCACATGATGATTTTTCATTATTATTTTAACAATAATAGGTAGAAAAACTGAGACATGGTAACTGTAGGAAATTTAGTTTTATTATAACAAAACAAACCAGTTTTCGAAACTAAGGGAAATAATATGTAAATTTTAGAAGCCCTCAACTACCGGCAAAACTAAAAAAAATGGAGGGAGACTCATCGCCAATGGATGCTTAGGTTACGTATGATTTTGTTTAAAGGTGACAATCGAGTCAATTCGATTCAGGTTGATTTTCAGTTTGGGTTGATTATTGGGTCGGGTTGGATTGAGTTTAATTCAGACTAAGATCGGGTTTATGTAATTTTAGGTCGGGTTAATATCTGATCCGTTGAATTTTGGATTTGGTTAATATTGGATTGTTTGCTTTTTGGGGTCGGATTAACATCGAATCGGTTGTTTTTCGATTTAGGTCAATGTCGGTTTGGTTGATTATTTAGGTCGGGTCAATATCAAATTGAATCGGTTTTCAGTTCGAGTTAATATCAGATAGGTCAGTTTTTTATTTTAGTTAATCTTCGGACCTTTAGGTCAATTCGAGTTGAGTTGGGTATGTATTCAATTATATATATAATTATTGATATATTCGCATAAAAAAATATATATTTTTGTCAATCTTATCATTTAGGCTCAATTTTAACTTTTGAAGGTTCAATGTTTTGATTTAACCTATAAGGATTGTTAAAGTTTAAAACTTGAAGTTCGTATTATGTTCATTATCGAGTTTCAATTGATTGTTTTCTAATTTTAAAATAAAATTATGCATAATTTTTAAGACGAAAAAAATGATTTTACGAAATTAGAATTAGACTATTTAGAAATTATTTAATAAAATATAATTTTATCATATTTATTTATTTGGGGATTAAAATCAATTTAGGTATGTTTTAGTTGTTCGAGATTTAATTGGATATTTAAATTTTTTTACTTGGATATTTAATTAATATCATAAATTAAATAAAAAGACTAAACCAAATAAACAATTAAAAGTAAAATATAAAATTATATATATACATATATGAAAGTTGGCATGAAATAAAATAATTTTATTTTATAATCATTCATATCAAATGTTTTTAAATAAATAATTATCGAATCAGATATGAAGATTTTCTTTTTAAAGGAGAAAATGTATATTAATCCATTAAACTTGACATCAAGTTAAAATATACCCTTAACGTTTGATTGAATAATCATTTGGCCCATTTTTTTAACCAATTTAAACCTCAACATTTCATTTTGGGTCAAAATGACCCATTTACAGATGAAAACTGTTAGTCAACTGCCGATAAACAACTTGAAATGACTTGACGGAATGACACGTGAGAAGAAAAAAATATTTTATACAATTTTATAAAAATATTTTTTGACTGATGTGTCATTATGTAAAGTCAGCATATTTGTTTATATGACTTCGCTATTGCGGCGTGCATTGTCATGTAAATTTGTCACGTAATTTCAAGCTATTTATCGCCAGTTGGCTAACAATTTTCATCCGTAGAGGGGTCATTTTGACCCAAAATGAAATGTTGGGGTTAAATTGATTCAAAAAAAAAAGAATAGGGGGCAAAAATGACTATTCAATCAAATGTTAGGGATATTTTTTGGCATTATGCCATTAAACTTTTACTAAAGTTAGTTGCTAATCGGTAAATAATAAAAAAAGAGAATAAAATATAAATATTTACTATTTATCATACTTCTAAAAAAAAAATAAAAATAACTTATTCGTTCATTTCGGCTTAATTATCTAGTCAAAATCAAGTTGATGTTTAGTTTGGATCAGATTTGGGCAAATTAAATTTTGGTTGTTTTCGGTTCGATTTGCATTTGGTTCAGGTTGATTTTCGGTTCGGATTACTTTCGTTTTGAATTAATTTCGGTTTCGGTTCAGATTGATTTTCGATTCAGTAAATTTTGAGTCGCTTTTGCTTCGGGTTTGGGTCAAGTTTAGACTGCAATGTTTGGGTCTATATTATGTAATACCTCAAAATTTTGGTTAGTGACCAAAATGTAAAATTTGAAAAGGTTGGTGCCAAAGTGTAAAATTAAAAAAGTTCAAGGACTAAATTGTAATTTTAAAAAGTTATGTATTTGGTCCCGTAAATGAATAGTTCACCCCCAAGAGTGAAATTTTCGTGATACACAGATTTTTTATACGGAGTTTGTATTAAGAGCTATAAAGCGTTAAAGTTCGAGAAAATTTCCTGATATTTCGATCGAAATAAAAATTATTAAGCGCGCTCAGAGCAGAGTAGCCTTAGGATGGGTGACCTTATGGGAAGGTCTCATGTCAGTAGTTGAGACTAATAAAAATGGGAATTAGTTCGATTTGAATTTTTTATGGATATCTGATCAAGGATTATTAAGAGAAATTTATCTGATAAAGATTTCGGGTAAATTATCAGTATATTGGATCGAGTCAAAATTTCAAGATTTTGATTTTTCAAAATTATGGAATATTTTGTATGTTAAAAATATTTACATATGAAGATTAGAATTATGAGAATTTCAGATTTTACCCGATAGTTGGAAAGTGGAAAAATCGTAGAAAGTGAATATCGGGTAATCGAATCGAATTGGAATTTTAAAGACAGTTCCAAGGATTATGGAAAACTCATAAAATATTATTTTATGGATATTTTATTACATTTGGTTGGATTCTAACTAGATTTAGTTAGATGGTGATGGAATGACAATTTTCAAGCCTTGTTAGTAAATAAAGTATAGTTGGAGGGCAAATTGGACATTTGTCATGGATGGCATTTTTGAAATATTTTGAAATGTTGAGGGAATTTTTAGAAATTAAAAACACATGGATTTAATCTTGGCCCTTGGTTTATGATAAGATTAAATATAGCCATTGGATTTGAAGGTTAAATTAGTAATTTCACTAATTAAGTGAATTTTAAAATTCATTTAATTATCACATGTGAATTAAAAGGATAAAAGATGAACTAATTTGTTCATCTTTCTTGGGTATTTTCGAAACACAAGGGGAAAAGGAAAGAAAATTTTCTTTGGCAAATTTGAAGGTTTTAAAGTTAGAATCAAAGTATGTTGCTTTGAAATAAATTGATCTATGCTTCATGCTCTTTCTTTTGATAGTAACAGTGTATGCTTTTATGAAGAATAGTTAATGTTCTTGAAGAGAGAGAAATTGGAATTTCATAAACTATGTTGGAATTAAGGCTTGATTTAAGTAACTCAAGTGTTGTAAACATGAAAACAAGCTAGAATTTAGTTTAATTCTATGTTCAAGGTTATAAACCCTAACCCTAGAATTTGGGGATTTGGTTAGGGAATTTAATAAAGGATGGAAATGAATGATTTGTGATATTAGAAGCCTTAATTTGATGTTAGAATAAAACTTTTCCCTTAGGAAGAATAATGGACCAATTTGGTTAGAATTGGAAATAAAGGGGAAATTATTGTGAAAATTATTCTAGCATTAGAAATGATGAGATTTTGATCAAATTAGCTTGATTTGATAATTTAGGACCAAAATGGAAATATTGGAAAGTAAGGGACCGTTTCGGTCAAAGAAGAAAAAATAGAAGAAATTATGGAAAAATTTCCATAAGATTGGATATGATGAAATTATGATTTTACAAGCTTTAAAATGTATTTTGGACCATTTTAGAAGTTTGTAAAAACATAAGGATCAATTCGAAAATCTTGGAAAGTTTGGGGACCAATTTAGCATTTTGGAGAAAGTTAAGGACTAAAGTAAAAATTGTTTTCATGGAAGTATTATGCTGGAATTAAGGTTAGAATGAGTTATAAATCATTCTTTGAGTAAAGGTGGAAAGAAATACAAAGTATTGGGGATGAAATGACTTATGTCATGAAACTAATATTTGGAAAATATTAGGGTGTTTTTAGGAAAATTATTCCTATATTGCTTATGTGTTAGTAAGATACTAACATATAATTTGGAATGTGCTTATGGTATTTTTAATACACTTGTAGATTGTGCACAAAACCGAGATCAAGTTAACAATTGAGGAAATGATATAGATCAAAGCTGAAGCTTAGTGAGGCTAGTTGAATATTGACAAAGTATAAAGTGTCAAGGTGAGCACATTTTTATGCATGGATAATATTATGATTATCATTTGGAAGACTTGTGATAAGTCTACCTTATTAATAATTACTTGATAATTATATGTTTATATCACGAACTTATATTTGACATATTGAGAATTGTCAAAGGAAGAACTATGATGCATTTGATCACTAAATATACCAGGTATGTATGGTTATGTTATATTTAGGGTATGAATTGCCCAGTATTTAATTATATTGCCATAGATGAATTGAATATGGAATTGGAAAATATGCCCAAATAAGTATTTGAGGTATAGAGTATAGTTGGCATGCCATAGAGTCCAGCGGTTTAGCACTTCAGTGCGGTTTATTAACACTTAGGTGTGGTTCTTTAGCACTTATGTGCGGTCTCTTAGCACTTTGGTGCGGTTTTGACTCGTGTACTCAAGTCCTCAAAACTATGTTGAGCAATAATTTATTTGATAATAAATGATGAATAAATTAGAGAGTAAATGAATTCTCGGAAAATGATAATAAATGGTGAATAAATTAGAGAGTAAATGAACTCTCAGAAAATGAAAATAAACGGTGAATAAGTTAGAGAGTAAATGAACTCTCGGAAAATGATAATAAATGGTGAATAAATTAGAGAGTAAGTGAACTCTCGGAAAATGATAATAAATGGTGAATAAGTTAGAGAGTAAGTGAACTCTCGGATAATAAATGGTAAATAATTTAGAAAGTAGGTAAATTCTCGGATAATGGCAAGGATAATAGTAGGATTTATGAATCCGGATTATATTATGTTAATATTTGATTAACATAAGGGAAATAAAGGAATAGTGATCAAACTGCATGTTTATTATATTATTGATATAATTCAAGCATGTTGATTTATATTAAATAATTATAATGCCTCACTAAGTATATACTTAGGGTGTGATGGTTTTCACGCGTAGGTAGAAAACCCGGTTCGGAGTAAGGATTAAGGCATCACTATCAAATGGGATATATGCAGTATCGGTAATTACATCTTTGATGTATTTTGATATTTCTAGTTGGCATGTATAATAAATAGTAGCTCCTTTCAAACTAGTATAGATATGGATTGTAATAATAATATCTAGATAAATGGTTAGTATATGATATTGAGTTTTATTTAAATGGATACTAGTTTAAAGAAATTGCTAGTAACGAAAATCGGGTAAGATTATAATAATAATAAAATTTTAGAGTAATCAAAATGATTTTTATTTTAGGCAGTTTTGTTAATTGTATAGTATAGTTAAAAAATGCCAAGTTGCTGCCTGAAGTCGAGGTCTATCTGATGGATTAAAAATTGGAAAATAAATTTTACGCGATTAAAAAAGAAAAATTTTAAATTGTCATTTTTGACTTGTTTGGATAGCATAAAATATGGTTTAAACATCATGTGACACTCTATACTAATATTGGGTAATAAATACTGGTAAGGGTGTTACATTTATTGGTATCAGAGCTACAGGTTTATCCGGTTCTGGATAGTAAATGATTCTCTATAGAAAGTCAGAGTTATATACATGCCACTAGAATATCTAAAAATTACTGATATTGTGTAGGATTATGATGATGCCTGATGTTGAGTAGATTACTCCTTACTTATTTTAGATAATCGTGACATGACCAGATGTCGGGTTATCGAGAATCCCGATAGGCTGTTGAGCAGGATGTGCCTGCTCGAAGCGGAAGTAATGAGGTGAATCAAAATCCACCTCAGGTTCAGCAAAATGTAGAGCAATTGGCTCAACAGAATGTAGAGCAACAAGCTCAGGAACAAAGAAATATGTCGATACAAGATCAAGGCTTATTTCTGCAATCTTTGGAGGCAATCCTAAATCGGCAGGCACCAGTATCAGTCCCAAAGAAATTAAGGAAAATTGGGGCACCAGAATTCTAGGGTGATACTAATGCAGATCTTATGGTTGCTGATTATTGGTTAAATGATATAAAGATCATATTAAATAGAATTCCTTATGATAATCAAGGAAAATTAGAAGGAGTAGTATCCCTATTGATGGAACAAGCCAGCGTATGGTGGAACGTGATAACTACACAAGTACCTCTAGAACGGATTACTTGGGAATTCTTTCTACAAGAATTCAAGGAAAAATATATTGGAGATGTATTTGTCGAGGAAATGAGACAGCAATTTCTGCAGTTGAAACAGTACGCCCGATCGGTTTATAAATATGAATGCGAGTTCAATAGATTAAACCAATTTGCAACCGAATTTCTTCCAACCGAGAAGTCCAAAATAGACAGTTTATAGTTGGGTTGGATCTTCAATATAAAAAGATTTTGGTTTCTCGTAACTTCACTTCCTTTCAAGAAGTGGTAAATTGAGCCAAGGCCATGGAGAAAGTTGACCTTGAGGGAAAAGGTGAGAAGTAGATTCAGACCAGAAAAAGGTCTGAAGGTTCATTTGCTGCATCATCAATTAAACGCAGTAAAAGAATACCACAACAGTATCCTACAGCATCAGCCTCTTCAGTTAAGAAGGGGTATGCAGGAGGAAAATCGAAGCAAACCCAGACGAGTACTACGGGTACTCGAGATTCTGGAATTCGCCCTATTACAGAATACGAGCATTGTGGCAAAAGACATCCTGGTCAGTGCTGGTTGACTGGGGCATGTTTCTATTGTGGGCAAGCTGGTCATATCAAGAAGCATTGTCCATAACTTCACCCAAATAAGCCTATTGTAGCACATCAGGCTAGTAAAGGAAATAACGGTAGTAACCCGGGAACATCTGCATTTACGCCTAATCGAGGAGCAAGGCTACAACTCGGGTATACCATATCAAACTGTTGAGGATCAGGATAATGCAGAGATCGTAGTAGGTATGATCGAACTCTTTGGCCGACCTATCTTTGCATTGATTGATCTAGGCTCTACTCATTCTTACATTAGTTTTAAAATAATACTCGAAAGAAATATCCCAATAGAACCAAATTTGAATAAAGTAGTTGCCATCAATCTAATAAGACAAAGTGCCAAAGTGAGTCGAATATGCAAGAAATGTCATTTAAAGATTTAAATAGTAGAATTTCTTGCTGGTTTTATGGAAAATATAAAAGGATTAATCTTGAAGAAGCCAAACAGTTCAAAGATGATATTTGTAGGTGAAAGACCGGATAATCTGAACAATGTGATTAGTGCTTTAGAAACAAAAATAAATCTGGAAAATGTTCCAATGGTGCAAGAATTTCCAGATGTTTTCCGGATAAATTACCGAGATTATCTCCCGATTGAGAGGAAGAATTCAGTATTGATGTGTTTCCTGGAATAACACCAATATCGATAGCACCTTATAGGATAACTCCTACAGAGCTTAGAGAATTGAAAGCTCAGTTACAAGAATTATTAAACCGAGGTTTTATACGGCCTAGTATATCACCTTGGGGAGCCTCAGTCCTATTTATATAGAAGAAGGACAGATCAATAAGATAATGTGTAGATTATCGTTAACTTGATGAAGTGACGATCAGGAATAAGTATCTTTTACCGAGGATTGATGATCTCTTTGATCAACTTAGGGGAGCAACCGTGTTCTCTAAGATTGATCTTCAATCGGGGTATCATTAATTAAAGATCAAGACGGCCGATAGACCAAAGATAGTTTTCAAAATCAAATATGGGCATTATGAGTTGTAGTAATGCCCTTCAAACTTACAAATGCACCGGTGGCATTTAAGGATTTAATGAATAGAATCTTCTAGCTGTATATGGAATTGATTTGTGGTAGTATTTGTTGATAATATATATTGGTTTATTTGAAAACCAAGGAGGAGTATGATACTCATCTTCAAGTAGTTCTCGAGATCCTACGAGAAAAGAAGTTGTATGAAAAGCTGTCACAGGTCCTCCGGAATGACTTTTCTATGTAAATGTTTACTCATAAACTCCTAGTAGATGATGGTATGTATAAAGGTCATTTTAAAGTATATAAGTTGTTTATTTTGAGCTTTGGTCATGGCTTAAGTTGTATTGTTTTGTAAAGTCATTGTAACCAATGTTCATATGCTATATGGTAAGTGTTTAAGTGTAACTTTAATAAGTCATGATGTTAGTGTTATGCTTGTTGTCCATTACTAGTAATAGTTTTGTTTGTGACTTTCTTGTTGAGTAAACTTGCAATATTGGGTGCTATTTGCATGTTTAAGTTATTTATGCATGTTGGAAAGATTTATGCATTTTACTTGATAGATAAGTTAAGCGTATGAGTTTAAAAGATTGGTATGAAAGTGTAAGCTTATCACTTCAAATGATGGGTTTAAGTTAGAAAAACTTGATGGTCATATATGCTTTTGAGAGGTTAGATGTTGATGTTTAGGTATATTTAGAAGGTTTTAAAGTATATGATTTAGGAGCTCGTAGATACATTTAGAAGGTTTTAAAGTAGTAAAAATATCTATATTGAAAGGTCGGTATCGATATTAAATAGCTAGCAAAATTATAGTAATCAGTTTTAGATACTGAAATATCTATGTATATGTAGTCAATGATTCAGTCATGATACGGCTTCTATATCATGAATAAACCCCAAGATGACAAATCCATTGTAGCATATCTACGGTACTTATTTATAGTCTTCAATTTAGGGATGATAATTTTTTTTGAACCTGACGAGTCTCGAATAGATTTTTTATTTTAAAATTTGGGTTCGAAGAAGAATGGGTTATTGAAAAAATGTACTCGGGGCGGGGCGGGATTGGGTTTAGGATAGACATTCCCTGACTCAACCCGACCCGAAATATTTTTAAATTATATATATTTTCAAAATATTTACACAAATACCCCTCCCTATATATAGATTATTTAGAGCTTGAAACTTTCATTTTTCTTTATTTTTTGTTACTGCCGCCTCTATCAACTAAAACTCCCATAAGTTTTCTTCTTCTTCACCTATTCTTCTTCTAGTTTCTTTTCATTTTAATTTTTTCAGTTCTCCTCTCCCATGTTCATTTTTATCGTTCTTGTCCATTTCATTTATCTTATTTTTTGTTCATTTTATGTTATTTTAATGTATTGTGTTTTTCATTTTTTATATACTGTTTTTTCTCATTTCTTTATTATATTCATTTCATTTGTTTGTTGATTTTAAGCTATCTTGTTTTTTCTCATGAGAAAATAAATCTGTTGGATTGCTTAGAAAAGAATTCTAGAACATTTGTTGTTTTCCCTGAGAAAATAATGTGTTTGTTTCTTGAGAAAATATTTTGTTTGGTACTAGAGAAAATGTGGTATGAGAAAATAATTTTAAATTTGGACTGGGTCGGGTTAGATCGGTCGAGGACGGATTTTTACATATAATTTCGGGGCATGGTATTTATATATATTTATCGGGTTGGAGTCGCAACGGTCAAAAACCCGCCCCACCCCGTTGCCATCGTACTTCAATCTACATGCAGCCACTACTCGAGTTTTATCTCCAAAAGGAGAATAACCAAGCTTACAGTTTACAAAAGGGTTAATGTATACTCAACCAACTGTACCAGCCCATGTTAACAAAAGTACATTCTCAGCTACCGTTAACAAGTCCCAATCATGTACATCATCGCCAACTTAGTATACGCCGACGTCAATTTCAGTCTAGTCAATCAGAACACTCGTTTTCGTCAAGCTTTACACCTCGCCGACCTCGTCTCATCACAGTAACCCTGTTCAAATGAAATCCTAAACGACCAACCCTTTTCCTTTTCATACCAATATAACCTCTTCCAAACTTTTGATGTTGATGGAGAAACTCTGGTGAAGGTTGGTTTATTCCACAGATGCGACCAAAGTAATATAGAGGATCAACATAACAAGATGAAGAAGATACGATACCTTTCATGTTAATTGGCTGCACAAGCTTTATGAACTCCTCTATCTCCGGATAGCTTGAGTGATCAGAATATTGGACTGAATATATATACTTGTGAAACCTTTTTACAGATCCTAAATTGCCATTGGTTTTATCGTTCTGCTTCCCACCTCTTGAACTCTCTTTGCTTCTGTTGTAACGTGAAGTTAAAAGAGAATCAAAAAGCTTGCCATCTCCTTCGAAGGGCTTGGCCACCCATGGAAGACCAGATGGTATGATTCCTATAGTTGGGTGCATTGTATTTAATCCTTCTAAAGTGTTGATGCTAAAACTGTAACGAGGAATAGCTCGCACCCTTGTAAGAGATGTGTCGGTTGTGAAGACGTCATGGTACCCAAGAAGATGCATGGTTTGGAGTCGCTCTGGCCAGACCCAAATCTACAAGGATTGAAAACAAGTGGAAGCAGGTAAAAATTCAATAACTGATAGGAAAGGCTAAATGCTACAGATAAATAATCATTAATCTTCAAATATATATGTCAACAAGGAAGAAAACCTAAAACGCACTTTAACCATTCATCTCTATAAAGTAAGATCTTTTCACCGGAAAGTGATACATGTGAGCAGGGAGTTAAATTGCGGGTGCAGCCGCGTTTTCGGTCGTGTTGTTTTATCGCAGTTGCAGACATAAGAGATGTTATTGCAGTCATTGCGGACCACTATTTTTCGCAATAGCTGTTTCAGATGGTGCCGCTACCACTATATAGTAGTCGCTATTGCGGTAGCGGACCGCTATTTGAATCCCTGCATGCGAGAGAAAAGCCAATGCAAACAAACTTTCACATAATCCATGAGGTCAAATAGTGAAAGCCTGGTTCATCATACAACATTGCAAAATAATTGTAGTTTGCAAAGGAATAACCACTCATATATCTTTCCCAATGATTCCCCAAGATAGAACAAATAGCATTCAAACTAATCAACTGCTGGACTAAGTTGTACTCTTACAGATCAAAATTAATGTGAACAAGTAGAAAGGCCAGACCTTTTACCTTTATATTAAGTGCATTTGCAATGTGAAGCAAAAGATCTTCCTTTCCCAATGTATTAATCCCGATGACAATGTCATGGTCTGGATGGGAAGCAATGATGTCAACAATCTGTTATCGGCAAAATTAAAGCAGTAAGAAAATCAAATCTGATCTTCAGTTCCCAAGTTAATCCTATAATAATGAAGCCGTCTATACAAACCCATATTTTGGTTGTCTTAAACAGATATAGACTCAAAATTGACATTTTCTTGCAAGTTGCAAATATTAAAGAAGACATGGTAACCATTATTGTGCACTAAGAAGAAAGGAACAAGCAACATATAGACTGCTGTCGATAGCTGCAGTTTAATTTTCATTCAGTGTCATCCACAGAAATACAGCATAATTTAAAGGGTTAATTTTTGATGCACATACAGTGGAAATTTTTTTCCACAAGCATGCATATTTTACCTTTAAAACCTAAATCTTAAACCTTAAACCCTAAATTCTAACCCTAAACCATAAACCACAAAACACTAAAATAAGACTGTTTGTGTAAACTAAAGTGTACACTTATAGTGCATCAAATATTTATCCTATTTTAAAATAGAGGCTAATAACCAATTGTGTTAATATACAATTGATCCCTAATACAAGATTGCAAACAAGACAAGTTGATAAGTACAAACACACCACCTGATTGAGCTTGTTTGTTGAGATTCTACATTGAGCTCAATTAAACATTCAATTTCTTAAGCTCAAATTTGATCTTAAATAAGAATCATCACCATTAAAACCCAACTTTCTGCCAGTTCGATTTGAAAATGAATTCTCTACTATTTAATAAACGTCCGAAAACCATTAATTCTAAGCTTAATCTTAATATCTCATATATATTTAACGAACATTTGGTTGGGAATTTTGAAAAGCACCTGCTGGGCAGCAACATCCCGAAGAGGAAATTGATAGGAAGGATTACAGTACGTGTTGTCCAAATAAAGAACATCAACCACATTATCCTTAAGAGCATTCAACAGCATCTCCCTTCGTAATTTCGCTCTCTCACCGTTTATCTCCCATCGGAAATCTCCAGTGTTGAGAATGCATCCAAGCTCTCCGCGAAACAAGAACATAACCGCACCTACAATCGAATCATTAAACAGTTACAAATGAAAACAAACGATTAGGTTTTGGGGGTGAAAGTGAAACTGAAATGTTACGCGGTTTCCGGACCGGGGCAGTGGTGAGCGTCGATGGCCATGACTTGGACGGTAACTTTGGAACCAGAGGAAGGCAAAAGGAGGGAGAGAGAGTGCCAGGAGCCGAGATCTAGGACGTGGAGAAGGGAGAGATTGAAGTTGGGGAATTTGAAGGGGAAGAGCTTGGCGGTGATGCGGGAGCAGAAGATGGGAGCCTTGGCCCAGGTGGAAGATAGGCCTTCAGTGTGATCGGCGTGCAGGTGTGTTAAGAAGTAAGCTTGGCTGCCATCTGCCCATCGATCTACTGAGATTAACCCTTTCTCCATCTTTGTTGTTTCTTCTGAAAACACTGCATTCGCAGAGTAATGATGGTATTTTCAAATTGAAGGGTTTGCTGAGACGTTTTTCTTTTTTTTCCTTTTCCCTTTTCCTATTTGGCAGGGAATGTGATATATATATTCTCCTGTAAAATCCAATTAAATTGGACTCGGAATCGAACCAATTAGACATCGGACAGTTCAATTGTTAAGAAATCCTTGAATTTTTTAAGAAGAAAAATTAATTACCCTTAATTAATCTTTTGAATTAATAAATTAAATTATTTAAATTTTTTTATCAATTAACAGTTAAATTTAATAATTTTTTAAATCATATAATGCAACGTCTCATATCACAATATTATCATTTGATAATTCATAATTTTTAGTTAAAAAATTCTTTAAAAATATTAAAAAAATTAAAAAAATTATATAAATATATCTATATTAAAATTCTATAAATATAATAGGATAGAATTGTAGTGTATCATGTGACAATAATATTTAAAAAAAAATGTTAAAATTTAATGATCAAAGTGCTTAATTGATTCAATTTATTAGTAAAAGAAATTTAATTGGGTGCAAAAAGTTAAAGAGAGTTAATTAATTAATTTTTTAAAAACTTTAAACCTTCTTACATCATTGTGATAATGAAGCTTTTTACATCCTTAAGTCCTGTTTTAACCATTTGATTCGCAACAAAATATGAAATTAGTAAAGAAAATAAACTTCTTCCTCCATAGAGTCATAAGTTTGAGTCTCGTTGAAATCATATTAAAGGTTTTTTTTATGGCTTTTATGACCAAATGTCATATGGTTTACTTGGTGAAGGTACTTGTTGCATCAAAGAGATCATAATCTAACGATTCTTTCTTTCTTTTTTCTTCCTTCTGCTGCATGCTATCTTTACCTCTTTATTCTTCTATGAATTTGTTTGGATTTTTTTATGGTGAAATTTCAACCATCAGAAAGCACCATTGATCAAGTCGTCTAGCCTACGGTGACCAATTGAAATGAGGATACAACTCTCCAGATGATATAGGTATCGAATTGAAATGAGGACCTTAACTTTCATCTTATGACCATAAGTCGAGAAGTAGACATCGAAATCTGAACCTTATCCTAGGTACTGGTCCCGCAAAAACGTAGAGTACTAGAGACTCGAAGGTACTTGCTAGGCCTATACGGGGGAACAATATCCCCACGAAAGAAATAGCGTTTTTCCTTCACTTAAACAGACGAATTTATATGTCAAATTTTAAATGCGTTCAAAATAAACTCGCATTTATAAACATATATTAACTTAATTGTTACTTTAACTCGCAACTTTCGATATTAATAAAGTGGTAACTATTTTTAGGCTTGACTCTATTTTTTTTTTGTTTTTGAAAATAAAAATTTTGTCCCCAACGGAGTTCGAAATCTAGAGAATCTCTAATTTGTTAGATTGATAGTTAAGAGATTTTTGAGGTGTTGTGGTTGATTATTGTTTGCTGGAGGTATGAGGTCGTTTTGAGTTGTTCTTAGGTGTTATTTGATGTTATTTGAAGGTTGAGATTCATAGTTGTTGGCTGAGTTGAGGTTTTTGAGGAATCGATGATGTTTCGGTTGATAGGATGTGGTTTTGTGGAGGATTATAGTTGGATAATGATATTTGTTGTTTGCTGTGAGTTTGGATGGATTATAATGCATTAGATCCTCTGTTGTGATGTGTTTGAAACGGGGGAGAATAATCTAGAAGTGAACCTTGGTGTTGAGGAGTTGCCGGGAGCTTGATTTGACATCGGCAAGAGAGGTGTTGCTTTGTCGGTAAGTGAAATAGATAAGAATGACTTTTCAAAGGTTTTAAAAGGTTTAATGGGAGTTTAGACAAGGCTTGATACGCTAGTCTAGGACTTGAAAGTAAGTAAAGTGGGTTTTCTCTCTCGATTTCGGTTGGCAAATGATTTATAAATGCACTTTTTAAATGCTTGTTTACCTCATGTGTTATGCATGAAATAAGCATGGTTTAATGCTAGGAATTGATATGGAATGATGTTAGGTGCATTTGAAAAGCAATGCATGGTTTAAAAGAATGTTTAAGAACATGGTTTATGCATGGTTTAATGCATAATGAAATGATTTGAATGATGCATATGAAAACAGTGAGGTATGTTTATAAAAGTGGATTATATTGGCAAGTGACAGATTGAAAATGTTATAGAAATGTTATCGGATATAATTGGCTGGCTATAGGATTTAAAGTGCACTATAATAAGTCGCTCGTGGTTGTAGAGGCAGTACGAGAAGTACTTACTCCGATCATGTGAACCCCAATGTTGTTGAGGTAGTACTTAGATGGCTTTTACTCCAACCATTGGAGGTTGATGCATCGAGTGTGTGTACTCCAAATTAGAGGATTATTCTTGGTAGTGTAGAGGTGGTGCATGTGTTGCACAACTCCATGCCATTAAGCTGTAAGAGATTGGAAAATCTCTTGGGAAATCCGTGTATCCGATGTTAAAGTTGATTTTTGGAACTGTTGTATATGGTAATGGATCACTTTAAAGACAATATAATGTTTTAAATGTCTCATGTTGATGGATTGGTGTGTATAAGGTGATATATACATGTTTTACTCCTTAAGCTTTACATAAGTGATGTTATGCATGGGAAGGCTTAAGTAGAGGGAATTGTATATGGGGTTATGTTATGGAATCCATGATACATGTTGCATATGGTTTAATATGTTGGTTTTGGAAAGATTAAGTGCATGTTTGAAAGAATGGCATGATGGTTTTGAAATGGTTTAATTTGCATTGGATGATGCTTTGTGTTTTGAGCGGTCCTCACTAAGCAATGATTGCTTACGCTCTCTTTTATCATCAATGCAGATTGACTGAGTGCAAGTGGGCCTAGCAAGCAAGGAGGGAACTTCCAAGACTTGGTTTTGCAAAGTATGTTGAGTTTTAAAGTAGTAATAAAGGCAATGTGGCTTGAATGTTGTTGGGAGGGTTTGCGTGTTTAATTCTCTGTTTGAGCAAGTTTATATTACTGTTTTGGACTTGAAATAAGCTTGGTTTGCTGGATTTTGCATATGGTTGTTTTGGTACTTTTAGTAATGTGGTTTTAGGAATCCTTTAAAGCATGTTTGCAATGAGTTGATGATAGTTTTGTGTTACTATGATTAGGTTCGATCCTTGATAATGTTGATTGAGTGTTTGAAGCATGTTAAAGTGTAATGGTAATCATCAAAGTGTGTTAAAACAGTAAAAATAGACATTTTTAGGTCTAGGCGTATCAAAACGCGTATCCCTGTACCGGTACAGATAAGCCATATCAGGCATGGTGTTTCGATACGCAGGATAACCATTTCGATACGGGTAGGCCATTCTAGGCATAGCGTTTCGGTACACGGGGTAGTGTTTCGCATGGGTAAAAGCAAAATGGCAAGGTGTAGCGATACGCGAAGCCGTGCCGGTACAGTTTTGAGCTACTAGAATCTGAGTTTTATAAAGTGGCCAAGGCGTACCGATATACTAGCTTGTGTACCGATGAGGACAATTGTTATTTCAGTTATTTGGATGTTTGGAAGGTTTTTGATTTATTCATTTTGGTCCCTTGAGTTTGTACAGTCGGATTGATCTAAGAATTGACATGCAAACATGTAATCTAACTAATTGAGGATTGGTAACCCTAATTTTAGTAATGGTCCTTTAGCTTACCAATTTTACATTTTAGTCCCTAAAATGTATTGTATGCAATTGGTTGCCTTTTCGAGGTCTGTTTTCTTTGTAACTTCATCCACTGTAAGCATGATCACCTAGGATTAATAATATGCATCTAGACAAGATAAAAGAAAAAATACATCGTAATCTTTCTTCGGTTTGCTTCGGTAAACCTAATGTAGCTCGCTTGATTCGATTGGGCGTCTAGGCCGGGTCGAGGGGGTTACATTTGGTGGAATTAGAGCTAGGTTATGATTGTTGGGAGTGGGTTATGGCTTGATTATGTTTGTTGGGAAGCTATTTGATACGTATATTGATTGATTTGTATTGATTGCTATACACGGTGATTGATTGCATGTTTTATGCCATGTTAGGGCATCATTTGGGACACATTGCCTTATTACTACTGATATATAATGTTTTTGATTTGAAATGGAAGTCTTGGATCCTTGCTTAAGGTTGGCCTAATTGTTTTGTTTTGATGTATTATCATGCCTTAGTCACTCTATTTACGATGCCACCGAGGAGAGAATTACGTTTTAATGCAAATACGGGGAGACAGGATGATGAGAATAATGTTATGCCTATTGAGGGGTTTCCACCTCCTCTGCTGAATCCACCAGCGAGTTTGGAACAAGTACCACCTGTGCCAGCTGGGACAGTGCTAGGTGATATGGCGCCTTTGATATAGGCAATGAAAAGAGTTTTCAGGCTGCGGTGGCTGGAGTACACGTACCTGCACCAACACCAGTTGATGTTGCTAATCCGAGATCACCATTAGAGCATTTACGTGGCCTGAGAGGGGTCGAGTTTAGAGGTTTGACGCCCAAGGCTTTTGAGAAGTGGTTTGCCAACACAGACCGTATATTGAATTAGATGGGTTGTTCTGATGCTCATAAACTTGGGTGTGTTGTATCCCTGTTGTAGGAAGATGCGTATAGCTGGTGGACTACTGTGATTGTGGGTATGGAGCCCAGCGACGTGATGTGGGAAACTATCCAGACTGCCTTCAGGTAGAAGTATCTCAGAGTTAGATACTTGAATGAGAAGAAACGCGAGTTTATGGCCTTGGTACAAGGTGATACGTCGGTATCTGAGTATGAGATACAGTTTGTGAGGTTGAGTCAGTATACTTCAGAGTTGGTGCCCGATGAGAGGCGTCGTTAATACCGATTTCGATATGGTTTAGCGCAGGAAGTTAAGATCTATATATTGGCTGCAAAGTATGTTGACTTTGATGTGTTGGTTTCGAGAGCCAAGGATATTGAGTAGAGTTTGGGCTTGACATCTCGTGCTGGAGGGTCTGGTTCTGGTAAGAGAACCGATAAGTATAGTGCTAGCGGTGGCCGGTATAAGAAGCACCGTGACCAGAGACATCGACCTAAGCTTGGACGGAGATAACAGTTAGGGCAGAGTTCTGGAGGTGGGATACTAGAGTGCGCTCAGCGTGGGAAGATACATTCAGGGTTTGTTGGAGATCAGACAAGGTTTGTTGGGGTTGTGGATCTCGGGAACATGTTAGACGTAATTGTCCCCAGGCAGGACGAGCTGGTCTAGTTCCTGCACCGGTTGCAGCTAATACTTGTTGGAGTTGTAGGTCGATTGATCATGAGAGGCGTGATTGCCCTATGTTAGCTAGAGGTGCACAGGCTCCTGCACCTGCTGTGGTTGCACCGAGAGGTTGAGGATATTTCTAGCCGAGAAATGTTGGGCGTAAGACTATGTCACACACCGTTGCTATCCAGCCGGAGGGTGGAGGCCCTGCGAAGGTATATGCACATCGCGAGGGATGAAACAATACCGATGTGATTGTAGGTACCTTCACTTTGCAATCCTTGGCATTATTTTCATTGGTTGATTTTGGTTCCACTCATTCGTATAATCTGAGTGAGCATGCATAGTTGCTTGATATACCTGTTAAGATTTTGAATGTTGGTGTCCGAGTAACTAGTTCTTTGGGTGAGACAGTTGTGGTTAGGAGGTTATACCGTAGGTGTCCTCTGATGGTGGAAGATCATGTGTTTGCCGTAGATTTGATGGAATTGCCATTTCATGGTTTTGATGTAATTTTAGGGACAGACTGGTTGTCTGAGCATAGAGTAGTTGTGGATTTTGAAACCAAACGAATATCCTTGCGTCTTGCTGATGATTATGGAGTTGTGGTGGTTGGCGAGAATGCAAAGTCAATACGATTACTAAGATTTTTATCTGGGTTAAGATTTTCCAAGGTATTCTCTTATATCGATTCATGTCGGTAACTTAATCATTCCAAAGGTCAAAGATATCTTAGCCGTTTTAGAAGTTTTGCCCCTCGAATATATTTCAATCATTTTGGTTATTTTAGTTATTATAGTCATTCTAAACAATTTATTCATTTCAGAACCTGAGAGCATATCCGTCATTCGATTAATTTATTGAATTCGGCGCTTGAAAATATTTCAATCATTACAGTTATCAAAAACAATTCAGTCTTTCTATCATTTAGATTAACTCAAAAATTATGAAGTACTTCCAGAAACTTTATCTAGAATGCAAAGTTCTTGTCTAATGTTATTTCGGCTTTGGAAACAAGTCGAATGTTGGAACTTGGATGTCAGGAATATTTGGCCTATATTATGAATCCTAGATCTAAGAATGTACGTGTGCTGGACATCCGTACAATTTGTGATTTTCTGGGAGCTTTTCCTGAAGAGTTGCTAGGGTTGCCGCCAGATAGGGAGGTGGAGTTTAAAATCAAGAAGTATGTTGATACGGCTCCGGTGTCTATTCTGCCTTATCGCATGGCACCTAAGGAATTGAAGGAGTTGAAGACGCAGCTTCAAGAGTTGCTCGATCGGGGGTTTATTAGACTCAATGTTTCACGTTCGGGTGTGCCGGTGTTGTTTGTGAAGAAGAAGGATGGAACGATAAGAATGTGTATCGATTATCAAAAACTAAATAAGTTGACGATTAAGAAAAAATATCCTTTACCATGGATTGATGATTTGTTTGATCAATTCTGAGGTGCACCGGTATTTTCTAAGATCGATTTGAGATCGAGATATTATCAGTTGAAGGTGAGGGATGCGAATGTGCCAACGACTGATTTTTGTACGAGGTATGGCCATTATGATTTTTTGGTGATGCCATTTGGGTTAACCAATGCACCAGCTGCATTTATGGATATGATGAATCAGGTATTTCACGAGTTCCTGGATCAATTTATGGTGGTGTTTATTGATGATATTCTTGTGTACTCTCGTACCGAGAAAGATCATGATGAGCATTTACAGTTTGTGCTTCAAAGATTACTGGATAATAAGTTGTATGCCAAGTTGAGAAAATGTGAGTTTTGGTTAAAGGAAGTGGTTTTCCTTGGACACATGGTGTCGGCCGAGGGAATTCGTGTGGATCCACAAAAGATCGAGGTTGTGGTAAGTTGGAAGCCACCTAAGTCGGTGACTGAGGTGCGTAGTTTTCTTGGGTTGGCTGGATACTATCACCGATTTGTGGATGGTTTTTCAAAGATTGTTGCTCTTTTGACCAAGTTGTTGCAGAAGAATGTTTATTTTGAGTGGTCAGAGGACTGACAACAAGCCTTTGAAAAGTTGAAGGAAGCTTTGACGCAAGATTCGATCTTGATTTAACTAGAGTCGGGAAACGAGTTTGTGGTGTATAGTGATGCATCTTACGTTGGGTTGAGGTGTGCGTTGATGCAAAGTGGGAAAGTTGTGACTTATGCATCTAGGCAATTGAAGGTGCATGAGCATAACTATCCTACTCATGATCTTGAGCTTGCCACAGTAGTGTTTGCATTGAAGATTTGGAGGCATTATCTTTACAGTAAGAAGTGTGTTGTGTACACGGATCACAAAAGTTTGAAGTATTTGATGTTGCAGAAGGAATTGAATCTTAGGCAACAAAAATGGTTAGAGTTGCTTAAGGATTATGATTTGACCATTGAATATCATCCGGGTAAAGTGAATATGGTAGCAGATGCTTTGAGTAGAAAAGCTGTGGTTGAGTTGAGAGCTATGTTTGCTCGGTTGAGTGTAACTCGTGATGGAAGCTTGTTAGCTGAGTTGCAAGTGAAGCCATCATTGTCACAAATAATAAAGGAGAAGCAACCGTACGATGATGAGTTGGTACCCCATGTTAAGGATATCATGGATGGGAAACCATCTTCGTTTTAATGATGATAGAGTGTTGTGTTTTAAAGACCAGATAGTGGTGCCTTGCAATGAGGACTTGAGACATACCATTTTGAGTAAGGCTCATACTAGTCCTTTTTCTATGCATCCCGATAGCACTAAGATGTATCGGGGATTGAAAGATGAGTATTATTGGGATGGTTTGAAGAAATATGTGGCTGATTTTATTGCCAAGTGCATGGTATGTCAGCGTGTTAAAGCTAAGCATCAATTTCTTTCGGGTTATTGTAGCCGTAGAGGATACCAGGGTGGAAATGAGATAGAATCACCATGGATTTTGTATCGGGGTTACCTCTGACACTGACTAAAAATGATTCTATTTGGGTGATTATTGATCGATTTACAAAGTGTGCACATTTTCTGCCGGTGCATACGACTTATACTTTGGATAAGTTGGCTGATCTTTATATTGCTGAGGTTGTGAGGTTGCATGGGGTGCCCAAGTCAATTGTGTTAGATAGAGATCTGAGGTTTACAACAAGGTTTTGGGAGTTCTTGCATCGAGCTTTGGGTACTCGATAACATTTTAGCACTTCGTATCATCCTCAGACGGATGGACAGTCTGAACGTATGATTCAGGTCTTGGAGCATATGTTGAGGAGTTGCATTATTAAACTCCAAAGAACCTAGGAAAAGCAGTTGCCTTTAGTGGAATTCGCATACAATAATAGCTATCAGGCGAGTATTCAGATAGCACCGTATGAGGCCTTATATGGTAGAAGATGTCGTACGCCTTTGTGTTGGGCTGAGGTTGGGGAGAAGTATATTGCTATGCTCCATGTTTTGAAAGAAACTAATGAGAAAGTGAAGCTTGTGATTGATCGCTTGAAAGCGGCATCTGATCGACAGAAGTCCTACGCAAATTTGAAGCATAGAGAAGTTGAGTATGCTATCGGTGACAAAGTGTTCCTGAAAGTTTCACCTTGGAAGAAGGTGATGCGCTTTAGGCGTAAAGGGAAGTTGAGTCTGAGGTTTATCGGGCCTTATGAGATTTTAGATCGTGTTGGTCCTGTGGATTATCGATTGAGGTTGCCTCTCGAGTTGGAAAAGATTCATGATATGTTCAATGTTTCGATGTCGTAGAGGTATCGGTCGGATCCATCACATGTTATGCCAATTGAGGATGTTGAGTTGAGGTCGGATTTGTGCTATGATGAGGAACCGATAGAGATACATGATACCAGCAGTAAAGTTCTTCTTGGTAAGACGATATAGCTTGTCAAGGTGTTGTGGCGGCACCGAGGAGTTGAGGAGGCCAAGTGGGAGAGTAAGTTGGACATGGAAGTGCAATTTCTGCATCTATTTCCTCCAGGTACATTTTGAGGATGAAATTTCTTAAGTGGGGGAGAGTTGTAACGCCCTGGTTTTGGGCCTAGGAGTTTTGGGCTAGTTTAGTCGGTCTGGTGGACCGGGATTAGAGATTCGAGTCGGATTCAGGATTTAAATTGAGTTAAATATTTTTTTGAGAGATAAAAACATGGAAAATATTTTAAAATCATTATTAAATATATAAATGATTTTGGTGGAAACAATTTTGGAAAATGAAATTCAAAAGTATGACATTTTTATTTAGTGACCAAAATACAAAGTTTGCAAAACTGTTTTTAGTGTCTGTTTTGTGAATGGATCAAAACTTTGAATCTTTAAGAAGCTAATTATCCTAAAGGTTTTTATCAGATTTCTCCCTTTAATTAATTATTTTAAATGGGTTTTTAAGAGCTATAAATAGTGGAGAGAATTAATTAATCTTAATTTAAGCTTTTAATCAAAATTTACGTAACAAACTTTGTAAATTCTTTCTCTTAAATTCTCTCCAGCCAAACACATTTCCAACTTCAATTTCTTCAGGTAAAAATCAGAATTTCAGAGAGTTTTTGATTTCTAATTGATTTCTAAAGCTTTTACATCAAATACTTATTACTTCTATCTTGATTTTCATGTTTTATCAAGCAATTAAGGGAGAAATCACCATTGGAGGTAAATATTCATTTTTATCCTCTAATGAAAGGTTCTTTATTGAAATTCCTAAGTTCTTGATCCATTTTATATGATTTTCATTGGGTTTTAATTAATTAAACTTGGATTTTTGGTTTAATTGGTGATTTATGATAGGAATTGATGAAATTCGTAGTTGATCGGTATTTGCTGAGTTATGGATTGATTTACAACTTGATTTTGGTGTTCAATATATTAATGAAGTGAGTTTTAATGATAGAATCCCGAAATCTAGAGAAACTCTAATTTGTTAGATTGATAGTTAAGAGATTTTTGAGGTGTTGTGGTTGATTATTGTTTGCTGGAGGTATGAGGTCATTTTGAGTTATTTTTAAGTGTTATTTGATGTTATTTGAAGGTTGAGATTTGTAGTTGGTGGCTGGGTTGAGGTTTTTGATGAATCGATGATGTTTCGGTTGATAGGATGTGGTGTTGTGGAGGATTATAGTTGGATAATGTTATTTGTTGTTTGCTGCGAGTTTGGATGCATTATAATGCATTGGATCCTCTGTTGTAATGTGTTTGAAACAGGGGACAATAATCCGGAAGTGAACCTTGGTGTTGAGGAGTTGCCGGGAGCTTGATTTGACATCCGCAAGAGAGACATTGCTTTGTCGGTGAGTGAAACAGATAAGAATGGCTTTTCAAAGGTTTTAAAAGGTTTAATGGGAGTCTATACAAGGCTTGATACGCTGGTCTAGGACTCGGAAGTAAATAAAGTAGTTTTTCTCTCTCAATTTTGGCTGGCAAACGATTTATAAATGTACTTGTCAAATGATTGTTTACTTTCTGTGTTATGCATGAAATAAGCATGGTTTAATGCTGGGAATTGATATGGAATGATGCTAGGTGCATTTGAAAAGCAATGCATGGTTTAAAAGAATGTTTAAGAACATGGTTTATGCATGGTTTAATGCATGATGAAGTGATTTGAATGATGCACATGAAAACAGTGAGATATGTTTATAAAAGTGGATTATATTGGCAAGTGACGGACGGAAAATGTTATGGAAAAGTTATCGGATATAATTGGCCGGCCATAGGATTTAAAGTGCACTATAATAAGTCGCCCGTGGTTGTAGAGGTAGTACGAGAGGTACTTACACCGATCATGTGAACACCAATGTTGCTGAGGTAGCACTTAGATGGCTTTTACTCCAGTCATTGGCTGTAGAGGTTGATGCATCGAGTGTGTGTAACCCCCTCGACCCGGCCAAGTCGCAAGACCGAACCGAGCGAGCTACATTAGGTTTACCAAAGTATATCGTGAAGATGAAACCCGAAACACGTCCAATTTTTTCCTTTTATCTTGTCTAGATGAACAATTATTATCCTATATATACATACTGATCAGAGGTGAAAACTCAACTCAATCGGGCATCGAGTTGACATCCAATTGAACACAATTGCAATTTAGGATCAATTTGCAATTTCAAAAAACTATAGGGACCTAGCTTATTTTTATGTTACCAACCTTTAATTAAGTAGGTTTCGTGCTTACACATAAAAATCAGCTCAAAAAGGTCATTCATACTCATTCAATTGCATCCAAAACATTCAGGTACTAAAACGTAAGAAACCAAAACTTCAAAATATTCCAAACAACTAATTCAACTACCACCGTATCAGTACAGGCAAGGGGTGTGCCGATACGCCTTCATTAAGTCATATCCCAAAATTCCAGTAGCCAAAATTCGTTCTGATACGCCCGCGTGCATCGAAACGCCCTTCATAAAAAACACTATGCCGAATCGAAATAGCTCCTCGTATACCAAAAAGCTGGCCAAATTTTCCTAAACCCGTACCGAAATGCTTGCCCGCATACTGGTACGCTAAGCCAGAAATGGCTTACTCGTACCGAAATAGGGAAACCCGTATCGGTACGCCTAAGCCTGTAATGTCCACTTTTCTGGTTTAACATGATTTTGAACATACCAAAATTTCCTAACATGCTTCTAGCATACATCCAACATATTCAAGGGTCAAACCACATCAAAACAACACAGTTCCAACATCAATATATTGCAACATGCTTCAAATGTAAATCTAGAGGCATGCTTCTTAAAAACCAAAGCAATCAAAACATGAAATCTCAAACCATCACCACAACCAACAAAAAATGACCTTTTACAACCCCAAGAGCAGCAAAACAAACTTGCTCAAACAGAGAGTTTAGCAAAACACATCCCAAAACAACAACGGAACCCCCATTGCCCTTATTACTTATAGTCTAATCCAAAAACATACTTTTGATACCAAGTCTTTTTGTGATCCATTGCTTCCCGCTGCCCTCCAAGCATTTAATTCTATGCATTGATGGACAAAGAGAGCGTAAGCACACTAGGCTTAGTGAGGAGTGCTAAAAAACCACACACCATCAATGCATTAAAACTATTTCTCAACGACACATTGAAATCCCATTTCAATCATCTTTTAAACATCATTTAAAACATTATCATGCCTTGAAAACCATACACTTAACATCTTTAAGAACCAGCATACTAAACCATATGCAACATGTATCATTAACCAATAGCAAATCTCATTGCTAAACCTCAATTTAAGCCTTCCCATGCATAACAACCATATGTAAAGCTTAAAGAGTAAACATGTATAAATCACATTATACAACATAAACCTTTAAATGACACTTTAACAATTATATTGGCTTACAAGTGATCATATCCAAGTTCCTTTATCAAAATAGTTTATCGGATACACAAATTCAACAAGTGTCCTCACAACACTTTAAGCCATCTCAACCGAAATAATGATACAATCACAATCGTGGTACATTACCAACCAAGTACAATTTACAACTCACGGGGACACCAACCCCAATCATCGGTTAGACGCTTAATCCACTAACGGGAGTTTACGGTACCGTATAACCCCTCGACCATTAGGGTACTTGGATGCAGATTTTGATACAACAAATCAAAACCTCTCAACACCCAATGTGACTTATTATAGTGCACTATCAATCCTATGGCCGACCAACTATATTCGATAACAATTTTTAAAACCATATCACTTGCCAATATAATTCACCATTTACCTTATTGTTTTTACAAGCATTAAACCAAACCATTTTCCAAGCAACAACACAACCTTAAAACTCAAGTATAAACCATATAATTACATGGATCACTTACCACATGCATCCATCATCATTTCATGATCAAAAATAGTATCTCATACTTTAAACATGCTTAAACAGTAGGTACAATGTAAATCAAAACAAGTGCATAAAACCAATTCATAATAGCACGGCCGAGAGAGAAAACCCCGTCATACTTACTTTCGAGTTTAAACTAGCATTTCAAGCTCAGTTTAAACTCAAATAAAGCACCTTTAAACCATTTCAAAGCTGAAACCCATGTTCTCACTCAGCGATACGCGAAACCTCAATTCAAGAGTCTGAAGCCTCCAAAGCTTCACCGATCACTTCGAAATCAACATCCCCTATTTTAACCATATTACAACAGAGTATTAATGCATCTCAATGCATTCAAAACACTGCAGCAACAATTCCTTGCAAAACCTCACAATCCTTCCACAATTACCCAACCACAACAACCAAAATTATCATCTAACTCTTTCCAAACACAACCCAGCCACAATCTAACACTTCAATCAACATCTAATAACATCTAAAAACATGATTAATTCATCCATAAAACTTCCAGCAACTACACTGCCACCATAGCTCCATAAAAACACAAATCTAACAACCTAATAATCAAGGATTCAAGGAGTTTCGGGATTCCAATGTTAAAAGCAACTTATCAACATTATAAATAATCCAAAATATGTTTAAAATCAATCCTCAACACTGGAAAACAGATCCAATACAAATCTTCCATAATTTTACCAATTAAACCCAATTAAATCAATTATTCATTATAAAAACATAAAATCAGATTATAAATCATAAATCAAGGATCAAATACTTGGGAATATCAATTAAGAACCATCAATAGAGGAGAAGAATAAACCTTACTTCTATTGTGTGATTTCTCCCTCAATTGATAGATTAAAGCTAGAAAAACACAAGATTTCAATGAGGTTTTGTAAATCAAAGGTAAACAAGCAATTACATATCAAGAATCCAAGTAAAAAGATCTCCAACCTCTGGTCTTTGATGAAAACAAGAGTGTTTAGCAGAAAAGAAGTGGAAAGAAAAGTTGAGAGAAAAGTTTACGTCAAATTTCTTTAAAACCAATAACTAACTTTTATTATCAAAACCCATTTTAATTACCTTTAAAAATGCATGTTAAAAAGTCTTAATTGAAGGGAGAAACCACCATCAACAACTTGGCAAAATAGCTCCTTAAGGATTCTAAGAATCTGATCCTTTACAATTTAGTCACCTTTAAAAATAGTTTTCAAAAATTACATTTTAGTCACTAACCAAAATGTCACCCTTCCAAATCCCATTTTCCAAAATTGATTTCACCAATATTTTTCATATATTAAAATATGATTTTAACCATTTTTAATATTTTTATCTTTTACAAAAATATTTACTCCCGAATCTGACTCGAATCCCTAACCGGGTCCATCAGACCGTCTAACAAGCCTTAAATAGCTAGGCCCAAAACCGGAGCGTTACAACTCTCCCCCACTTAAGAATTTTCTTCCTCGAAATTTACTTGGAGGAAACAAATGCGGAAACTGTTCCAACATATCTGTCTTGTGTTCCTATGTGGCGTCTTCAACTCCGTGATTCCTCCACAACACCTTAACAAGATCAACTGTCTTGCCACACAGAACCTTACTGCTATTGTCAAGAATCTCTATCAGTTCCTTATCATAAGATAGATTTGGCCTTAACTGAATATCCTCCACCTACCTCCGCAACATCAAAACATGAAACACATCATGAATCCTCTCCAACTCAAGAAGTAACCTCAAACGATAAGCAACAGGACCCACACGCTCAACCACCTCGTATGGTCCAATAAACCTCGGGCTAAGATTTCTTTTCCGCCTAAAATGCATCACCTTCTTTCAAGGCGACACCTTCAAAAACACTAGATCACCAACAACATACTCCATATCCCTCCACTTCAAATCCGCGTAGGATTTCTGACGATTTGAAGCCGCTCTCAAGTGCTCACATACCAACTTCACCTTTTCATTGGTGTTTTTCAACACATCAGGCATGGAAACATGTTTTCTCCAACTTCAGCCCAACACAACGGTGTACGACACTTTCTACCGTACAACACCTCGTATGGTGCCATCTGTATACTATCCTAATAACTGTTATTATAGGCAAACTCCACCAAAGGCAACTGCTTTTCCCATGTTCCCTGTAACTCAATGATACAGCACCTCAACATATCCTCCAAGACCTGTATCACACGCTTCGACTGACCGCCTGTCTGAGGATGATAAAAAGTACTTAAATTCAGCCGTGTTCCAAGAGCACGATGCAAACACACGTAAAACCTTGCTGTAAAATGCGGATCTCTATCTGAAACTATGGACTTAGGCACCGCGTGCAAACGTCCAATTTAAAAAATGTACAGACCGGCCAACCTATCCAAGGCATATGTCGTATGCACTGGAACGAAAAGTGCACACTTCGTAAACTGATCGACAATCACCCAAATGGAATCATTTTTGGTCGGTGTTAAAGGCAACCCATACACAAAATCCATGGTGATTCTTTCCCATTTCCACTCCGGTATCCTCAACGGTTGCAACAACCGGGAAGGAAACTGATGCTCAGCTTTCACACGCTGACATACTATACATCGAATAACAAAATCAACCACGTCTTTCTTCAAGCCAACCCAATAGTACTCTTCCTTCAAACCTCGATACATCTTAGTACTATCGGGATGCAAAGCAAAAGGACTAGCATGCGCTTCGGTCAAAATGGTATGCCTCAACTCCTCATCTTCGGGTACCACAACCCGACCTTTAAAACACAACACTCCATCATCATTAAAATGAAAATTCGTAGGATTCCCATCCATGATATCCTTTACATGCGGTACCAAACTCTCATCATGCGGTTGCTTCTCCTTAAACAACTGTAACAAGGATGGTTTTACTTACAACTCAGCTAACAACCCACCGTCGTAAGTCACACTTAACCGAGCAAACATAGCTCTTAACTCCACAACAACTTTCCTACTCAAAGCATCAGCTACAACATTAGCTTTACCCAGGTGATACTCAATAGACAAATCATAATCTTTAAGCAACTCCAACCATCTTTGTTGCCTAATGTTTAACTTCTTCTGCAAAATCAGATACTTCAAACTCTTATGATCCGTATAAACCACACACTTCTCACCGTAAGGGTAATGCCTCTAGATTTTTAAGGCAAAAACGACTGCGGCAAAGCTCAAGATCATGAATAGGGTAATTACGTTCATGCACCTTCAACTGTCTAGATGCATACGCATCAACCTTATCCTTCTGTATCAGCACACAACCAAGCCCAACATAAGACGCATCACTATAAACAACGAACTCTTTTCCTAATTCAGGCTGAACCAAGGTCGTAGCTCGCGTCAAAGCTTCCTTCAACCTTTCAAAAGCCCGCTGCCTATCCTCTGACCACTCAAAATGAACATTCTTTTGCAACAACTTGGTCAACAGAGCAGCTATACTGGAAAACCCTTCAACAAACCTACGGTAATAACCAACCAAACCAAGGAAACTCTGAACTTCTGTCACAGATTTAAGTACCTTCCAACTCATCACGACCTCAATCTTGTGCGTATTAACACAAATTCCCTTGGCCGATACCACATACCCAAAGAAAACAACCTCCTTAAGCCAGAACTCACACTTGCTTAACTTGGCATACAAGTAATTAGCCAACAACGTCTGAAGCACAATTCGCAAATATATATCATGATCCTCCTCGGTACGAGAGTACACAAGGATATCATCAATAAACATGACCACAAACTGATCTAAAAACTCATGGAACACCCGATTCATCATGTCGATAAGAGCAGTTGGTGTATTGGTTAAACCAAACGGTATCACCAAAAACTCATAATGCTCGTACCTCATATGAAAAGCTGTCTTGGGCACATCCACATCTTCCACCTTTTACTAATAGTACCCATACCTCAAATCTATCTTAGAGAACACCAACGTGCCTCTGAAATGATCAAACAGGTCATCTATCTGCGGTAAAGAATACTTGTTCTTTATCGTCAACTTGTTCAGTTGCCGATAATCTATACACATCCACAACGTACCATCCTTCGTCTTCACAAATAACACTGGTGTAACCCACGATGAAATACTAGGTCTAATGAAACCTCTCAAGCAACTCCTGCAGCTGCGTTTTCAACTCCTTCAGGGCCATGCGATACGGAGCAATAGACACTGGTGCAGTATCCGCAAAGATCTCAATGCCAAACTCCACCTCACGATCGGGTGGCAACCCTGACAACTCTTATGGAAAAACACCCGAAAACTCACATACCGCACGAATATCCTGCACCCTCAACTCCTTCGAACCCGGATTCATAACATAGGCCAAGAAAACCTGGCATCCAGAATCCAATATCTGACTCACTTTTAAAGTCAAAACAACATTAGACAAGAACTTAGCGTTCTCACCAACAACCACTACCTCAAAATCATCAAACAACTCATGGATATCTGTTTGGTCTCAAAATCTACCACAACCCTATGCTCGGTCAACCAATCTATCCCCAAAATCACATCAAAACCATGGAATGGTAACTCTATCAAATCTATGGAAAACACATTTCCCTGAACCATCAGCGGACATCTACAATACAACTTCCTAACCACAACTGTCTCCCTAAAGGAGCTAGTCACTCTAACACCCACATTAAGAAGTTCAACATGTATATCAAGTAACTGTGCATGCTCACTCAAGATATGTGAATGGGTAGAACCAGAATCAACCAACAAATACAACGACAAAGACTGTAAAGTGAAAGTACCTGCAATCACATATGTGTCATTGTGACCCTCACGGTGCGCATACACCCTAGCTGGTCCACCTCCCTCAGGCTGGATAGCAATGGTATGAGCAACAGTCCTATGCCCACCATATTTACGTTGGAACGACCTATGACCACGACCACGACCTCTCTACGGAGCAATAATAGGTGCAACACCCTGTCTACCTCCGGCTAACAAAGGACAATCACGTCTCAGATGGTCGCCAGCCCCACAACTCCAATAAGCATTGGCCACAACAGCCGCAGGTTCCTGACCCTCTCTGGCAAAATAAGGGCAATCTCGCCTCAAATGATCACGCGATCTACAAGCCTAACAGGTATCATGCGAAGCCCTAACCTAGATACCCTACCCTTACGCTTCACACCCAACAATACCTCCACCACGCTTTAGCTCAGGGCGATACCTCCTATCACGGTGTCTCTTGGCCTGACCACCGCCAAAACTAGAATCAACCACTCTCTTACCAGAGCTAAAGCCTCGTGACCCAGAAGCCAAACCAAGGTTCTACTCAATGTCTTTGGCCCGCGTAACCAACACATCAAAATCAGTATATTCAGCAGCAATCATGTATGTTTTAACCTCCTGCACAAGCCCATAGCAAAAACGATCACATCGCTGACGCTCGTCAGGGACTAACTCAGTTGCATACTAGCTCAGCCTCACAAGCTGCACCTCATACTCAGAAACAGACATACTGCCCTGCATAAGAGCCACAAACTCTCTTTTCTTCTCGTCCTGATACCGAAATCCCGGGTACTTCTTTCAAAAATCACCATAAAAAACTCTCAAGTTACATCCTCGGTTACCATCCCGAATATCGTGGTAGTCCACCATGTATAAGCATCTTCTTGCAACAGGGACACAACACATTGGGGCATCAAAACAACCAATCTGGCCCAGTATCCTCTATGTACTGGCCAATCAATCCTCAAAAGCCTATGGTGATGAACCATGAAACTCAACTCCTCTTAGACTGCGAAGACATTCTAACGACAAACTCGTATGCCCAACCACTGGTGTCGGCACATGAACACCCGTAACTGCTGCCTGAAACACACCAGTCATGGCCAGAATCAGAGGCACCATGTCACATATCCCTGGACCAGCTGGCATAGGTGGTACTTGCTCCACATTCACAGGTGGATTAGGTGGGGGCGGCGACAACCTTAGGAGGTACAACATCCTCCTCGTTTTCCTACCTAACGACAACAACAATCATACCAGATCGTAACTCTTTCCTCGGTCTCATCGTGCTAATAGTATGTCTAAGGCATGATAATCATTCAAAAACAAAAATAGTTAGGCCAACTTCAAGCAAGGATCCAAGACTTCCATTTAAAAATCTTAACATTTCAGACTATAATAATAAGGCAATGTGTTTCCCAAATTTCCCCTAACATGGCATAAAGCAAACACTGTGCATATTAAAATTACCATGCATCACAAACAATAGATTACAAATCACAACAATAGTACAACAATCAAACCAACTCTCAATTATCGCAAACTTGACTTTGATACCACCAAATGTAACCTTCTCGACTTGACCTAGTCGCAAGATCGAACCGAGTGAGCTACATTAGGTTTACCAAAGTAAATCGTGAAGATAAAACTCAAAACACGTCTATTTTTTCCTTTTAGCTTGTCTAGATGAACAATTATTATCCTACATGTACTTACTGATCACATGTGAAAACTTAACTCAATCGGGCATTGAGTTGACATCCAATTGAACACAATTACAATTTAGGGACCAAATTGTAATTTTAGAAAACTATAAGGACTAGCTCATTTTTATGTTACCAACCTTTAATTAACCAGGTTTCATGCTTAAATGTAAAAAATTAGCTTAAAAAGGTCATTCATACTCATTCAATTGTATCCACAACATTTAGGGACTAAAACTTAAGAAACCAGAACTTCAGAATATTCCAAATAACTAATTTAACTGCCACCGTATCGGTATAAGCAAGGGGTGTATCGATGCGACCTTCATTAATCCATAATCCAAAATTCCAGAAGCCAAAACTCGTTTCGATACGCCCTTGCGTATCGAAACGCCCTTCATAAAAACACTATGTCGTATCAAAACAGCTCTTCGCATATCGAAATGCTGGCCAAATTTTCCTAAGCCCGTATCGAAATGCTTGCCCACATATCGGTACGCTAAACCTGAAACGGCTTACTCGTACTGAAATAAGGACACCAATATCGGTACGCTTGGGCTTGTAATGTCCACTTTTGCTGGTTTAACATGCTTTCGAACATACCAAAACACCCTAACATGCTTCTAGCATACATCCAACATATTCAAGGGCCAAACGACATCAAAACAACCCAGTTCCAACATCAATTCATGGCAACATGCTTCAAACGTAAATCTAGAGGCATGCTTCCTAAAACCCAAAGCAAGCAAAACATGAAATCTCAAACCATCACCACAACCAACAAAAAATGGCCTTTTACAACCCAATAGCAGCAAAACAATCTTGCTCAAATAGAGAGTTTAGCAAAAAACCTCCCAAAACAACAACGGAACCCCCATTGCCCTTATTACTTATAGTTTAATCCAAAAACATACTTTTGATACCAAGTCTTTTTGTGATCCCTTACTTCCCGCTGCCCTCCAAACCTTTAATTCTCTGCCTTGATGGAAAAAAAGAGCATAAGCATACTAGGCTTAGCGAGGAGTGCTCAAAAACAACGCACCATCAATGCATTAAAACCATTTCTTAACGACACATTGAAATCCCATTTCAATCATCTTTTAAACACCATTTAAAACATTATCATGCCTTGAAAACCATACACTTAACATCTTTAAGAACCAGCATACTAAACCATATGCAACATGTAACCAACAGCAAATCTCATTGCTAAACCTCAATTTAAGCCTTCCCATGCATAACAACCATATGTAAAGCTTAAAGAGTAAACATGTATAAATCACATTATACAACATAAACCTTTCAATGATACTTTAACAATTATATTGGCTTACAAGTGATCATATCCAAGTTCCTTTATCAAAATAGTTTATCGGATACATAGATTCAACAAGTGTCCTCACAACACTTCAAGCCATCTCAACCGAAATAATGATACAATCACAATCGTGGTACATTACCAACCGAGTACAATTTACAACTCACGGGGACACCAACCCCAATCATCGGTTAGACGCATAATCCACTAACAGGAGTTTACAGTACCATATAACCCCTCGACCATTGGGGTACTTGGATGCAGATTTTGATACAACAAATCAAAACCCCTCAGCATCCAATGTGACTTATTATAGTACACTATCAATCCTATGGCCGACCAACTATATTCGATAACAATTTTTAAAACCACATCACTTGCCAATATAATTCACCATTTACCATTTACCTTACTGTTTCTACAAGCATTAAACAAACCATTTTCCAAGCAACAACACAACCTTAAAACTCAAGTATAAACCATATAATTACATGGAGCACTTACCACATGCATCCATCATCATTTCATGATAAAAAATAGTATCTCTCATACTTTAAAACATGCTTAAACAGTAGGTACAATGTAAATCAAAACAAGTGCATAAAACCAATTCATAATAGCACGACCGAGAGAGAAAACCCCGTCATACTTACTTTCGAGTTTAAACCAGCATTCCAAGCTCAGTTTAAACTCAAATAAACCACCTTTAAACCATTTCAAAGCTGAAATCCATGTTCTCACTCAGCGATACGCGAAACCTCAATTCGCCGACGCGAAATCAAGCATCTAAAGCCTCCAAAACTTCACCGATCGCTTTCGGATCGACCTCTCCTATTTTAACCACATTACAACGGAGGATTAATGCATCTCAATGCATTCAAAGCACTGCAACAACAATTCCTTGCAAAACCTCACAATCCTTCCATAATTACCCAACCACAATAACTTGAATCATCATCTAACTCTTTCCAAACACAACCCAGCCACAATCTATCAATCTAATATTTCAATCAAAATCTAATAACATCTAAAAACATGATTAATTCACCCATAAACTTCTAGCAACTACACAACCATGACAACTCCACAAAAACACAAATCTAACAACCTAATAATCAATGATTTAAGGAGTTTCAGGATTCCAATGTTAAAAACAACTTATCAACATTATAAATCATCCAAAATATGTTTAAAATCAATCATCAACACTGGAAAATAGATCCAATATGAATCTTCCATAATTTTACCAATTAAACCCAATTAAATTAATTATTCATTATAAAAACATAAAATCAAATTATAAATCATAAATCAAGGATCAAATACTTGAGAATATAAATAAAGAACCATCAATAGAGGAGAAGAATGAACCTTACCTCTATTGTGTGATTTCTCCCTCAATTGATAGATTAAAGCAAGAAAAACACAAGATTTCAATGTGTTTTTGTAAATCAAAGGTAAAAAAGGAATTACAAATCAAGAATCCAAGTAAAAAGATCTCTCACCTATAGATCTTGATGAAAACAAGAGTGTTTGGCAGAAAAGAAGTGGAAAGAAAAGTTGAGAGAAAAGTTTACGTCAAATTTCTTTAAAACCAATAACTAACTTTTATTATCAGAACCCCTTTTAATTACCTTTAAAAACACATGTTAAAAGTCTTAATTGAAGGGAGAAACCACCAGAAACAACTTGGTAAAATAGCTCCTTAAGGTTTCTAAGAATTTAATCCTTTACAATTTAGTCACCTTAAAAATAGTTTTTAAAAATTACATTTTAGTCACTAACCAAAATGTCACCTTTCCAAAGCCCATTTTCCAAAATTGATTTCACCAATATTTTTCATATATTAAAATATGATTTTTAACCATTTTCCATATTTTATATTTAGCAAAAATATTTACTCCCGAATCTGACTCGAATCCCTAACCCGATCCACCGAACCTTTAACAAGCCTCAAAATTGCTAGGCCCAAAATCGGGGCGTTACATTGTGTGTACTCCAAATTGGAGGATTAGCCTTGGTAGTGTAGAGGTGGTGCATGTGTTGCACAACTCCATATTATTGAGCTTTAAGAGATTGGAAAATCTCTTAGGAAATCCGTGTATCCGATGTTAAAGTTGATTTGTGGAACTGTTGTATATGGTAATGGATCACTTGAAAGCCAATATAATGTTTTAAATGTATCATGTTGATGGATTGGTTTGTATAAAGCGATTTATACATGTTTTACTCCTTAAGCTTTGCATAGGGGATGTTATGCGTGGGAAGGCTTATGTAGAGGGAATTGCATATGGGGTTATGTTGTGGAATCCACGATACTCGTTGCATATGGTTTAATATGCTAGTTTTGGAAAGATTAAGTGCATGTTTGAAAGATTGGCATGATGGTTTTGAAATGGTTTTAATTTGCATTGGATGATACTTTGTGTTTTGTGCGCTTCTCACTAAGCAATGATTGCTTACTCTCTCTTTTATCATCAATGCAAATTAACTGAGTGCAAGTGGGCCTAGTAAGCAAGGAGGGAACTTCCAAGACTTGGTTTTGCAATGTATATTGAGTTTTAAAGTAGTAATAAAAGCAATGTGGCTTAAATGTTGTTGGGAGGGTTTAAGTGTTTAATTCTTTGTTTGAGCAAGTTTATATTGCTGTTTTGGACTTGAAATAAGCTTGGTTTGCTGGATTTTGCATATGGTATATGTTTTTGTTCTTTTAGTAATGTGGTTTTAGGAAGCTTGCCTATAGTTTACCTTTAAAGCATGTTTTCCATGAGTTGATGATGGTTTTGTGTTACTACGATTAGGTTCGATCCTTGGTAATATTGCTTGAGTGTTTGAAGCATGTTAAAGTGTAATGGCAATTATCAAAGTGTGTTAAAACAACAAAAGTGGACATTTTAGGTCCAGGTGTATCAGAACGCGTATCCTTGTACGAGTACAGATAAGCCATATTAGGCATGGTGTTTCGGTATGCGGGATAGCCATTTCGATACAGGTAGTCCATTATAGGCATAGCGTTTTGCTGCGTGGGGTAGTGTTTCGACACGGGTAAAAGTAAAATGGCAAGGTATATCGATACGTGGAGTCGTACCGGTACAGTTTTGAGCTACTGGAATCTGAGTTTTATAAAGTGGCCAAGGTGTACCGATACACTAGCTCATATACCAATACAGATAGCTGTTATTTTAGTTATTTGGATGTTTAGAAGGTTTTTGATTTATTCATTTTGGTCCTTGGTTATTTTGAATGCAATTGCTTGAGTTTGTACGGTCGGATTGAGCTGAGAATTGACATGCAAGCATGTAATCTGACTAATTGAGGATTTGTAACCCTAGTTTTAGTAATGGTTATTTGGTTTACCATTTTTATGTTTTAGTCCCTAAAATGTATTGTATGCAATCGGTTGCCTTTCAGAGGTCTGTTTACTTTGTAACTTCATCCGCTGCAAGCATGATCACCTAGGATTAATAATATGCATCTATACAAGATAAAAGAAAAAATAGACCAGTTTTTGAAATCTTTCTCCGATTTGCTTCGACAAACCTAATATAGCTCGCTTGGTTCGGGTTAAGGGGGTTACATTTGGTGGAATCAAAGCCAGGTTATGATTGTTGGGAGTGGGTTATGGCTGGATTATATTTGTTGGGAAGCTATTTGATACGTATATTGATTGATTTGCGTTGATTTCTATACACGGCAATTGATTGCATGTTTTATGCCATGTTGGGGCATCATTTGGGATACATTGCCTTCTTACTACTGATATATAATGTTTTTTTATTTGAAATGGAAGTCTTGGATCCTTGCTTAAGGTTGGCCTAATTGTTTTGTTTTGATGTATTATCATGCCTTAGTCACTCTGTTTACGATGCCACTGAGGAGAGAATTACATTTTAATGCAAATGTGGGGAGGCAGGATGACGAGAATAATGTTATGCCTATTGAGGGGTTGCCACCTCCTAAGCCGAATCCACCAGCGGGTTTGGAACAAGTACCACCTGTTCCAGCTGGGCCAGTGATGGGTGATATGGCTTCTTTGATACATGTAATGACGGGAGCTTTTCAGGATGCGGTGGCTGTAGCACATGTACCTGCACCCGCACCGGTTGCTGCTGCTAATCCAGGATTACCATTAGAGCATTTACGTGGCCTGGAAGGGGTTGAGTTTAGAGGGTTAACGCCTGAGGCTTTCGAGGAGTGGTTTGCCAGCACATACCGTATATTGGATCAGATAGGTTGTTCTGATGCCTATAAGCTTGGGTGTGTTGTATCCCTATTGTAGGGGGATGTGTATAGTTGGTGGACTACTATGATTATGGGTATAAAGCCCGACGACATGACGTGGGAAACCTTCTAAACTATATTCAAGAAGAAGTATCTCGGAGTTAGATACCTGGATAATAAGAAACGCGAGCTCATGGCGTTGGTGCAAGGTGATATATCAGTATATGAGTATGAGATACAGTTTGTGAGGCTGAGTCAGTATGCTTCAGAGTTGGTGCCCAATGAGAGGCATCGTTGTGACCTATTTCAATCTGGTTTGGCATAGGAAGTTAAGATATATATGTTGCCTGCAGAGTATATTGACTTTGATGTGTTGGTTTTGAAAGCCAATGATATTGAGTAGAGTTTGGGCTTGACATCTCGTGCTGGAGGGTCTGGTTCTAGTAAGAGAGCCACGAGTACAGTGCTGGTGGTGGTCGGTATAAGAGACACCGTGACCAGAGACATCGACTTGAGCTTGGATGGAGAGGACAGTTAGAGCAAAGTTCTGGAGGTGGGATACCGAAGTGTGCTTAGTGTGGGAAGAGACACTTTGGGGTTTGTTAGAGATCAAACAAGGTTTGTTGGGGTTGTGGGTCTCGAGATCATGTTAGACGTCCTCAGGCAGGATGAGCTGGTTAGTTCCTACACTGATTTCCCTATGTTAGCTAGAGGTGCACAGACTCCTGTACCTACTATTGTTGCACCGAGAGGTTAAGTTCATAATCGAGGACATTTCTAGCCGAGAGATATTGAACGTAGGATTGTGGCACACACCATTGCTATCCAATCAGAGGATAGAGTCCCCTCGAGGGTATATACGCATCACGAGGGACACAATGATACTGACGTGATTGCAAGTACCTTTACTTTGCAATCCTTGCCATTATTTTTATTGGTTGATTCTGGTTCCACTCATTCGTATATTCTGAGTGAGCATGCACTGTTGCTTGATATACATGTTGAGACCTTGATTATTGGTGTTCGAGCAACTAGTTCTTTGGGTGAGACGGTTGTGGTTAGGAGGTTATACCGTAGGTGTCCTCTAATGGTGCAAGATCATGAGTTTGTCGTAGATTTGATGGAATTGCCATTTCATGGTTTTGATTTAATTTTGGGGATGGATTGGTTGTCTGAGAATAGAGTAGTTGTAGATTTTGAAACCAAAAGAATATCCTTACGTCTTGTTGATGATTATGAAGTTATGGTGGCTGGCGAGAATGTAAAGTTTCTGTCTGATGTTGTTTCAGCTTTGGAAACAAGTCGAATGTTGGAACTTGGATGTCAGGCATATTTGGCCTATGTTATGAATACTGGATCTAAGGATGTACGTGTGCAGGACATCCATATAGTTTGTGATTTTTTGAGAGTTTTTCCTGAAGATTTGTTGGGGTTGCCACCAAATAGGGAGGTGAAGTTTAAAATCAAGACGTATGTTGATACGGCTCCGGTGTCTATTGTGCCTTATCATATAGCACCTAAAGAATTGAAGGACTTGAAGATGCAGCTTTAGGAGTTGCTCGATCAGGGGTTTATTAGACCCAGTGTTTCACCTTGGGGTGCGACAGTGTTGTTTGTGAAGTAGAAGGATGGCACGATGAGAATGTGTATCGATTATCGACAACTGAATAAGTTGATGATTAAGAACAAATATCCTTTACCACAGATTGATGATTTGTTTGGTCAATTCCGAGGTGCATCAGTATTTCCTAAGATCGATTTGAGATTGGGATATTATCAGTTCAAGGTGAGGGATGTGGATGTGCCAAAGACTTCATTCCGTACAAGGTATGTGCATTACGAATTCCTGGTGATGTCATTTGGGTTGATCAATACACCACCTATATTTATGGATATGATTAATAAGGTATTTCATGAGTCCTTGAATCAATTTGTGGTGGTGTTTATTGATGATATTCTTGTTTACTCTCATACTGAGAAAGATCATGATGAGCATTTGCGGTTTGTGCTTCAGAGATTACTAGATAATAAGTTGTATGCTTTGAGTAGAAAAGTTGTGGGGTTGAGTTGAGAGCTATGTTTGCTCGGTTGAGTGTAACCCGTGATGGAGGCTTGTTAGCTGAGTTGCAAGTGAAGCCATCCTTGTTACAAATAATAAAGGAGAAACAACCGTACGATGATGAGTTGGTACCCTATGTTAAGGATATCATCGATGGGAAACCATCAGATTTTCGTTTTAATGATGATGGAATGTTGTGTTTTAAGGACCAGATAGTAGTGCCTTGCAATAAGGAGTTGAGACGTACTATTTTGAGCAAGGCTCATACTAGTCCTTTTGCTATGCATCCCGATAGCACTAAGATGTATCGGGGATTGAAAAATGAGTATTATTGGGTTGGTTTGAAGAAAGATGTGGTTGATTTTATTGCCAAGTGCATGGTATATCAGCGTGTTAAGGCTGAGCATCAATTTTCTTTCAGGTTGTAGCCGTTGAGGATATGGGGGTAGAAATGGGAGAGGATCACCATGGATTTCTTCCGGTGCATATGACATATACTTTGGATAACTTGGCTGATCTTTATATTGTTGAGGTTGTGAGGTTGCATGGGGTGCCTAAGTCGATTGTGTCGAATAGAGATCCGAGGTTTACAGTGAGGTTTTGGGAGTGCTTGCATCGAGCTTTAGGTACTCAGTTTCATTTTAGCACTTCGTATCATCCTCAGACGGATGGACAGTGTGAGCCTGTGATTTAGGTCTTGAGGGATATGTTGAGGTGTTGCATTATTGAATTCCAAGGAGCCTAGAAAAAGCTGTTTCCTTTGGTGGAATTCGCATACAATAATAGCTATCAGACGAGTATTCAGATGGCACCGTATGAGGCCTTATATGGTAGGAGGTGTCGTATGCCTTTGTGTTGGGCTGAGGTTGGGGAGAAGTATATTGCTACGCCCCATGTTTTAAAAGACACTAATGAGAAAGTGAAGCTTGTGATTGATCGCTTGAAAGCGACATTCAATCGACAAAAAATGTACACGAATTTGAAGCGTAAAGAAGTTGAGTATGCTGTCGGTGACAAAGTGTTCATGAAAGTTTCACCTTAGAAGAAGGTGATGCGCTTTGGGTGTAAAGGGAAGTTGAGTCCGAGTTTTATCGAGCCTTATGAGATTTTGGATCGTGTTGGTCTTGTGGCTTATCGATTGAGGTTGCCTCCCGAGTTGGAAAAATTTCATGATGTGTTCCATGTTTCGGTATTGCGGGGGTATCGGTCGGATCCATCATATGTTATGCCAATTGAGGATGTTGAGTTGAGGCCGTATTTGTTCTATGATGAGGAACTGATAGAGATTCTTGATACCAGTGTTGCGTGTTTTAAGTGCTACGCAAATGGTGCAAGTGTACACGTCGCAAGTAATAAATGATAAATATCGAGTATCATCTCCACAGGGATTGGTTTGGGCCACTTTGCTTAAGTCGCTGCAAATGTTTAAAGAAATAAATAGTAATGATGAATTGAGATCAAATAACTAAATCTAAAGAATTAAAATAAAAGATAGAGTAATCGAATAAGAGAGTAGGCCAGGTTATTGTGAGTAGTGGTGTGATGATTGAATGGACCGTCGTGGTAATTGATTGCTAGAGTCGCTCAATCGTTCCGTCAATTGGCTCTAGTCGGATTGCCTGGGCAATTCTATGATTGCTTGGGAAATTGGGAATGGAGCGATTACCTGGGCAATTGGCCGACAACCTTCAAAGTTTGGCAAAGTGTTCTTCAATGGTATCTAGTTATCCCTAACTCGAAACACTGTTAATTGTCCATGCCTTGATAATACATCCCTACGTGAACCAAGGGTGGACAATAACCGATCTTGCGTTCCTTTTAGCCGTTAAAATCTGCAACTTATCTTTAAGTTGGATTAGTTTTCACCATCAATTGATTGTATGAAAACCATGCTCATTCGTTTCTTGAATCTAACTCTCCCGATATTAGATAAATGGATGAATTCACGAGATCCTCTCCCAATTAACTCGTAAAATTAAGAACCAAGAATGAACAAACTTTGAATTCAAATTGCAAACTCAAATACCTAAACAAATCTAATCGTTTATAAAAACCATAAACCCCAAATAACCCAAGCCAATTAACATCAATTCATGGTTGGGTTCAAAAGATATACAAAGAATAATCCCCAAAAATGAATCGAATGAACTAAAAATAAAGAAGATGATGATGTGCGATCAGCTCTCTCTTGTTCGATTCCCCCTCCTCCCTATGCGTGAACCATCTCTATTTATAGGGGATGATCTGATCGGTTTGTGATGGTAGAAGAGGTTGGATTGTATTCAAGTTCCATGGAGATAAGATCCTAATTCAATTTAAACTCTTTAATTCTACAGATTATGTTGTTGATAAGGATGAGTTTAAGTTGGAATTGAATTGGATAAAAGAGATAATTACTCTCTTTTATCTTTATCCTCAAACTCCTCATAGATCCGAGTCTTTATCTCCATTCAAACTCTACGTGGATGTTTCGATTTTGGGGGCTTTATCCCTTGACTTTCGTGCTTATCTTGATTGAGATGGACTGGTCCCGACATGCCTCATCAATCAGCTCAACATGGCCTTTAGAAATTAGCCTCAATTGCCACGACAGAGCCTTCAGTTTTCTTCCTTAATTGCCACGGTAATTCATGCTTGCCAAGGCAATCCCACCTTCCACAAAATTAACACACAAAAGCGGCAACTTTTCTACGAAAACCAACCAAAATGTAATACCAAGCTTAAAAACGGAGGAAACTCAAAAATATGCATGAATGACTACAAATGTAACTAAAATGAGCCTAAGTCTAACAATAATATGAGTAAAAAGGGCAAGAAAAACAGTACTTTTACACACTTATCACACCCCCAATCTCGAACTATTGCTTGTCGTCAAGCAATGCAAAACTAACAATTACCCGCCAGACTTTGACCATCAAGAATTTGCTTCGTACCTATCTTCAATCCTCAGAACCGTGGCACAAAGTATGATTACCCTTCAATTTTTCGGATTGCACATGAATTACTCAGAACCAAACTATAATGCTCGTGACAATGTGTGTGTGGAGTTGTGTACAAGTTGATTATCAGGATTCCATGTGAACAATAGGTTTTTATCAAATTAATTATCGGGGCATTAAAATTTTTATTTTTACTAGAGCCAATTTCGGCACCTCTAGCAAAGCATGCAATTTCTTGTTTTAATTTTTGTCAACTAGAGTCAATTTCGGGCACCTCTAGTGATTATTTAATGTGTAACAACTAGAGCCGGTTTTAGGCACCTCTAGTGATTCTTAGCTAGAGCCAGTTTTGGGCACCTCTAGCAAGAAATTTTTAATTTCAATTTACCCAATTTTAAGCAACCTAAGTTCACTAAGTCTCCCTTAATCAACAAGACACAACTGTGTCAATTTATATTCAGCATCATAGTGAAATTCTAAGTTATTTCCATGCAAATCCTAAAATTAAATGTTCTTTCAATTAAGTGCGTGAAAAAAATTCATCATTGGATATTCAACAAGTCTTAAGCAATTAAATCCAATCAAAGGCATGGCAAGTAACATATGCAACCTATATGTGATTGCTAAAGATGAATGCAACTAAATATGAAACTAACTAGAAACCAACACCCCCCAAACTCGAGAGAGCATTGTCCTCGATGTATGTAAAAGTGAAACAAAATTTAAAAGAAACTAAATGAATGAGTTAGTCGGAGAGGTCGTCACCTCGAGTGATAAGTTTCCTTCGTGCCGCTTGCTTGATTCATATTCCGATCGGTGGTTGAATGATTGTGGCTGGTACCGCGTGAATAGCATTGCTTTGATTTGATCCATGTTTGCCAAGGCAAGTTCACTTGCCTGGGCATCAGTAGTTGCCGAAGCCATTGTTGTTGCCTGGGCATCGCCAGTTTTTGTTGCCGTGGCAACTGCTGAGGTAGTTACCAGGGCGGTTGCCGGGGCATCCTCTGTTGTGGTTGCCGTGACAAGTAGTCGGCAGTAAATTTCCTTAGCATGGTGGTTGTGAGTCTTGTTGTGGAAAAGAAAAGAAAACAAAGAAAACTTGGAAACTAAATATAATGAAGAAAAATAAAATAAAATATCTCCTAAAAATTCCAAAAATAAATAAAGAAAAAAATGAAAATAAAATAGAGTTCCAAAAATTAAAAACAAAAATTAAAAATTCTTAGAAAGAGCATTTTCATGCATCTTCTAATGTTACTGCATATCTGAGAAAACTTGAGGAGGGTCGTTTCTGATACTTCTTATAGTCCATTCGCACCCTCCATCGAGTAACAATATTGCCCAAAAAGAGTTTGGCCAATATGCTCGTAGCTACTCCCCTTTGAGTTACCATGGTGGATGTGTCTTTCTTCCGTGTTCCCTTGAAGTCCATGAACATCTTCCGCCTTGCTACAGTTCCTGAAGGCATGGATTTATTATTAGGAAAAATTATATCAACATACAACCATTTAATTACCTCATTCTCGTCGGGATCCATCATGGTTGGATGTAGCCTTCGTTGTCGTGGCAATTGCTGCTCTAGCCAATTGTCGTGGCAATCAGTTGCCAAAATTTGTTGTAAGTCAAGGGAAGAACAATTTTCTGAAAAGCTTTACGAATCCAAACACCTTTTTCTTTTGGCCTCTCAAACATCTCCATCAGTAGAGATTTCGATGGCTTTAAATCTACCAACATCGGTTCCTTAAGACATACCTGCAATGGACGAGGTGAGTTTTTAAAGAATTTGAGAGGTTCAACCATTAACTGCTCATATTCCATTGACAAAGTATTATCATCTCGTTGATCTTGCATGTAGTCATGCAATTGCCGTGGCAACTGTAGATGAGAGCAATCTACAGATTCCCACTTCAACATCAACGTTGTAACCTTCTGGGCATCATGTTCCTCAGAATTTGCTGTAGTATTGTTTTTCTCAGCTTCACTGAGTGTTGTCGTGGCATTGCTCTCTTCAAGCTCCTCAATCATTGCCGAGGCAATTTGTTGCTCAGGCTCATCACGTGTTGGGCGGTCTCTCTCATTGGCAGGCTCTTGACTTGGAGGTTTTAGTTGTTCCCCACACATCAGGGGCCTCTCTTCGCATTGCTCCTTATCCTCTTGCCTTGGGATGTCAGTATCCCCAGGAATAGATTGTTGGTGCATGTTATCCAAGGTATATGTGGATCTCCTCAATTGATCTTTTGAATCCCCCATGGTTGCATCCCACTGAGCTATCCTCGCTTCCATTTTCTTTGATAACTCTCGAATCTCTTCAATTGATCCGTCAAGTCTAGCCAAGGAAGCTAGCAACGTTTCCTCCAAGGAATTGGAATGTTCTTGAAAATGACTACATTGCCATGGTATATCTGTTTCCGTGACACTAGGCTGCTGATAAGGACTACATTGCCGAGGCATGTGTGTTGCTACAGCAAAATTGTTATGGTAAAAAAATTTTGAGCTTTTTGATCATACCATGAAGGATTTTGCTGCTAGTTCCATCTATGGTTCTCCATGTAGTCATATGCACCGAAAATGTGAGGGCAATTTTCAAACACATGATGTTCTCCATAACAAGTGCACGAGTTTTCCTTGGTATATTCTTTTCTCAGTTGGTATAGGTAATCATCAAAAGGTGCAAGAAACTCTTGATTGGATTGATTCATATCTTCCAACATCAACTCTCGAATAGATCAGCTTTTATTTCCCGACATGTTGATGTCCCTTAACTTGTAGCGCACCTGATTTTTTTTGATAAAACAAACAAAAAGAAAAGTTAGTAGAACTAATAAGAAAAATGCAATAACAGAAACAACTAACACCAATTGCCAATCCCCGGCAACGGTGCCAAAAACTTGTTGCGCGTATTGAGTGCTACGCAAACGGTGCAAGTATACACGTCGCAAGTAATCAAGTGTATGAGTATCGAGTATCGTCTCCACAGGGATTGGTTTGGGCCACTTTGCTTAAGTTACTGCGTTGGAAAAGAAAAACACAAGTAAGTGATTGTAGGAATTATAACTAATGAGTAAACTAAGAGCAATAAACTAAAAGAATAGATGAAATCAAAAGAGAGGGAATAGGCCAGGTTATCGTGAGTTGAGGTGTGATAGCCAATTGGATCGTCTTGGTGCAAGGGCAACTCAATTGTCGTGGCAACTTGCACAGCAGGGTTGCCTGGGCAACTGGCTGGGCAACTATTTGGGCGGTTGGGCAGCAACCTCAAGGTTCGGCTGAGCATTCTTCAATGGTTTCTTCTTATCCCTAAGTCGAAACTCTAGCTTGTTGTTCACCCTTGATTCACGCAGGGATGTATTATTAAGGCATGCACAATTAGCTAGAGTTTCGACTTAGGGATAAGAAGAAACCATTGAAGAACGCTCTACCGAACCTTGAAGTTACTGCCCAGCCGCCCAAACCAATCCCTGACAACGACGCCAAAAACGTGTTGCGTGTTACGCAAATGGTGCAAGTATACACGTTGCAAGTAATAAATGATAAGTATCAAGTATCGTCTCCACGTGAACCAAGGGTGGACAATAACCGATCTTGCGCTCCTTTTAGCCATTGAAATCCACAACTTATCCCTAAGTCGGATTAGTCTTCACCATCGATTGATTGTATGAAAACCATGCTCATTCGTTTCTTGAATCTAACTCTCCTGATATTAGATAAATAGATGAATTCACGAGATCCTCTCCCAATTCACTCGCAAAATTAAGAACCAAGAATGAACAAACTTTGAATTCAAATTGCAAACTCAAATACCTAAACAAATCTAATCGTTTGTCAAAACCATAAACCCCAAATAACCCAAGCCAATTAACATCAATTCATGGCTGGGTTTAAAAGATATACAAAGAATAATCCCCAAACATGAATCAAATGAACTAAAAATAAAGAAGATGATAATGTGCGATCAGCTCTCTCTTGTTCGATTCCCCCTCCTCCCTATGCGTGAACCATCTCTATTTATAGGGGATGATCTGATTGGTTTGTGATGGTAGAGGAGGTTGGATTGTATTTAAGTTCCATGGAGATAAGATCCTAATCCAATTTAAACTCTTTAATTCTGTAGATTATGTTGTTGATAAGGATGAGTTTAAGTTAGAATTGAATTGGATAAAAGAGATAATTAATCTCTCTTATCTTTATCCTCAAACTCCTCATAAATCCGGGACTTTATCTCTCTTGAAACTCGATATGGAAGTCCTAATTTTGGGGGCTTTATCCCTTGACTTTTGTGCTTATCCTGATTGAGATGGACTGGTCCCGACATGCCTCGGCAATCAGCTCAGCATGGCCTTCAGAAATCAGCCTCAATTGCCACGACAGAGCCTTCAGTTTTATTCCTTAATTGCCACGGTAATTCCTGCTTGCCAAGGCAATCCTACCTTGCACAAAATTAACGCACAAAAGCAACAACTTTTCTACGAAAACCAACCAAAATGTAATACCAAGCTTAAAAACGGAGGAAACTAAAAAATATGCATGAATGACTACAACTGTAACTAAAATGAGCCTAAGTCTAACAATAATATGAGTAAAAAGGGCAAGAAAAACAATAATTTTATACACTTATCAACCAGTAGTAAAGTTCTTCTTGGTAAGATGATATATCTTGTGAAGGTGTTGTGGCGGCACCGAGGAGTTGAGGAGGCCAAGTGGGAGAATAAGTTGGACATGAAAGAGCAATTTCCGCATATATTTCCTTCAGGTAAATTTTAAGGATGAAATTTCTTAAGTGGGGGAGAGTTGTAACACCCTGGTTTTGGGCCTAGGAGTTTTGGGGTGGTTTGGTCGGTCTGGTGGACCGGGATTAGAGATTCGAGTCAGATTCAGGATTTAAACTAAGTTAAATATTTTTATGAGAGATAAAAATATGGGAAAATAGTCTAAAATATTTATTTAATATATAAATGATTTTGGTGTAATCAATTTTCGAAAATGAAATTTGAAAATATTACATTTTTATTTAGTGACCAAAATACAAAGTTTGCAAAACTGTTTTTAGTGATTGCTTTGTGAATGGATCAAAACTTTGAATCTTTAAGGAGCTAATTATCCTAATAGCTTTTATCAAATTTTTCCCTTTAATTAATTATTTTAAATGGATTTTTAAGAGCTATAAATAGTGGAGATAATTAATTAATCTTAATTTAAGCTTTTAATCAAAATTCACGTAACAAACTTTGTAACTTCTTTCTCTCAAATTCTCTCCAGCCAAACACATTTCCAACTTCAATTTCTTCAGGTAAAAATCAGGAATTCAGAGAGTTTTTTTTTTTTATTTCTAATTGATTTCTAAAGCTTTTACATCAAATACTTATTAATTCTATCTTGATTTTCATGTTTTATCAAGCAATTAAGGGAGAAATCACCATTGGAGGTAAGAATTCATTCTTCTCCTCTAATGAAAGGTTATTTATTGAAATTCCTAAGTTCTTGATCCATTTTATATGATTTTCATTGGGTTTTATTTACGATATCAATTGAGGAAATTCATAGTTGATTTGTTTTCGCTGAGTTAAGGATTAATTTACAACTTGATTTTGGTGTTCAATATGTTAATGAAGTGAGTTTTAATGATAGAATCCCGAAATCTATAGAATCTCTAATTTGTTAGATTGATAGTTAAGAGATTTTTGAGGTGTTATGGTTGATTATTGGTTGCTGGAGGTATGAGGTCATTTTGAGTTGTTGTTAGCTGTTATTTGATGTTATTTGAAGGTTGAGATTCGTAGTTGTTGTCCGGGTTGAGGTTTTTGATGAATCGATGATGTTTCGGTTGATAGGATGTGGTGTTGTGGAGGATTATATGTAAAACCTATTTTCGATTTTGATGTAACAAATTGTTTAAGGACCAAATTGTAAAAGAAAATAAAATTTTAAGTATTCAAAAGTATCACAAAATGACACCAAACTTTGATTTTCAGTTAACCCGTATCGATACGCCCATTAGGCGTACTGATGCATTTTTCACTAGACTTTTCCTCAGATTCCAGTGAGCAAAATCCGCACCGATATGGCCTAGCCGTTTCGATACGCCTTTGGAAAATACACTATATTGTTTCGATAAGGTCTTTCGCGTTTTGGTACGCCCCTGGTTTTACTCTTTGTCTATTTTGATACGCCTTCACGTGTATCGATATGCTATTGCACAATGGATCTTTCTTCTTTTGACAGGTACCGATAGGGCTCTTCGCGTACTGATACAGTAGGTCACCAGACAACATTTATTGCGGGAAAAATGGTCCCCCAACGGCTCTATTAATGACCTCAACCACCCAAATGGTTAGAATTCAATGAGAGGGTATAAATACAAGTCTCCAAAGCTGCTACAACAACTATTGAACAAGTTTAAAGCATTCAAGCAAAATCCAACCACTGTAAGCTTTTAGAGTCAAATTTTTGTAACCAACTTGTGTTTTCTCTTTGTAACCTTTAGATTCAAGTTGGGGTTGTGAGTACTTGTAATTGGGTAAACAAATTCACCTTTGAGAGGATATCTTTTTGTGTTTGCAAACCACTTCTTGTAAAGAGTGAACCTTGATCAAGCTTTTGGTAGAAAGCATTGATCCATTGTAACAGTTGCCTCCTTATCCTAAAAAAGAGGAATAATTCAGTAGTGAATTGTTTGAAATCCTTAGTGGCGAGCTAAGGTAGTGGATGCGGAGTTTGCTAGAAGCTTGAACCACTATAAATTCTCGTGTCTTCAATTTTTCATTTGCTTCTCTTCATTTTTTTAATTGCCAATTTACCCTCTCTTGGCCATTCATCATCGATTGATCATCCTAACAATTGGCATTAGAGGGAGGCTCATTTGAGGGATTAACATCCAAATAAGATGATCCTAGAGGTGATTCAATCAACCGACACTCAATCTATGGCGTCTACTTCCGGCAACAACATGTATAAGTCACAATCCATCACTAGACCGTCCTTCTTCAACAGAGACAACTATCCGTATTGGAAGAACTGAATGAGGTTATTCATCAAATCCAATAATTATGTCTTTTGGGATGTAGTCGAAGACAGACCATCTATTCCGATGAAGCAAGAAGAGGATAGGCAACTTCCCAAGGCCAAGCAAGAAATGACCGATGAAGAAAGAAAGAAGTTGCAAGTAAATGAAAAGGCCTTGTACATGCTCTTTTGTGCGCTTGGACCCGATGAGTACTCGAAGATGTCTTCGTGTACAAGTGCAAAGGAGGTGTGGGACAAGCTTGAGACCACCTATGAAGGCACCAACAACGTAAAGGAGACCAAGATTTGACTCCTCAACTTAAGTTACGAAAATTTCAAGATAGAGCCCGATGAGAGCTTCAGCAAGATGTTCGATTATTTCTCTGTCCTCATCAATGGTCTCAAAGGCTTTAGAAAAATTATCCCCGAAGACAAGCTTGTTTGGAAGCTCATATACTCTCTTCCCGAGTCATGGGATGGAAAGAGGACCGCCATCATTGAGGCAAATGATTTGAAGACTTTGAAGCTCGATGCTCTTATGGGTTCTCTTATAACTCATGAGATCATGAAGCAAGGAAGAGAAGAAGAGAAAAAAAAGAAAGAGAAAAAGGTAGAGAAGAAGAAACTCAGAATTGCTCTCAAAGCTTCTCTTGAGGAGAGTGATTCGAGTGAGGAGGAAGATGAAGAGATGGCTATGCTAGCGAAAAGGTTCACAAGGTTCATGAAGTCCAATAGAGGAAGAAAGTTCCACCGAAGAGGAGACTTCAAGAACAAGAACAAGGAGGAAGAGAGCGATCAACTCATATGCTTTGAGTGCAAGAAGCCGGGGCATATAAGGACCGATTGTCCTCAACTCATGAAGAAGAACTTCGGGAAGAAGAAGAAGCACAAGGCTCATGTTGCTATATGGAGTGATGAGGAATCATTCGATGAAGAGGAGCAAGAAGTGGCCAATCTTTGCCTCATGGCTCTTGAAGAAGATTCAAAGGTAACCTCTAACTCATCCACTTTCGATTTTACATTTGATGAGCTTCAAGAAGCTTATGATGAGTTGCAAGAGGTGTATAACGAATTGGTTGAAAAGTATAAGAAATTAATTTTGAGAAACAAGAAAATTATCCTAGATTTGAAAAACCAAAACGATTCCTTATCTAAAACCAATTCAGAACTTGAAAAGAAGGTTTGTGATTTACAAGAAAATCAAAAGTATTTTGAAAAGGAAAATGTTGATTTAAACAACCTTCTTTCCGAGTTTCATGATCATTACCACAAGGAGGTGAATGATCTCAAAGCTTCATTGAACAAAGTTGGGAAATCTAATTTTGAAAAAGGACAATCTTTAAAACCCAACAATGTGAAAATGAACTTTGGTGGCCATAAACAAAGAGGCTTCCAAAGGCCCCCTAGAGGTAAAAGGATTAGAAGTGTTTGGGTTCCTAAGGACCTAATCTTTGGGTACCAAAAATCAAGATCTAATCTTTCTTTGTAGGGGGAGCATTGCTACAAGGCCAAAGCTTCAAGTGCAAATTGGTGGTACCTTGATAGTGGATACTTGAGACACATAACCTGAGACAATAGTAGATTCTCGAAAAATAAATCTAAAGAAAGGAGGAGTAATGACATTTGGTGAAAACTCCAAAGGCCAAATTGAAGGAATTGGTTCCATTGGTAATCACTCTTCCATACTTATTGAAAATGTCTTATATGTCAATGGTCTTAAACATAATCTGTTAAGAATAAGCCAACTTTGTGATAAAGGTTTCGTAGTGATTTTTGATTTATATGGTTGCAAAATTATAAACATCGAAACCCACATAATTGTGCTTTTTGGTCATCGTATAGGAAACATTTACATGGTGCATTTAGATGACATTCATATTTCAAATGCATGTTTTGTTTCTAAAGATGAACATGACTCATGGCTATGGCATAGAAAACTAGGGCATGCAAGCATGAGTGTTTTAGAAAAATTGGTTTCAAAAGATCTAGTAAGAGGTTTGCCAAAAATTAAGTTTTCTCTTGATAAAATTTGCGATGCTTGTGCAAAAAGCAAACATAAAAGAGTTCCGTTTGAACTTGTTAATGATGTTTCAACTAGCAGAGTTTTACAATTGATCCACATGGATCTTTTTGGTCCTATTGAACTATGAGCTTGGGTGGAAAATCATATGCATTTGTTTTAGTAGATGATCACTTTAGATACACTTGGGTTCTATTATCAAGTACCAAGGATGAGGCTTTAGAAAAATTCATCTCATTTTCAAAAATTACTCAAAAGGATGTTGATCAATCTATTTCTCATATTAGAAGTGACCACGGTACCGAATTTCAAAATTTAGGTTTTGAGGATTTTTGTAACTCAAATGGTATAAGCCACAACTTTTCGGCTCCTCGCACTCCTCAACAAAATGGGGTTGTTGAGAGGAAAAATCAAACTTTAGAAGAAATGGCTAGAACCATGCTTTGTGAAAACAATTTGCCAAAGTATTTTTGGGCGGAAGCCACTATTACCGCTTGTTACATTGTCAACCGAGTAATGATTAGGCAAATTTTAAAGAAAACTCCTTATGAGATTTTAAAATCCAAAAAGCCTAACATTAGCTATTTTCATCCATTTGGATGCAAATGTTTTGTTTTGAACAATGGAAAAGACAATTTGGGCAAATTTGATGCTAAAAGTGATGAAGCTATTTTCTTAGGATATTCTTTAAACTCCAAAGCATATCGTGTATTTAATAAAAGAACTTTGGTTGTTGAAGAGTCTATACATGTGATTTTCGATGATAACCTCATTTTGAGGAAGGATTCTTGTGATGATGATGATGTAGGAATCTTTGAAGCAAATAATGGTGGGCAATCATCAAAGGTGGATGAAGTTCCAGCCAAAGAAGAAGAAGCACAAGATCCACCTCTAGAAGCCCTGAGGGACATGAATCTAGAGGAAAAGAAAGTAAGCTACCCAAGGTAGTTCAACTATGTCAAAGGTGGTGAGATTTTGGGTGATCCATCCAAAGGGGTAACCACTAGACTCTCTCTTAGAAATGCTTGCAATGTTGCATTTCTTTCATGCATCGAGCCTAAAAATATCAAAGAACCATTAAAAGATAATTATTGGATATTAGCTATGCAAGAGGAATTGTCGCGACCATTTTTGGAATCGGGAGGTGTAAAAATAGCCTGACGATCGTTCTTTTGGAAAATTAGGGTTTTCTAGCCATTTTTAATTTAATCTTGAAAATTTAGGGTTTTTCATATTAAATCGATTTTTTCTTTATTTATCCTTGAAAACATTTTGGAGTCGCCACCGATCACTTCGTGGTAGGCTGGACACCGAAAAACCTAGCCAGAGATTCTGTCTTAAAAATTGGGTTCGAGAGTCGGTTACGTGTAGGGAAGGGTTAGCACCCCTACAAACGCCCGTTATCGGTACCTTTAATTTTACGTGGCATTTCGAATAATTATTTGAATTTAATTTATCCTATAATTATTAATTGAATTTAAATTTCGAATGCAGATATCCTTTTATAAGGAAATTCATTTTGTTAGAATAAGAGATTAAAAGCACCCCATTAGGTGGAACCCCTATTCGTATTTAAAAATGAATTTCCAAACATAAAAGGTTTTTATGAATGACCAATTTTTGTCTTGTGGATTTTAAGTACTATCCTAAAAGGCTCTATTTAATTAATTGTTTAAATCTATGAATATTAATTAATTTAACGGCTTTTATGAGAAAATGCCAATTGCTTGAACACCTTTCATATATGTAAAGCCCTTAAATTAATATATTCCTAATTAATTAATCTTCTAAATAATTAAAGTTCTAATTCTAATTAAGGCTCTAACAATTTATTATTCAATGTTATAAGTAAAAATGTATATCGAATATACACCTTTATGGCTAAGGCTGAGATAACACCCCATTGTAGACAATGGAACACCATCCAGATTTGAACCTCAAACATTCTATTCGATATACATTTAATTAACTACAATGTGTTATTATTTAATGACAATTAAAGAACTAATTAATATTCAATTTTAAGTGTAATATATTAAATATATTCATTAAAATCCATATTGAGATAACACCCTATTGTAAACAATGGAACACCATCCAAATTGGGATTTTAAAGTTTATATTCAATATATTTTAATTGCTACAATTATCTATCCTATTTAACTATTGAAATCTCAATTAGAGAACTTAAACTAAAGGCTCTAACAATTAACTAAATTAAGTGTATTTAAATTATCTAACAAATAATTCTACATGTTATTTAAAACAATGCTCAGACATATAAATTAATTGCATTTAATTAAATAACAATTAAAATAAATAACTAAATTAAAATAAATTGAAAACTAAAACTGATTTTATTGAAATGATGACTAAATTGAACTAATACAAAGCTTAATGCCCAATTACAAAATATCTAATGACCCAATTGAAAGAAATACAAGCTGGGAGAGAAAATAAAAGGAAATTGGACTGAATTGAAAAAAAATCAAACCTTTGGGCAAAAACCAAAGGAAACCCGAATAAAGGTACGCGAGTTATGCCCGACCCGTGCAAAAACGAGCGGATCCCTCTTTTGACCCTAGATAAAAAGACATCACACGACTTAAGCTATAAAGCCTCTCTTTCAACCCAAACTACCTCTTTCCCCTCATTTTTTAGATTTCACTCTCTCTCCTCATTTCTCCCTATCTCAAACTCTCTCGACATAAACAAATCCAAACCTAGAAAAACACTTGGGAATGGATCAAAACTCTTAGGTTTTGTTTGGTGCCCCCTTCGTGTTCATCCAATTTCGGATGAACACTAAAATTCTCGACCATAAACTACCACTCACTCTGCCGCTCAATCTTAAGTCACCGCCCTTCGGCCACCCGTAGGTGTTCGCCAGCCACCGTGGTTTGAATCCTGGCTGCCATAGGCGACGCCGGCTGCCACTTGGCAATTCACGGCCGCTGTCTTCCGCCTTGAATAAAACCCTAAAACCAAAAAAACCTATTTTTTGATTTATCCTTACGGCCTAAAATGTAACCCTGACTAGGTAGAGCCACCCAACTCTGGTCAAACTAAACCTAAACTACCCGTTTCTGGCCCTCTTCAACTCCGTCAATCATATCCCCAAACTTGCTTTTAATTTCCTTTCATTTTTTGTTTTTTTTATACCTGCAAAACTGAAATTTGTTTTTGATTTTCAGGTAATCGAAACAAACAGAAGAAATTATACCTCTTCGACGGTGGCCATGGCGGTTTTGACCAATGAGCTTCTGGCGGCCGACTAACTTCTCGGTGACCGTTCATGCTTTGAGCGGTTCGGCTACCCCGAGGTGAGCTTCTATCTCCTCTTTTATTATTATTTATTAGTATTATTATTTTATTAACTATTATTAATGACCAATTATTGCCCATTTGACTTTTCTCTCTCTATTTATAGGTGGGCAGAGGATGACATCAGAGGGTGTCAGCTGTGTTTAAAGAAAAACAAATCCGAGTGATCTCCCTCTGGCCGAATGAGAGAATGCCATGTGGCAAGGTTTAGGTGGGAAAGCTTTCAATTCTGATGGGTTGTGTTTATTGGGCTAGCAATGAACTGTAATTAGACTACTTTGGGCGGGAAACAAATTGTAAATGGGTTTTGGATTTATATTTTGGGTTTTGGGTATTTTATTTGTTACTTAGACTGTGGAGTTGATTTTATTTAGATTTTTATAATATTGTATTTATTTATTTACTTATTACATATATTATTTATTTATTTAATTATTATTCTCGGTCAAAATTCGAGTATGACAGTTGCCCATCTTTGCTCATTACTGTGGAACAGGGATAGAGCAAAGACTGAAAATGCACGAATTTTGCCTGAACACACATCCATCCTCTAATCAGCTGAAGTTTGAAGCTGTTCTTCTGATTATGAAATTCATTAATCCATCCTCACTCTTTGCTGATCCATCTTTCAGTAAGGTATCGAATAAGAAAGCTCTTCTCATTAGGAACCTTCTCATTCTTCAAAAGAAGAACTCTTCTCATTAGGAGCTCTTCTTTCTTCACTGGGCGAGTTCTTCTCATTAGGAACTCTAGGACGAACTCATCTCATTAGGAGCTCTTCATTCTTTGCTAAGCGGATTCTTCTCATTAGGAATCCTGAAACGAACTCTTCTCATTAGGAGCTCTTCATTCTTTGCTGAGCGGATTCTTCTTATTAGGAATCCTGAAATGAACTATTCTCATTAGGAGCTCTTCATTCTTTGCTGGGCGAATTCTTCTCATTAGGAATTCTGGAGCGAACTCTTCTCATTGGGAGTTCTTCATTCTTTGCTAGCAAGTTCTTCTTATTATGAACTCTGAATTTTTTGCTGGTTGAGCTCTTCTTACTGAGAACTCTGGTTCTAGAAATGTTGATTCTTCTCTCCTCTGGGGAACGATCCTGCAAAAAGCAACACCATCAATTAGTTCAAATTCAATTTGAAATATCATAAAATATTTTCAATTTTCTCGCTTGAAGCACTGAGTTCTTTGATGTTATTGCTTTTCTGTCTAAGGTATCTTGATCTTTCTATCTGAAGCTCATATGGGATCTCAACTCTTGTTTCTCTTTCTCCGTTGATCAATTTTTCTATACCTACAAAAGCCAAATTCATCATTAATCTTCCAACATTAATTGTAAAAATGTACAATTTAGGTATATCATTAAGAAATTTCAAGTGCTTCAATAGGAGACGCTGAAACTATGGATCTTCTTCGTTTGAGCCTGAAGTTGGTCTATCTTGCTTTTCAATCTGGCAGTCTTGAATTATTGTGTTTTTTTCTTCTTCTTTTTCCTTTTCTTTTTCTCTTTTTTTTCTTTTTTTCTTTCTTTTTCCCCTCTCTTTCTATCATTTTTCTTTTTATTTTTCTTCTTTTTTCCTTTTTATTGTCCTTGTTTTTTTCTTCTGTCTTCTTTTTTTCCTTTCTCTTTTTTTTGTTGTTTTGAAAATTGAGGACCCAAAGGATTAATATCTACTGATATCATGCCCTACCGTCTTATTGCGATAACATTTGGAAAGTTCTTATCATTTCTGAAGGTGTCGATCTGACGGTTTTAACATCATGCTTACAAGACTTGCTGATGACCTGATGAACTTAGGGTCATAATGCATTTCCAAACGATCTGAGCTTTTGCTGAAATCTACTATTCATATTTTGCTGAATATGGTTCAACAAACAGCATGTCATATTGAATTCTGCTTCTGTGAACACCCTGAAACTGTTGAAAACCCTGGACATTGTTGAAAATCTATCTCTGCAGACATAATTTATTGTTAAAATCTGTCTTTATAAACACCATATCCCACTGAAATCCACTTTTATAAACGAAATACTTGTTTGAATCTATTTCCACAAACGGAGTCTCTTGTTGAAATCTGTCTTTTCAAACGAAATATCTGTTGAAATTCATCTCTGTAAGCAGAATATCTTGCTGAAATCTGCCCTTATAAGCAAGATACCTTGCTAAAATACATTTCTATAAGCAAAACGTTTATTGAAATCCGCTTCTGCAAAAGGAATCCTTTGAAAAAATATGCCTCTTCAAATAGACTGTCTTACTGAAATCCACTTCCGTAAGCGGGATATTTGTGGAAATACACCTATACAAATAGAGCCATTCGTTAACATCTGCCTCAACAAACATAATGTCTTGCAAAAATCCACCTCTGTAAGCGGGATATTTGTTGAAATTCGTCTTTGCAAATGGAATATCTTGAGATTTGCCTCTATAAACGGAATATCTTGAGATCTGACTCCATAAACAGAATATCTTGAGATCTTACTCTGTAAACAGAATATCTTGAGATCTTACTCTGTAAACAGAATATCTTGAGCTCCGCCACTGCAAAAGAAGTTTTTTTTGTGTAGAGAAATCCACATTTACACACGGAGTATCTTGTTATTCACCTCTGCCAACGGAGTTTTTGGAGAAATCTGCCTCTGTAAATAGAATGTCTTGAGATCTATATCTGCAAATAGAAAATCATGAATTAATATATTTGCTTTCTCAAAAACACAATTGTAATTTTGCTAGATCTATTTCTCAAAGATCTATGCTCGCTCGTTGTCGGATTTTCTCCTCCGAAATTTTTGTTAATTCATTGCTGAATCTTTCTCTTCGAGATCTTTTTCTTGTAATCTCTGTTCATTCTTGCTTGAATCTACTTCTTTTGGATCTTTATTCATTCCTAACTGGATCTTTTTCTCCAAGATCTTTGCTCGTTTCTGTTTGGATCTACATTTTCAATATCTTTATTCTTTATTAACTGGATCTTTTTTTGAAATCTCTGCTCATTCTTTCTTGGATCTACTTCTTCTAGATCTTCATTCATTCTTAACTGGATCTTTTTCTGAAATCTCTACTCATTCTTGCTTGGATCCACTTTTTCGAGACTATAAATTGATTTTCACCTTTCATTGATTGAATCTACAAATTCCTGCAACATGCAAAAAATGCTTTGAATGTATAAATTATCATGCTCCTACTTATGGATGCCTGACTATATGATCCATGAACATTGTCAATTGAAGACCACTTGGGTGAACTTTCATCTGCTAGGGAGCTCTAAATTTCTTTGTTTCAACTTTCATCAAAACCTCTTCTTCCAACAGCATAACCCATCTCACACTCAGGTTCAATCTTCAGGATCTCTGCATCTTTTCATTAAAGCGTCTTTTCAGGTTTTCACTTTAGATTCATTTCTTTTCTTTTTCTTCTCAAGGTGCCCTTTCGGGTTTTCACCTCAGTTTTCTTACTTTCTTTTTTCTTGCAACGACGTTTTATTTTGTTCTCCCTGATGAAACTTTCTTTGCCTTCATGGATCAAGCACATAGACCCCTTTTGCCGCATCTCACCATGCATTCCTAAAAAAATTGAATACTGGGGATCATTATTTTCTTAGAATGCCGCTCTCGCTATGTCTTCATTTAGCTTCTTTGACAAAATTCTTTCTCATAACTCTGAAAGCGATCATGATTCACTGTTGTTCTAGCTTGCAAACTTTATTTACCGGCATGTGACGTTCTGTAAGGTCATTTTTTGCAACATTGCCCCACTCCGGGTTGACTTTGACTACCATGTTTGCCCATATTCGCTTTGCTTCCTTACTTTTGACTAAAAAAAAGCCAATAGATTGATCTGACTGCATCTTTGCTTCCAAAAGATGGCTCTTGCTCTCTATTTTTGCCCTAGAATCACTTGTGTCATTCTCTTGCATCTTTTGTTTGAACATTACTGACGCTCAGAGTTGCATCTTTTCCTGGTCATACTTTCCATCATTAAACAAGAATTGAGGCCACCTCCTATTCTGCCTGCACTTAAAGGATTAGTACATCATAATAATACCCACGAAATCCTTTGCTTTTCTTGTATCTAATCAATTTATCTGCAAGATGCTTGTTCAAAAGATAAGTGAATGGCTCAAAATATTATTAAATAGATTTGAGAGATTGTAATAATTTGATAAGTCATGGCAAACATGAGAAAACAAGAATAAGATTAGGCCCTTAAATATTAAGTGCAACAGAGCCTTTGAACCAAATTGCAAAGATCAACTCCAATGTGACCCCTTCTATGTTATTAAGCTTCTGAGAGAAACATTTCTCGTATACCTAATTCTATCCCATTTAAGTTGGCACTCTTTACCTCACTAACTCAACATGCCCAATCCTTCCCTCTTTTCTGATCTCGATCAAGCATTAGAAGTCTGAAAGTCCTTGAAGAAAGGTTAACCCTGATAAGCGGGATGTATTCTGAAGACAAACTCCCCTTGCTCCAATATTCGTATATGGTCAAAATGGTCTTTTAAGGTTTGTAATGTAGGCTATGGCTCACGACAACCAAAAAAGGATATATAGGCTCAAATAAATACTTAAGGGTAATAAAACCAAGGATCATTTCTTCCAAGTGAAATGTCATTTTTTCACTAATCTGAATATGTTCGGATGAAATGTTCTCTTTTTTTCTTTCTTTTCTTCTTTCTTTTTCTTCTCTTTTTTTTTTACTTTTTTGTGGGTCGCTCTAGACTGCCCATTTTATGGGTTTTCACCCTAGAGTTCATTTTCTTTCCTTAAATCCAATCTTCCACTGCTCCTTTAAATAGAGTCTATTTTGAATGGAAGATCTTACATATATGTATTGCTTTTCTTTTGCACTTTTCAAATTTAGTGCTTTCTTTACTTCTACTTGATTCAATTGACTTTTTGAACACAAACTCCCACTGTTTCTTTTCTGCCTTTCTGCCTTTTTGTGCTTGATACATTCACTTTTGTTTCTTTTGCACATGATTCACAAGGCATTACTATCATAGCATGATAAAAAACTGAACAGTTTCCACTTGCAAGCAAACTTTTATCTGCTTTGCCCCCAGTGTAAGGGTGATCCTTGGTTTGGGTTGAATCGAAAGAAAATCCTCAGGCTCAAAGGGGACAAAAATGATATTTTTCTTATTTTCTTTCTTTGTGAAGGGAGATGAAGGAATGCCAAATGTCCTCCCATACTTGGATATCTTTGAAGAAAAGCCGTCTTCGGGTGGAAGATGTTTTGGGTTATCACTTCATTCAAAGACCTTAGCTGACAGTGCTTGAGAGGCAATTCACTCAAAATTTGTATTTGGGATTTTCCCGTGATTCTTGAACACTCATTAATGTCTTCCCATTGGCCTAAACAAAGAGAAAAAAGTCACATTTCTGAAGCTGATCTATGAATCTAATTCAAGGTCACTCTTACAATTAATATCCAGGGACCTGAGAGAAAAAAATATTATTGATGATATATACATATACGTATGGGAGAACAAAACTAACCCATAACAAAGAACGAATGAAATATTAAAAATCAAAGAATGCAAAATGTTTTCCATTTGAGAAAAATATAGGAAACAAACATCATGAACAAATAAATTGAAATAGCCTCCCTTACAAAGGACCCCCAATGCTCGCGGGCAAAAGCTATTGGGATGATTCAGGGTATTACTCCGCAACTGTCCTAAAATTGCAGATAGATCTCCCGTGGTTCACTATTGACCATTAATCAAGGAAGACTTGAGTTCATTTTGGTCACTCTGCTTCTACCGTCAATTCTTTATTTTCATTCACCATTACAAAGACATGTCTATTCTTGTTCATGCTCTGTTGCTTTCTGTTGCGTGTAATAGGTGCTACGCAATTGTGCAAGTATACAAGTCGCAAGTAATAAAGCGATATGAGTATTGAGTATCGTCTCCACAGGGATTGGTTTGGGCCACTTTGCTTTAGTTATCGTACTGCAAAAGTAAAAACAAAATTGATAGTAGGAGTTGATTTTAACGAGTAAAGTAAAAGCAATAAACTAAAAGATATATGAAAACAAAAGAGAGTGAATAGGCCAGGTTATCGTGAGTTGAGGTGTGATAGCCGATTGGATCATCTTGGTGATTGAGTAGCAGCCAGATTGCCAGGGAAATTCTATTACGATTGCCTAGTCGATTGCCAGGGCAATTTGGTTGCAATTACCTGGTTGATTGCCAGGGCAATTTTGTCGTGTTGCCTGGTCGGTTGCCAGGGCAATTCCCCCTCGTTGTCTGATCAGATTTCCTGGGCAATGCTCCCGCGATTGCCTGGGCAATTAAGGATGGGTCGATTGCCTGGGAAATTGAGCATTCACTTCCAAAGTTCGGCGAAGCATTCTTCAATGGTTTCTTCTTATCCTTAAGTCAAAACTCTAGCTATTTGTGCATGCCTTGATAATACATCCCTGCGTGAATCAAGGGTGAACAACAACCAATCTTGCGCTCCTCTTATCCGTTGAAATCTTAAACTTATTCCTAAGCCGGATTAGTCTTCACCATCAATTGATTCAATAAAGACCATGCTCATTCGTTTCTTGAATCTATCTCTCCCGATATTAGATAAATAGATGAAGTTACGAGATCCTCTCCAAATTCACTCGCAAACAAGATTGAGAACCAAGAATGAACAAACTTTGAAAATTGAATTGCAACTCAAAAGCCTAAACAAAATCCAATTGTTTTTCACAACAACAAAACACAATAACCCCAACCAATCAAGTTAGTTCATGGTTGGGTTCAAAAGATATACGAAGAATAATCCCCAAACCATGAATCTAATGGAAGCAAGGAAGAAGAAGAAGAAATCGATCAACCCTCCTTGGAAAACTTCTCAATCGAACTCTCTCTCCAAGCTTTCTCCCTTGTCGAAATCTCTCCCCTCCTCCCTCCTTTGGAGTTATCGAAATTTCTCTCCTCTCTCCTTGCTCAACTCTCTTTGACGGCTTGATCCTTTAAATAGGAGATGGCTAGGTCAAATCCTTCTTGAGGACGAAGTTAAGTTGGAATTAAATATCTTTAAAGAATATAATTCTTTATTATATTTAAATTCCTTCTAGAACTTCTCCTATCTTCTTGGGATTTAATTTCTCTTTAACCTCTTCATGGAAATCAAACTCCTTTTGGATTTAACTTTGCTCCACGTCATCTTGGGCTTATCTAGTCATCAATTTCGACTACCATATCATCTTATTCCTTGTCGAAAATTACCTTGGCAACTAGCTCGACATCTCCTTCATGCATTGCCTTGGCAACTAGCTCGGCATCTCCTTCATGCATTGCCTTGGCAACTGGTTCCAGCCTTGTTTAGGCAAGTGATTCTTCACACACACAAAAACACACCAAAGCAGCATCTTTTTCCACAAAAATCACCAAGTTATGTAATCAAGCTCAACGGTGCAAAGAAACATGAATTAATGCATGAATGACTAATTATGCAACTAATATGAGCCTAAGTTTAACAATAATATGAGTAAAAAGGGTAATAAAAATAGTACTTTTGAACACTTATCACACCTCCAAACTCGAACTATTGCTTGTCCTCAAGCAATGCAAACTAACAATTACCTACCAAGACTTTAATCATCAAAGACATACTTCAAACTTGAATCAAACCTCGGAACCGTGGCACAAAGTATGATCACCTTTTAATTTTTCGAATAGCACAAAAATTACCCGGAATCAAACTATAATGCTCGTGGCAATGTGTGTGCGTAGTTGTGTACAAGTTGGTTTTCAAGATTCTATGTGAGCAATAGGCTTTTATCAATTTAATTACCCGGGCATTTATTTTTATATTCACTAGAGCCAATTTCGGGCACCTCTAGCAAAATAAGCAATTTCGCATTTTATTTTAGTCGACTAGAGCCAATTTCGGGCACCTCTAGCGATTCTTTGATGTGCATTAACTACTAGAGCCAGTTTCGGGCACCTCTAGCAAGGAAGTGCATTTACTACTAGAGCCAGTTTCGGGCACCTCTAGCAAGAATTTAACTTTTAATTTTCAATTTTAAATTTACCCAAATTTTAAGAAACCTAAGTTCACTAAGTTTCTTTTAATCAAAAGCCACAACCGTGTAAAAAAAATTCAACATCAAAGTAAAATTCTAAGTTCTTTTCATGCAATCCTAAAATTAAAGGTTCTTTCAATTAAGTTCAGTGGCATAAATTCATCATTGGATATTCAACAAGTCTTAAGCAATTAAATCCAATTAAAGGCATGGCAAGTAACATATGCAACCTATATGTGATTGCTAAAGATTAATGCAACTAAACATGAAACTAACTAGAAACCAACACCCCCCAAACTCGAGAGAAGCATTGTCCTCAATGCATGTAAAAGTGAAACAAAATTTAAAAGAAACTAAATGAAATGAGTTAGTCGGAGAGGTCGTCACCTCGAGTGATAAGTTTTCCTTTGTGCCGTTTGCTTGATTCATTTTCCGGTCAGTGGTTGAATGCTTGTGGCTGGTACCGCGTGAATAGCATTGCTTTGATTTGATCCATGTTTGGGCATCAGAAGTTGCCGACACCATTGTTGTTGCCTGGGCAGTCTCTGTTGTAGTTGCTGTGGCAAGTAGTCGGCAGTGAATTTTCTTAGCATGGTGGTTGTGAGTCTTGTTGTGGAAAAGAAAAGAAAACAAAGAAAACCTGGAAACTAAAGATAATGAAGAAAAATAAAATATCTCCTAAAAATTCCAAAAATAAATAAAGAGAAAAAAATAACCGAAAATAATAGAAAAAATAATAGAAAAAGATAAAAAGAAAAATAAAAAATAAAAAGAAAATATCGAAAGGAGAGCATGCTCATGCATCTCCTAAGGTGTCAGCTTCTTTGTTACGTTCTACACGGGCACCGTTGTAGTGCTTCAATCTTTGTCTGTTAACTTTGAATTCATGTTCGTCGGTAATGGACTTGATTATCACGACACCATGGGAGAACGGTTTGACAACTTCGAATGGTCCTGACCATCTTGATTTTAGTTTTCCCGGGAAAAGTTTCAGCCGAGAATTGAATAAGAGAACTAGTTACCCTGGCATGAATTGCTGCGGCAATAGTTTCTTGTCGTGCCATTGCTTTGTTTTCTCCTTGTAGATTCATGCATTGTTATAGGCGAGTGCACGAAATTCTTCTATCTCATTGAGGTCCAAACAAACGCTTTTTTCCGACACTTTCCCAATCCATATTCACGGTCTTGATTGCCCAATATGCCTTGTGTTTGATTTCCACCAGTAGATGGCATGTTTTGCCATAGACAAGTCGGAAGGGGGACATACCTAAGGGTGTTTTGAATCTAGTGCGATATGCCCAAAGTGCATCATCTAGTCTTACTGACCAATCCTTCCTAGAGGGATTTACAACTTTCTCGAGTATACCCTTCAATTCCCGGTTGGAAATTTCTGCTTGCCCATTGGTTTGTGGGAGATATGCCGTGGCAATCTTGTGAGATACACCAAAGTGTTGTAACATATTGGCGATGAGTTTTTTGTCGAAGTGCTTACCTTCATCATGGATAATTGCTCCCGGCATCCCAAATCGTGTAAATATGTTTTTCTGCAAGAATCATTGCACGATCTTGGAATCGTTGGTGGGAATTGTAGCTGCCTCAACCCATTTAGACACATAGTCGACGACAAGTAGAATGTATAGGTTACCGAATAAAGATGAGAGAGGTCCTATAAAATCAAGCCCTCATACATCGAACAATTCCACCTAGATGATGTTTTGGAGCGACATCTCATGTCGTCTAGAGATATTGCCCGTCCTCTGGCAACGATCACATTGCTTGTAAAACTCTTGGGCATCTTTGTACAGTGTTGGCCAATACAAACCGGATTGCAAAACTTTGGTCGCGGTACGTGTTCCTCCAAAATGTCCTCCATAGGCTGAAGAATGGCATTGCCGGAGTATATTCTGCTGCTCCTCTTCAGGGACACATCGGCGTATAATCTGATCTGCATATTGTTTAAACAAAAGAGGCTCGTCCCAAAAGTAATGCTTAGCATCATGGCAGAATCGCTTCTTCCCTTGGTGAGTAAGACCATAAGGTAAAAATACCACAAACAAGGAAATTAACTAAATCTGCGTACTAGGGTATTGCCGAGGCATGTGTTGCCGTGGCGACTACTCCCAAAATTGCCGAGGCATGCACATCAAGGGCTGTTGAGGCATGCACGTCAAAGGTTGCCGAGGCATCGAGGGTTGCCGAGGCATGCGCATCCATGGTTGCCGAGGCATGCGCGTCAAGGGCTGCAGCGAGGTCGAGAGTTGCCGAGGCATGCGCATCCATGGTTGTCGAGGCAACTAAAAGTTGCTCATCCGGGAATGCATCGCATATCTCTAGATCTACGTCCTCCTTCTTATTGCGTTCTAAACGTGATAAGTGATTGGCCACTTGATTTTCTGTTCCTTTCTTATCCTTAATTTCAATATCAAATTCTTGTAAAAATAATATCCAACTAATCAAACGAGGTTTGACATCCTTTTTAGCAAATAGATATTTGATTGCCGAATGGTCCGTATGAACAATTACCTTTGTACCAATCAAATAGGATCGGAACTTGTCAAATGCAAACTACAGCTAGTAACTCTTTCTCCGTTGTTGTGTAATTCACTTGAGCACTATTAAGTGTTTTACTAGCGTAGTATATCACATGGAAGGTCTTAGCTGTACGTTGGCCTAGGACTACTCCTACCGCAAAATCACTTGCATCACACATGAGCTCAAAAGGTAGCGTCCAATATGGTGGAACAACAATAGGTGCCGAGGCGAGCTTTTCCCTTAGGGTTTCGAATGCTTGGGCGCAAGAATCATCAAAATTGAAGACTTTATCCTATTCAAGCAAATTGCACAAGGGTTTAGTAATTTTAGAAAAATTATGAATGAACCTCCTGTAAAAACCTGTATGTCCTAGAAAGCTTCAGGTTCCTTAAACCAAACTTGGTGGGGGGTAATCTCTCAATCACGTCCACCTTTGCTTTGTCTACTTCAATTCCCTTTGATGAAATCTTATGGCTGAGCACTATTCCTTCATCTACCATAAAATGGCACTTCTCCCAATTAAGGACTAAATCAGTTTCTTCACATCTTGCCAACACTTTCTCTAAATTGCCGAGGCAGCTGTCGAAGTCATTACCAAAAACAAAAAAATCATCCATGAAGATCTCAAGGAAGTCTTCGACCATGTCTGAAAAGAGTGCCATCATGCATCTTTGGAAGGTTTTCGGGGCGTTACACAATCCGAACGGCATCCTTCAGAAAGCATAAGTACCATATGGGCATATGTAGGTTGTCTTTTCTTAATCTTCTGGTGCTATGGCAATTTGATTGTAACCTGAATAACCGTCAAGCAAATAATAAAAGGGTTTACCTGCAAGACGGTCAAGCATTTGATCAATAAAGGGTAATGGGAAGTGATCTTTCCTAGTGGCTTTGTTTAGCTTTCGATAATCCATACAAACCCTCCAACCGGTCACAGTCTTGGTTGGAATAAGTTCATTGTTTTCATTACTTACCACCGTTATACCTTCCTTTTTCGGTACACATTGTACTGGACTTACCCATGTACTATTAGAGATAGGGTATATAATGTCGGCGTCAAGCCACTTGATGATTTCTTTCATTACAACCCCTTTCATGGCATGATTCAGTCTCCTCTGGGCCTCAATTGAAGGTTTGTGATCATCTTCCAACAAAATCTTGTGCATGCACACTGTCGGGCTAATTCCCTTCAAGTCGGTAATTGTCCACCCTATTGCCTTCTTGTGTAGCATCAACATTTTGATCAGCTTCTTTTCCTGCTCAGGCTGTAACTTAGAAGAAATAATTACAGGCAATGTATTATCAGTTCCTAAGTATGCATATTTTAGTTGCTCTGGCAACTGTTTCAACTCAAGAATCGGTGGTTGTTCAATAGAGGGCTTTTCGAGCTTACCTTCCTTACCTGAGTAATCTAGTGGTTCAAAGTATGTACATGGTCGATTGACTAGCCAATTTGCCTCTTCTTTTTGTTCCTCACCGATCAGTTCTTCATACTCCTCAGGTTTCTCTTGATCGGCAATGTAGTTGCCGAGGTAACTAAATTCCTCGTCGAAGTTAAACTCTACTGTGGCATGGAGAAGTTGGCACTCTTCTGGATCATCGGCTTGCCTTAGTGTTTGGAACACATTTAGTTTAACTTGCTAGTCAGTCACCCTCATTGTGAGTTCTCCCTTTTCAACATCGATCAAGGTTCTCCATGTTGCTAGGAATGGGTCTTCCGAGAATGATAGGTGCATGCTCATCTGCTTCAAAATCCAAAATAATAAAGTCAGCGGGAAAAATAAATTTATCAACTTTTACCAGTATGTCTTCGATTTTTTCCTCTAGATGCACATAGGATCTGTCGGCTAGCTGTAGCATAACTGTTGTAGGTTTTTCCTTCCAGATTCCTAGTTTCTGGAAAACCGATTTAGGCATCAAGTTTATGCTAGCCCCAAGGTCGCATAATGCTTTCCCGACATAGTGGTTTCCAATGGAACAGGGTATTGTGAAACTTCCAGGATCCTTCAACTTGGGTGGCATACGACTGTGAAACATGGCCATGCATCCCTTTGTTGCGGCAATTGTTTCAAACTCTCCTAGCCTTGTTCTCTTGGACACAATGTCTTTAAGGAACTTGGCATAGTTTGGCATTTGTTCAATTGCTTCCACCAATAGCAGGTTGATGTGGACTTCCGGTTGTAATTCCCCACATAGAAGCTGGATTCCGGATTCTGCATACATTCAGAAGAATTATGGTTATCACCACATAACTCACAAAAAGAATCCATTACCTTGACTTCATGTGTGTTGTTTGGTTTTTGCATGTTCAGGACCATCTTGGTTAAAGCGGCCAATTGTGCCGAAATTGAATATGATGATCCTAGTTCATGTTTTATGGCTTGGTGTCTAACTCCTCCTCTTCTAGTAGATGGGAATTGATAATCATTCTTGGCCAGCCTGTTTAGAATTTGCATTGCTTCCTCCGGCGACTTATCTAGGAGTATGTCGTTTGCTGAGGCGTCTAGCATCATCCTTGTTGGTGTATTCACGACGTTGTAAAATTTTTTTACTTGTGTCCACATTGGGAATCCGTGTAGGGGGTATTTGTGTAGAAGTTCTCTGTATCGCTCCCAAGCCTCGTACATGGATTCATCATCTCCCTGCCGAAAAGAAGTAATTTCGTTACGAAGCTTATTAGTCAAATTTGTAGGATTAAACCGTGTAAGGAAATCACGACAAAGATTGGTCCAAGATCCTATTGATCCGGCAGAAATGCTATTCAACCATGCATTCGCCTTATCCCTCAGTGAATAGGGGAATTATCTTAATCGTAAAACATCGGGGGTAACTCCGTGTATTTTGAATGAGTTGCAAATCTCTAGGAAAGATTTAAGATGTTTTCGTGCATCTTCAGTTGTTGAGCCGCCAAATTGACCAATTGTGTTGATCATATTAAACATCACCGATTTCAACTCAAAGTGGTCGGCTTCAATTTCAGGTGCGACAACTCCTGGATTAAGTCCATCAAGATCTTCTTCAAGATAGTCTCGAACAGTTTTGTTTCGTGCAAGAATCACTCCTCCTCCTGCTGGAACATCTTGATTCATATTGCCGTCTTGATTAGCCATTGCTACTCTTAACCTTCGTCTAAGTCTTTGTAAGGTTCGTTCGATTTCTGGATCAAAGGGATATTCTGGTGTATCGGTCTCGCCCTGGTCATATACCAATGCAAAACCAAAGTTTGTTAGCCCTTTGAATCTTAAACAAGAAAAATAAAAAGAAAGTACAAGAAAATAAAAGCAAAGTCGCTATTGCCAATCCCCGGCAACGGCGCCAAAAACTTGTTGCGGTAATAAGTGCTATGCAATTGTGCAAGTATACACGTCGCAAGTAATAAAGTGATACGAGTATCGAGTATCGTCTCCACAGGGATTGGTTTAGGCCACTTTGCTTTAGCTATCGCACTGTAAAAGTAAAAACACAATTGATAGTAGGAGTTGATTTTAATGAGTAAAGTAAAAGTAATAAACTAAAAGAATAGATGAAATCAAAAGAGAGTGAATGGGCCAGGTTATCGTGAGTTAAGGTGTGATAGCCAATTGGATCGTCTTGGTGATTGAGTAGCAGCTGGATTGCCAAGGCAATTCTGTTACGATTGCCTAGTCGATTGCCAGGGCAATTTGGTTGCAATTACCTGGTTGATTGCCAGGGCAATTCTGTCATGTTGCCTGGTCAATTGCCAGGGCAATTCCTAAGCCGATTGCCTGGACAATTGAGCATTCACTTCCAAATTTCGGCGAAGCATTCTTCAATGGTTTCTTCTTATCCCTAAGTCGAAACTCTAGATATTTGTGCATGCCTTGATAATACATCCCTGCGTGAATCAAGGGTGAACAACAACCAATCTTGCGCTCCTCTTAGTGGTTGAAATCCTAAACTTATTCCTAAGCCGGATTAGTCTTCACCATCAATTGATTGAATAAAGACCATGCTCATTCGTTTCTTGAATCTAACTCTCCTGATATTAGATAAATAAATGAAGTTACGAGATCCTCTCCCAATTCACTCGCAAACAAGATTGAGAACCAAGAATGAACAAACTTTGAAAATTGAATTGCAACTCAAAAACCTAAACAAAATCCAATTGTTTTTCACAACAACAAAACACAATAACCCCAACCAATCAAGTTAGTTCATGGTTAGGTTCAAAAGATATACGAAGAATAATCCCCAAACCATGAATCTAATGGAACCAAATAAGAAAAAGAAGAAATCAATCAGCCCTCCTTGGAAAACTTCTAAATCGAACTCTCCCTCCAAGCTTTCTCCCTTGTCGAAATCTCTCCCATTTTCCCTATTTGGAGTTATCGAAATTTCTCTCCTCTCTCCTTGCTCAACTCTCTTTGACGACTTGATCCTTTAAATAGGAGATGGTTAGGTCAAAATCCTTCTTGAGGATGAAGTTAAGTTGGAATTAAATATCTTTAAAGAATATAATTCTTTATTATATTTAAATACCTTCTAGAACATCTCTTATCTTATTGGGATTTAATTTCTCTTTAACCTCTTCATGGAAATCAAACTCCTTTTGGATTTAACTTTGCTCCACGTCATCTTGGGCTTATCTAGTCATCAATTTCGACTACCATATCATCTTATTCCTTGTCGAAAATTGCCTTGGCAACTAGCCCGGCATCTCCTTCATGCATTGCCTTGGCAACTGGTTCCAGCCTTGTTTAGGCAAGTGATTATGCATACACACAAAAACACACCAAAGCAGCATCTTTTTTCCACAAAAATCACCAAGTTATGTAATCAAGCTCAACGGTGCAAAGAAACATGAATTAATGCATGAATGACTAATTATGCAACTAATATGAGCCTAAGTCTAACAATAATATGAGTAAAAAGGGTAATAAAAATAGTACTTTTGAACACTTATCACTTTCATTCTTTCTAAACAGGTTTTAATTCTTCAGTGATCAAATTCCTCAATGTCGCTCCACCAGTCTCTTGCCATATTAAGTTTACCCCACTTTTATTATTTAGGGCGATCAAATGCTTCAAGTCCCTGAACTTTTATCAAGTTCATCTTTAATTTTACAGAACCACCAGAACTCAGTGGGAAAACTTGCTAAGCCCCTGAATTGGCTGATATATATATCATCACCACATCCTCTGATAAGTGATTTTCCTGAATAAAGAAATACCAACTGAAGATGATTGCCCCATACTCAGTCATATCCTCCCCATGAGTGATTAAATATTTGCAACCACGACCTTACATTTTGAAATCTCCTCTAAAGCAATACAAGAAAATCTTTGGGCTTGAAGTAACAAAGTTGATTTCATATACTACTTCAGAGATAATTTTTGCAAGTTGTACCCCCTTGATACATAGACATGAACAAGACGGACTTCTCAAGGCTTCAAACAATTTTGGAAGCATTCATTATGGATCTCCGACTAACCCATTTCTTGATTTCCTCCATTAAGGGCCTACGCTTCTTGGTAGCACATTTTGGTTTCCCATGTGAAACTTGCAAAATATTATCGGGCTTGTAACTATGGTAAATGGGCTTGACATCTTCCTCACCGGCCAATGGTAAAATAAATCTTTTTCTCTCACGACCGTAGGGAGTCTGATCATTGTATTCATTCACTTTTTTCTTTTTTCACTTGACATTTTAGCACTTATTTTCTGAGCAATCCAATTACATTTTCTCCAATCATGGAACTAGCTTTAAATTTCCCATCTTAATAGCTTATCTTCAGTGTGAACTTCCAAAATCTTCCACTTTAGAAAGTTTTAAATTTGCAGCTTGAAATTGTAGCAATCCTCAATGTCTCGATCATAACTCACAATAGTCTTGATATTGTAACAACTTAATTAATGGGGCCCTGATAATTTCTCACTATACTGTGAAGCTTCGAGCAATTTGAAATGTTCAATAAAATATAAATGAGATCCAGTTTAGATTTTGAATTACCAATGACAGAAGCATCTTGAGTATCTGATCTTGGAGCATTCTTTAGTGAAGAAAATATTGCAGAAAAGATACCAAAATATTACTTTGACTTTAATAAAACCTAGACTGTAACGAGTTATTCACAAAAGTTTGTTATAACTTCTTTCCTTTTACTTTTATCTCAATTGTTGTAGCTAACGATAATGATAGTTTTTGATCGAACTGGGCTCATTAAATACCCAACCCTGATTAGGCTAAAAACTTCAGCGGGCCATTATCTGAAAGTGATTTCGGATAAGGTAGAACCACAAATCTGAACATATCATTGGACATGAATAATTGACTCCCTTTTCTGAATCTCTTCAGTCTCTCTGTCTTGTATCTGTATTCTACTCTTCTTGCACAAACTACAATCTTCAACTACCCTTGACACCCATTGTTTTAGAGAAAAACTCTTCTACCCCTCGTCTCTGTTGGGATCATTATATTCTCTGACTGCTGTTGAACCATTGATCAGAAAAACTTTCAGCAAAACTCCATAATTTGAATTCATTCAGTCTTTCTATGCCTGTCCACTGAGCTTCTTTCATTTTTAGCATTTTCAGCATCCACCAGCGACTCTAGGTCAAGCACTCTACTGTTCTCTTCACGATCTAAACCCAAAGCTTCTAGATTCTTTATAGATGCCCCTGTCTATATTGGTCTGAACTTGCTCATCTCTTTTATTTGGCTTTTTATTTCCATCTCCCTTCTCTTTTTTGGACTTTCTTTTTTTTTTACTTTTTTACACTTCTTTTTTTGCATACAAAGTCCTTTCAGAATGAGCCTTTAGGTGAGATAAGCTTCCACATTGATCATCCATGTTGCTATTTTTTTGGAATATTTATTTTCTCAACTTATTTGACTCCAAGCAATGTGGTAGATCATGTTTCCATCTTGTTCTCGGACTGATCAACTTTTTGCTTCATTATACCCAAGTGGCCCTCAACAACCTCTATGACTATTCAACCTTAACATATTTGCTGCACATTCTTTTCAAAATGCAATGCTTCTTAAAAAATAATATTTTAAACAAAAGTGCAATTTTATTTATAATGTTTAAATGATGTAATGCATGAATGCATGAGGTATCGATTTCAAGAACTAGTGATTAGAACAACACCCATCTAACTAAAAGGTCAAATACAAAGCAAAGGCAATATGTTCACTAGCTCCAGCTCCTTTGGTTGATCACTTTGTCCAGTCTCTGGATTAACATCTGCCCTGGCTCGGTGTCAATATCAAAAATGTTGTTGCAGGTTCACGACTTCATCGAACAAAATCTGCGCATGTCTGACAACTCCCAGCACTTGGCTCCTAAAGTTAATCATATCACAACTCTACTTTTGGATAGCCTGGATTACTGACTCGACTTGATTTTCAGTATTTATCCCTCATCGCGGTACCTCTTCAAAATTGTCGAGTCAATCTTTCAATTGTTGTATTGCGTTTTCTGATTCTGTCATTTTCTTCAGCTCATTATTTTTATCAGCATTTTCCCTAATTATGGTATCCTTCGGTAACTTTCATCATTTGTGAAACTCGAATATCGCCTTTGAGTTCAAAGCTCTCTATTCTTCCCTGGGTTCTTTCCTAACAACAACGGCCCTTGAATGCCTCATTAATCTATTCGTGTTGAATGCCCCTTCAATTTATCTGTAATTTATTCCTCTTCTAGTCATCATTGTTTTTCTAAATACTGCATCTTGCTTATTGTTGCGCATAATAAGTGCTACGTAAATGTGCAAGTATACACGTCGCAAGTTATAATATAAAAGATATCGTCTCCACAGGGATTGGTGCCACTTCAAGGATCTAGTCTCTTGCACTGTAAAAAGTAAAAACACAAGTAAAGGAATATAGGAGTTTAACTAATGACTAATCTAGAAAGCAATAAAGTAAAAGAAAAGATGAATTCAAATGAGAGAGAGATAGGCGAGTTTATCGTGAGTTGAGGTGTGATAGCCGATTGGATCGTTTTGGTAAAAGAGTTCACGGGCAACTCAGTTGCCGTGGCAACTTGCACAACGGGGTTGCCTTGGCAACTAATCGATGGTTGCCTGGGCAACTACTTGGGCTTCTGGGCAGCAACCTTCAAGGTTCGGCAGAGCTTTCTTCAATGGTTTCTTCTTATCCCTAAGTCGAAACTCTAGCTACTTGTGCATGCCTTGATAATACATCCCTGCGTGAATCAAGGGTGAACAACAACCAATCTTACGCTCCTCTTAGCCGTTGAAATCTTTAACTTATTCCTAAGCCGGATTAATCTTCACCATCAATAGATTGAATAAAGATCATATTCATTCATTTCTTGAATCTAACTCTCCCGATATTAGATAAATAGATGAAATCACGAGATCCTCTCCCAATTCACTCGCATACAATAATAAGAACCAAGAATGAATAAACCTTGAAATAGAAAAGTGCAAACTCTTATTACCTAAACAAAAACCAATAGTTTCTTACAACCACAAAACACAATAACCATAGCCAAGTAGATTTAGTTCATGGCTAGGTTCCAAAGAAACACAAGATAAACAATCCCTAGCATGAACCCAATCGAACAAGAAAGAAAAGGATGAAGGAGGAGGCTTGTCGAAATCCTCCTTGCCCTAGATGCTTGTCGAAAATTCTCTCCTCTTGCCCTCCTTAGACTTGTCGAAATTTCCCTATTGCTCTCTATCTGGATTGTCGAAATCTCCTTGCTATTTATAGGGCTAGGCCAAAGTCCTTCTTTGAGGAGGAGTTTAAGTTGGAATTAAATTATCTTTAAAGAATATAATTCTTTATTATAATTGTATTCCTACTAGAACTTCTCCTATCTTCTTGGAATTTAATTCTTCTTTAATCTCTGTATGGAAATCAAATTCCTTTGAGTTTGGGCTTTGCTCCACGTCATCTTTGGCTTGTTTAGTCATCAATTTCGACTACCATATCACCTTTGCTCTTGTCGACAATTGCCATGGCAACTGGCTCGGCAACTCCTTCATGCATTGCCCTGGCAACTAGCTCGGCATATCCTTCATGCATTGCCTTGGCAACTAGCCCGACATTGCTTTGGCAAGTGATCCTGCACATACACACACAAAGCACACCAAAGCAGCATCTTTTCCACAAAAACTACCAAGTTATGTAATCAAGCTCAACGATGGAAGGAAACATGGATTAATGCATGAATGGCTAACTATGCAACTAATATGAGCCTAAGTCTAACAATAATATGAGTAAAAAGGGTAAGAAAAATAGTACTTTTGAACACTTATCACACCCCCAAACTCGAACTATTGCTTGTCCTCAAGTAATGCAAACTCATAATTACCTGCCAAGACTTCAATTTTCACAAACTTAGCTTTGAAATTGATTTCAATTCTCTGAACCGGGGCACAAAGTATGATTAGCTTTTTATTTTTTCAGAAAACTTAGGAATTACTCGGAATCAGACTATAATGCTTGTAAGTGTGTGCAGAGTTGTGTGCAAGTTGATTTTTCGGATTCTATGCACACAAGAGGTTTTCAAATTACTTCATTGGGTTCTTTTTAACATGTTTGAACTAGAGCCAGTGTTGGGCACCTCTAGTGTTTTGTTTTTAGTTTTATTAAGTTAATTTAATCGACTAGAGCCAGTTTCGGGCACCTCTAGTTAAATTTTTTTTAACACATCCTAGAGCTAGTTTCGGGCACCTTTAGTGATCAATTTTTTTTTTGCACATGCTAGAGCCAATTTCGGGCACCTCTAGCATTCATCCAATTTTATTCTAATCCCCCAATTTGTTAATTATCAACCTAAGTTCAATAGAATTCCTTAAATCAATCAAACCACAACAGTGTTTCATCAAATTCAGCATCATAGTAAAATTCTAAGTTTTTCCATGGTTATCCTAGAATAAAAATTCTATCAATTAAGTGCATTGGCAAAGTCATCATCAGATATTCATCAAATCTAAGCAATTCTTGTTCCAATTAAAGGCATGGCAAGCAATTTATGTATCCTTAAGATGAATATAACTAAACATGGTAACTACTAATAACAATCCCCCCCAAACTCGAGTGAGGCATTGTCCTCAATGCATGCATAAAATAACGAGAAAAATAAAAATAAAAATAAAAATGCATACGAGGACTTACTCTGAGAGTTCATCATCGTAGATGATTAGTTTCCTTCTAGTCGGTGTCTTGATTCTCTTGCTTGAATACGATGGTTGTTTTCTTGTTGCCGGTGGTGGAATCGATCCTCATACGGGGTTGTCCTCATCGTCCTCTTCATCAATGTCAATGGCTTTTCGCTTGGAGGATTCAATTGGTGCGGTCTTTGTTGGTTCAATGGAGGACTCGTCCGAATCTGAAAAATCAGAAAATGATTCCGTAGGAGTTGATTCGGGCATAGGTGTTTTACCTTTGGCTTTTGCAGTGGTTGTCGGGATGTCTTTAGCTTTGGTTGTCGTGGCATCTTCAGGGTTGATTGCCATGGCGTCAGCTTGTGCATGCACGAAGTAGGTTACCGTGGCATCGTCTGTTGAGGTTGTCGTGGCGTCTGCTTCATTGGTTGCCGGGGCAAGGATCTCGGCGGGGAAGATTGGGAATGGCACGTGATTGTCCGGGTACTTCTCTAGGATGACTTGGGTGATGGCATTGTTGTGCTCCTTCATGTACCGCATGAACATTAGTTGCCGGTCTTCAATTTGCCTTAGGTGGCTTGCCAATGGGTGCAAAAGTGCTTCAAAGTGTCTCGGGGTTGGTGGCCGAGTTGCCCTGGCGTTAGGTGCTTGGGCATTATGGATTGTCGGGGCGGCAGGAGTTGCCGCGGCAATTGGAGGCCTTGAAGATTTTCCCGGTGCCTCTCCCATTAGCTTTTGGATTTGCGCTTGATTCCAACCGGGCTTTGGTAGGGCCTTTTCATCGGTGGACTCACTCGGGACATGCATCTCCTTGCAAAGATTAGAAATTAAGCAAGGGAAGAAAAGAGAACCCTTATCTTTTGAACTGCATACAAAAATCTCATCACAAATAATTTTTCCAATGTTAATGATGCAATTATGCAAAATAGAATGTATGAGCAAAAGACGTGGTATATCAACGGTAGTATTGTGTGTGGTGGGCATTAAAGAAGTTTTAACAAACTTATTCCATAGTTTTGCCTCGGGTTTAAGCCGAAGGCGATTTACCGTGCCTTTGTATTTACCGTCATTCCAATGAGTTCCCGGTTGAGTGAGTTCTTGAAGCACCTTGTCGAGTTGCTTGGGATTGATTTGGTCAACGAAGGCTTGATGCTCGTCCTTCTCAATGTAAAGTCCGTAAAAGGTTTTGATGCTTTTGGGACTTATAAGTATGGCCTTGTCACGAACAAAAACATAAGGATTATCCAGGTTAGGTGAGTGAGCATAGAATTCTCTTACCCATGAGATGTTACCCGGTTCCGGTTGATGGCAAAAGATTTGCCACTTTTGATGTGCAATCCTCTTGAAGATGAATGGTTCAAGGCCGAAATCTTGATGAGAGTTGGAGTATTCAAAGCCTTGTTCTTCATGAATTTTCCGGCTTTCAAACTTGGATCGAAATCTTTCTTGAACCACCGGTGTAGCAAACTTCTTGTATCTTGGTTCTTTGGAGGAACTTGGATGAACTAAAAGTTTAATCTTGGATGCCATGGATGATCTTGGTTGTGAGTAAAAACAAAGAAAAGAAAAGAAACTAAAAAGTTGCAAGATAGAAAGTAGGAATAGGTTAAGGGTGATGGGTTTTATAGAAAAGATAGGTGGGTGGGATTAGGGGAAAACGAAAAAGGGTTTAGGGTTTGGTAGAAGTTGTCGACAAGGGGTTTTGGTTAGGATGAATTGGAGGCTTTATATAAGCCTTAGATTCAGCTCATTGTTTCCTTGTTGAAGATGTTTTCCTACTTGGTTTAGAATTCCTTCTTTATCTTGAACTTCTTTTCCTACAATTCAAAGACAAATCAAATAAGGATTAAAATTAAATATAAACTAATAGAGAAAATAAATAAAGATGTGTAATAGGATTCTTAAACTTAAATAAATAAAAAAATCTATCCTAAAAACTACTAATAATCAAAAAAAATAAAAAAAAATCGACAAAAATATAAAAATAACTAATTAATCAAAAAATAAAAATATCAAAAGGGAGAGCATGCTCATGCATCTCCTAAGTTGACCACTTCCTTGTTACGTTCCACATGGGCACCATTGTAGTCCTTCAATCTTTGTCCATTAACTTTGAATTCATGGTTGTCAGAGATGGACTTGATTATCACGGAACCATGGGAGAATGGTTTGATGACTTCGAATGGTCCCGACCATCTTGATTTTAGCTTTACCGGGAAAAGTTTTATCTTAGAATTGAATAGGAGAACTAGTTGCCCTGCGTGAATTGTCGTGGCAATAGTTTCTTGTCATGCCATCGCTTTGTTTTCTCCTTGTAGATTCGTGCATTGTTATAGGCGAGTGCACGGAATTCTTCTATCTCATTGAGATCCATCAAACGCTTTTGTCCGGCACTTTCCCAATCCATATTCACAGTCTTGATTGCCCAGTACGCCTTGTGCTCGATTTCCACCGGTAGATGACATGTTTTACCATAGACAAGTCGGAAGGGGGACATACCTAAGGGTGTTTTGAATGCAGTGCGATATGCCCAAAGTGCGTCATCTAGTCTTAATGACCAATCCTTCCTATAAGGATTTACAACTTTCTCGAGTATTCCCTTCAACTCCCGGTTGGAAATTTCTGCTTGCCCGTTGGTTTGTGGGTGATATGCCGTGGCGATCTTGTGTGATATGCCGAAGCGTTGCAACATCTTGACAATTAGTCTGTTGTCAAAATGCTTGCCTTCGTCGCTGATAATTGCTCTCGGCATCCCAAACAGTGTAAATATGTTTTTCTGCAAGAATCGTTGCACGGTCTTGGAATCGTTGTTGGGAACTGCAGCTGCCTCCACCCATTTAGACACATAGTCGACGGCAAGTAAGATGTAGAGGTTGTCGAATGAAGATGGGAAAGGTCCCACAAAATCGATCCCCCATACATCGAACAGTTCCACCTCGATGAAATTCTGGAGCGGCATCTCATGCCGTCTAGAGATATTGCCCGTCCTCTGGCAACGATCACATTGCTTGTAAAAGTCTTGGGCATCTTTGTACAATGTTGGCCAATACAACTCGGATTGCAAAACTTTGGCCGCGGTACGAGTTCCTCCAAAATGTCCTCCATAGGGTGAAGAATGGCATTGCCGGAGTACATTCTGTTGCTCCCCTTCAGGGACACATCGACGTATAACCTGATCTGCATATTGTTTAAACAAAAGAGGCTCGTCCCAAAAGTAATGCTTAGCATCATGGCGGAACCGTTTCTTCCCTTGGTGAGTAATGCCATAAGGAAAAATACCACAAACAAGGAAGTTAACTAAATCCGCGTACCAGGGTATTGCCGAGGCATGTGCTGCTGTGGCGACTGCTCCCAAAATTGTCGAGGCGTGCGCGTCAAAGGCTGCTGCAGCATCGAGAGTTGCCGAGGCGTGTGCATCCATGGTTGCCGAGGCGTCTAGGGTTGCCGAGGCGTCTAGGGTTGCCGAGGCGTCGAGGGTTACCGAGGCAACTAAAATTTGTTCATCCGGGAATGCATCACATATCTCTAGATCCGCGTCCTCCTCCCTATTGCGTTCCAAACGTGATAAGTGATCGGCCACTTGATTTTCTGTTCTTTTCCTGTCCTTAATTTCAATATCAAATTCTTGTAAAAGTAATATCCAACGAATCAAACGAGGTTTTGCATCCTTTTTAGCAAATAAGTATTTGATTGCCGAATGGTCCGTATGAACAATTACCTTTGTACCAATTAAATAGGATCGGAACTTGTCAAATGCGAAAACTACAGCTAGTAACTCTTTCTCCGTTGTTGTGTAATTCACTTGAGCACCATTAAGAGTTTTACTAGCGTAGTATATCACATGGAAGGTCTTACTGTGCGTTGGCCTAGGACTGCTCCTACCGCGAAATCACTTGCATCACACATGAGCTCAAAAGGTAGCGTCAACTGGTGGAATGACAATGGGTGCCGAGGCAAGCTTTTTCTTTAGGGTTTGAATGCTTGGGTGCAAGAATCATCAAAATCAAAGACTTTATCCTGTTCAAGCAGATTACACAAGGGTTTAGTGATTTTAGAAAAAATTATGAATGAACCTCTGTAAAAACTCGCATGTCCGAGAAAACTTCAAATTCCTTTAACCGAACTTGGTGGGGTAATCTCTCGATCACGTCCACCTTGGTTTTGTCTACTTCAATTCCCTTGGATGAAATCTTGTGGCGAGCACTATTCCTTCATCTACCATAAAGTGGCATTTCTCCCAATTGAGGACTAATCCGTTTCTTCTCATCTTGCTAACACCCTCTAAATTGCCGAGACAGCCGTCAAGTCATTACAAAAACTGAAAAATCATCCATGAAGATCTCAAGGAAGTCTTCGACCATGTCTGAAAAGAGTGCCATCATGCATCTTTGGAAGGTTGCCGGGGCGTTACACAATCCGAACGGCATCATTCGGAAGGCATAAGTACCGTATGGGCATGTGAAAGTTGTCTTTTCTTGATCTTCTGGTGCTATGGCAATCTGATTGTAACCTGAATAACCATCAAGAAAACAATAAAAGGGTTTACCTGCAAGACGGTCAAGCATTTGATCAATAAAGGGTAATGGGAAGTAATCTTTCCTAGTAGCTTTGTTTAGCTTTCGATAGTCCATACAAACCCTCCAACCGGTCACAGTCCTGGTTGGGATAAGTTCATTATTTTCATTGCTTACCTTTGTTATACCTCCATTTTTCGGTACACATTGTACGGACTTACCCACGTACTATCGGAGATAGGGTATATAATGCCGGCGGCGTCAAGCCACTTGATGATTTCTTTCATTACAACCCCTTTCATGGCATGATTCAGTCTCCTCTAGGCCTCAATTGAAGGTTTGTGATCATCTTCCAACAAGATCTTGTGCATGCACACCGGGCCGGGCTAATTCCCTTCAAGTCGGCAATTGTCCACCCTATTGCCTTTTTGTGTAGCTTCAACATCTTGATCAGCTTCTTTTCTGCTCAGCTGTAACTTAGAAGAAATAATTACAGGCAATGTATTATCGGTCCCTAAGTATACATATTTTAGTTGCTCGCAATTGTTTCAACTCAAGAATTGGGGTTGTTCAATAGAGGGTTTTTCGAGCTTACCTTCCTTACCGAGTAATCCGGTGGTTCAAAGTATGTACCGGGTCGATTGGCTAGCCAATTTGCCTCTTCTGGTTGTTCCTCATCGACCGGTTCTTCATACTCCTCATGTTCCTCTTGGTCGGCAATGTAGTTGCCGAGGCAACTAAATTCCTCATCGGTTAAACTCTGCCGTGGCATGAAGAAGTTGGCATTCTTTCGGATCATCAGCATGCCTTAGTGTTTGGAACACATTTAGTTTAACTTGCTGGTCATTCACCCTCATTGTGAGTTCTCCTTTTCAACATCAATCAAGGTTCTCCCTGTTGCTAGGAATGGTCTCCAGAGAATGATGGGTGCATGCTCATCCGCTTCACAATCCAAAACAATAAAGTCAGTGGGAAAAATAAATTTATCAACTTTTACCAGTATGTCATCGATTTTTCCCTCTCGGATGCACATAGGATGGCTCGGCTAGCTGCAGCATAATCTGTTGTAGGTCTTGCCTTCCCGATTCCTAGTTTCTGGAAAACCGATTTAGGCATCAAGTTTATGTTAGCCCCAAGGTCGCATAATGCTTTCCCGACATAGTGATTTCCAATGGAACAGGGTATTGTGAAACTTCTGGGATCCTTCAACTTAGGTGGCATACGATTGTGCAACATTGCCATGCATCCCTCTGTTGCGGCAACTGTTTCAAACTCTCCTAGCCTTGTTCTCTTGGACACAATGTCTTTAAGAAACTTGGCATAGTTTGGCATTTGTTCAATTGCTTCCACCAGTGGCAAGTTGATGTGGACTTGCTTTAGGATATCAAGAAACTTCTTGAATTGGTATTCTTGCTTTTGTCACTTCAACCTTTGTGGGAATGGTGGTGGAAGTCGGATATCTTCGATCCTTTCATTGGTTTGAAACCTGATTGACGGCATTGCCGGGACATCTGGAGTTGCCGAGGCATTATAAACTAGGGTTTTCGAGGCATGCTTATTGCCGGTTGCCGCGGCAATTCCTGATTCAGCATCTGAGGCTTTGCCGATAGGTTCAACCTGATCTTTTGTGGAGTTTTGTTTGATGAGCGGGTTTGAGCCTCTATAAGTTGTTGGCCACTTCTGGTGGTGATTGCCTTACATTGCTCATGGCCAGTTCCTCTTGCGACTTCAGTATCGCTAGGTAAACCTCCTTGTGGTCTAGTATTCAGATTTTGAGCAAACTGTCCGACTTGATTTTCCAATGATTTGATTGCCGCCTCTTGGTTTTGCAATCTCATCTCGGTCCTGTTAATAAAATCATCAGTTCTTTTTATGAAATTACTATTCTCAGCCATATAAGATTCAGTTTTCATCATAAAAGCATTTAGAGAATTTTCCAAAGAACTAGATGTTGTCGGTTGTTGTTGCGGCATCTGTTGCCGTGGCATATTCTGCTGGAATCCCTATGCTTGTGCATTCTGATTGTTCTGGTTTAAAGCATTGTTGGGATTACTCCATGAAAAATTCGGGTGCTTCTTCCAAGCTGAATTGTATGTATTGGACATCACATTATTACTCCGATTGTAATTCCCCACATAGAAGCTGGATTCCGGATTCTGCATACATTCAGAAGAATTATGGTTATCACCACATAACTCACAAAAAGAATCCATTACCTTGACTTCATGTGTGTTGTTTGGTTTTTGCATGTTCAGGACCATCTTGGTTAAAGCGGCCAATTGTGCCGAAATTGAATCTGATGATCCTAGTTCATGTTTTATGGCTTGGTGTCTAACTCCTCCTCTTCTAGTAGATGGGAATTGATAATCATTCTTGGCCAGCCTGTTTAAAATTTGCATTGCTTCTTCCGGCGACTTATCTAGGAGTATGCCGTTTGCCGAGGCATCTAGCATCATCCTTGTTGATGTATTCACGGCGTTGTAAAACATTGTTACTTGAGTCCACAGCGGGAATCTGTGTAAGGGGCATTTGTGTAGAAGTTCTCTATATCGCTCCCAAGCCTCGTACATGGATTCATCATCTGCCTGCCGAAAAGAAGTAATGTTGTTACGAAGCTTATCAGTCAAATTTGTAGGATTAAATCTAGCAAGGAAATCACGAAAAAGATCAGTCCAAGATGCTATGGATCTGGCAGGAATGCTATTCAACCATGCTTTCGCCCTATATCCTCGGTGAATAGGGAATAATCTTAATCGTAGGACATCGGGGTGACTCCGTGTATCTTGAACGAGTTGCAAATCTCGAGGAAAGATTTCAGATGTTGTCGTGCATCTTGATTCTTTGAGCCGCCAAATTGACCTATTGTGTTGATCATATTAAACATTACCGGTTTCAACTCAAAGTGGTCGGCTTCAATTTTAGGTGCGACAACTCCCGGGTTAAGTCCATCAAGATCTTCTTCAAGATAGTCTCGAATAGTTCATTTTCGTGCAAGAATCACTCCTCCTCCTGCTCGAACATCTTGATTCATATTGCCGTCTTGATTTGCCATTGCTTCTTTTATCCTTCGTCTAAGTCTTTGTAAGGTTCGTTCGATTTCGGATCAAAGGGATATTCTGGTGAAGTCGGTCTCGCTACGGTCATATACCATTGCAAAACCAAAGTTTGTTAGCCCTTTGAATTTTAAACAAGAAAAATAAAAAGAAAGTGCAAGAAAATAAAAACAAAGTCGCTATTGCCAATCCCGCAACGGCGCCAAAAAACTTGTTGCGCTGTAATAAGTGCTACGCAAATGTGCAAGTATACACGTCGCAAATTATAGTATAAAAGATATCGTCTCCACGAGGATTGCTGCCACTTCAAGGATCTAGTCTCTTGCTTTGTCGTAAAAAGTAAAAACACAAGTAAAGGATTATAGGAGTTTAACTAATGACTAGTCTAGAAAGCAATAAAGTAAAAGAAAAGATGAATTCAAATGAGAGAGATAGGCCAGGTTATCGTGAGTTGAGGTGTGATAGCCGATTGGATCGTTTTGTAAAAAAAGAGTGCACGAGCAACTTCGTTGCCGTGGCAACTTGCACAACGGGTTGCCTTGGCAACTAATCGATGGTTGCCTGGGCAACTACTTGGGCTTCTGGGCAGCAACCTTCAAGGTTCGGCAAAGCGTTCTTCAATGGTTTCTTCTTATCCCTAAGTCGAAACTCTAGCTACTTGTGCATGCCTTGATAATACATCCCTACATGAATCAAGGGTGAACAACAACCAATCTTGCGCTCCTCTTAGCCGTTGAAATCCTTAACTTATTCCTAAGCCGGATTAATCTTCACCATCAATAGATTGAATAAAGATCATATTCATTCATTTCTTGAATCTAACTCTCCCGATATTAGATAAATAGATGAAATCACGAGATCCTCTCCCAATTCACTCGCAAACAATAATAAGAACCAAGAATGAATAAACCTTGAAATAGAAAAGTGCAAACTCTTATTACCTAAACAAAAACCAATAGTTTCTCACAACCACAAAACACAATAACCATAGCCAAGTAGATTTAGTTCATGGCTAGGTTCCAAAGAAACACAAGATAAACAATCCCTAGCATGAACCCAATCGAGCAAGAAAGAAAAGGATGAAGGAGGAGGCTTGTCGAAATCCTCCTTGCCCTAGATGCTTGTCGAAAATTCTCTCCTCTTGCCCTCCTTGGACTTGTCGAAATTTCCCTATTGCTCTCTATCTGGATTGTCGAAATCTCCTTGCTATTTATAGGGCTAGGCCAAAGTCCTTCTTTGAGGAGGAGTTTAAGTTGGAATTAAATTATCTTTAAAGAATATAATTCTTTATTATAATTGTATTCCTACTAGAACTTCTCCTATCTTCTTGGAATTTAATTCTTCTTTAATCTCTGCATGGAAATCAAATTCCTTTGAGTTTGGGCTTTGCTCCACGTCATCTTGGGCTTGTTTAGTCATCAATTTCGACTACCATATCACCTTTGCTCTTGTCGACAATTGCCATGGCAACTGGCTCGGCGTCTCCTTCATGCATTGCCCTGGCAACTAGCTCGGCATATCCTTCATACATTGCCCTGGCAACTAGCTCGGCATTGCTTTGGCAAGTGATCCTGCACATACACACACAAAGTACACCAAAGCAGCATCTTTTCCACAAAAACTACCAAGTTATGTAATCAAGCTCAACGATGGAAGGAAACATGGATTAATGCATGAATGGCTAACTATGCAACTAATATGAGCCTAAGTCTAACAATAATATGAGTAAAAAGGGTAAGAAAAATAGTACTTTTGAACACTTATCACTTATCTCTGTAACTACCACTGACCTTATCTTGAACCCTGAACTCTTGTATAAGTCTTATCCTTTTGACCACTGAAGCAGTGTAATAATGCCTCGTATTTCTCTATTGTTGGTGTCACATCTATTCTCCTGAAAAGTGAACAATTATTCCAGGCTTCATAAACGGGTCCTGCCCCTAAACAACTCTTGATTCATTTAACTGTCTGACAGCAACGCTATATTTCAAAAAATTATTAAAAATGACTCTTCGTATTCCCATCTTATGGTTTTCAAGTTAAACTGGTTCTGGCAAAACTTCATCATGTTCAAAAATTTCTGGTACAACCTTGCATTGATGACACCTAGTCTCTATAGATATTGTCTTCGTTCTTGTAATGAGTCTTCTCGAATCCAGTCCTTAGTGACATATTATCCCCCACTTGTCTATCGGACCCTTTAACTCTTATGTCCACTGCCTATTCGACTAATTCTCGAACCGATACCTCTCATGAATGCAATATGACATAACATATAACAAAACACAGAAAAACAAAACAAAAGAAATTGTGTCAGTATAGTGAATTAAAATTGTAAGCAAAAATAATTGATGTAAAATAAAACAATTTATATTGCGCAAAATTAAACAGAGAGCAGTTTATTTTGCACACAAGAATAACCAGAGAAATGAATTTAAATCAGCAACACCTATCCTAGGTCCTTGTCTGGCTCTAGTGGGGTAGGTTTCTATTACAGCATGTGGGTTTCGATCTAGACTCTGGGTACCCGAACTGTCATTACTGGACAAGTAAGACATCAATTCGGGAGTATACGACCCCTTATAGCGGAGGCGTAACCTCACGGTGTATAAGGTTGGTATACCGGAAGGAGGATAAAATCCGATCACGGAGCTGAATAACTCACGTAAGATCATTCCTCACTCCCACTTAAAGGTGAAAAGCCCAGGTAGAAGGCTTATGCATGAATGACAACTTATATCACACAAGAAAAAGCTACCTGCGTTTTCCAGGAAATTCATCCAATAATTATGGAAAAAATTAAATTCAAATTATTGTCCTAAAATTCCAAAATGCCACGTAAAATTAATTAGGCCTGACTCTCGATTTTTTAAAATCCCCAGCAGAGTCGCCAAGCTGTCGCGACTATTTTTGGAATCAGGAGGTGTAAAAATAGCTTGACGATCGTTCTTTTGGAAAATTAGGGTTTTTTGGCCATTTTTAATTTAATCTTGAAAATTTAGGGTTTTCATATTAAATCGAATTTTTCTTTATTTATCCTTAAAAAACATTTTGGAGTCGCCACTGATCACTTCGTGGTAGACCGGACACCGAAAAACCAAACAAGAGATTCTGTCTTAAAAATTGGGTTCGGGAGTCCGTTATGTGTAGGGAAGGGTTAGCACCCCCTACAAACGCCCGTTATCGGTACCTTTAATTTTACGTGGCATTTTGGCATTTCGAATAATTATTTGAATATAATTTATCCCATAATTATTAACTAAATTTAAATTTCGAATGCATATATCCTTTTATAAGAAAATTTATTTTGTTCGAATACGAGATTAAAAGCACCCCATTAGGTGGCACCCCTATTCGTATTTAAAAATGAATTTCCAAACATAAAAGGTCTTTATGAATGACCAATTATTGTCTTGTTGATTTTAAGTACTATCCTAAAAGGCTCTATTTAATTAATTGTTTAAATCTATGAATATTAATTAATTTAGCGGCTTTTATGAGAAAATGTCAATTGCTTGAACACCTTCCATATATGTAAAGCCCTTAAATTAATCATATTCCTAATTAATTAATCTTCTAATTAAGGCTCTAACAATTTATTATTCAATGTTATAAGTAAAAAATGTATATCGAATATACACCTTTATGACCAAGGTTGAGATAACACCCCATTGTAAATAATGAAACACCATCCAGATTTGAACCTCAAAGATTCTATTTGATATACATTTAATTAAAAACAATGTGTTCTTATTTAATGACAATTAAAGAACTAATTAATATTCAATTTTAAGTGTAATATATTAAATAATTCATTAAAACTCATGTTGAGATAACACCCCATTGTAAATAATGGAACACCATCCAAATTGGGATTTTAAAGTTTATATTCAATATATTTTAATTGCTACAATTATCTATCCTATTTAATTATTGAAATCTTAATTAGAGAACTTAAACTAAAGGCTCTAATAATTAACTAAATTAAGTGTATTTAAATTATCTAACAAATAATTCTACATGCTATTTAAAACAATGCTCACACATATAAATTAATTGTATTTAATTAAATAAACAATTAAAATAAATAACTAAATTAAAAGAAATTGAAAAATAAAACTGATTTTATTGAAATTATGACTAAATTGAACTAATACAAAGCTTAATGCCCAATTACAAAATATCTAATGACCCAATTGAAAGAAATACAAGCTGGGAGAGAAATAAAAGGAAATTAGACTGAATTGAAAGAAATCAAACCTTTGGGCAAAAACCAAAGGAAACCCGAATAAAGGTACCCGGGTTATACCCGACCCACGAAAAAACGCGTGGATCCCTCTCTTGACCCGGGATAAAACGACGTCGCACGGCTTAAGCTATAAAAGCCTCTCTTTCAACCCAAACTACGTCTTTTTCCTTATTTTTTTAGATTTCACTCTCTCTCTTCATTTCTCCTATTAAGTGTCTAAAAGTACTATTTTATTCACCCTTTTTATCCATATTATTGCTAGAGTTAGGCTCATATTAGTTGCATTATTAGCCATTCATGCATGTTTGCATTGTTTCCTTGGTGGACAAGCTTGATTTCATATTTTGCTTATTTTTGTGGAAAAAGAGTGCTACTGATAGTTGTTTTTGTGTGTGTACAGAATCACTTGCCTAAAAAAGGCTGGAACCAGTTGCCAGGGCAGTGCATGAAGGAGATGTTGACGCAGTTTCTAGGGCAATGCATGAAGGAGATGCCGAGCTAGTTGCCAGGGCAATTGTTGATAAGGGATAAGATGATATGGTAGTCGAAATTGATGACTAGATAAGCCCAAGATGACGTGGAGCACAGTTAAATCCCAAAGGAGTTTGATTTCCATGAAGAGGTCAAAGAGAAATTAAATCCCAAGAAGATATGAGAAGATCTAGAAGGAATTTAAATATAATAAAGAATTATATTCTTTTAAAGTATTTAATTCCAACTTAACTTTTTCCTCAATAGAGACTTTGACCTAGCCATCTCCTATTTAAAGGAGACCAAGCCGTCAACTCCAAGGGAGAGCAAAAGGGGAGAGATTTCGACAAAGGCTTCAACCGTTCTTCATCTTGTTCTTCTTTGCTCGATTAGGTTTATGTTAGGAATTCTTTGTTTTATGTTTCTTTGAAACCTAGCCATGAACTAAATATATTTGGCTAAGGTTATTGTGTTTTGTGGTTGTGAGAAACAATTGGATTTTGTTTAGGTAATAAGAGCTTGCACTTTCAATTCAAGGTTTACTAATTCTTGGTTTTTATTCTTGTTTGCGAGTGAATTGGGAGAGGATCTCGTAACTTCATCTATTCTTCTAATATCGGGAGAGTTAGATTCAAGAAACGAATGAGTATGGTCTTTATTCAATCTATTGATGGTGAAGATTAATCCGGCTTAGGAATAAGTTAAGGATTTCAACAGCTAAGAGGAGTGCAAGATTGGTTGTTGTTCACCCCTGATTCACGCAGAGATGTATTGTCAAGGCATGCACAATTAGCTAGAGTTTCGACTTAGGGATAAGAAGAAACCATTGAAGAACGCTCTGCTGAACCTTGAAGTTGCTGCCCAGTCACCCAAACAGTTGCCCAGGTAACCGTCGATTAGTTGCCAAGGCAACCCCGCTGCACAAGTTGCCACAGCAACTGAGTTGCCCTTGCACTCTTTTACCAAGACGATCCAATTGGCTATCACTCCTCAACTCACGATAACCTGGCCTATTCTCTCTCATTTGATTACATCTTCTTTTACTTTATTGCTTTCTAGTTTAGTTGTTAGTTAAAACTCCTACAATCGCCTATTTGTGTTTTTACTTTTTACAGTGCAAGAGACTAGATTCTTGAAGTGGCACCAATCCCTGTGGAGACAATATCTTTTATACTATAACTTGCGACATGTACACTTGCAAAATTGCATAGCACTCAATACGCGCAACATCTCACTCTCTCAAACTCTCTCGACATAAACAGATCCAAACCCAGAAAAACACCTAGAATGGATCAAAACTCTTAGGTTTTGCTTGAAGCCCCCTTCGTGATCATCCAATTTCGGATGAACACTAAACTTCCTAGCCATAAACCACCACTTACTCCGCCGCTCAATCTTAAGCCGCCGTCCTTCGGCCACCCATACGTGTTCACCGGCCGCCGGGGTTCGAATCTTGGCCGCCACAGGCGACGTCAGCTTCCACTTGGCGATTCACGGATGTTGTCTTCTACCGCGAATAAAACCCTAAAACCAAAAAACCCTATTTTTTGATTTATCCTTACGGCCTAAAACCTAATCTCGCCAGAGCCACCAAACTCTGGCCAAACTAAACCTAAACTACCCGTTTTCGGCCGTCTTCAACTCCGCCATTCATCTCCCCGAACTGGCTTTTGATTTTTAGGTAATCTAAATAAATAGAAGAAATTATACCTCTTAGACGGCGGCCATGGCGGTTCTGACCGATGAGTTTCTCGGCGGCTGACTAACTTCCCGGCGACCATTTGTGCTTCGAGCGGTTCGGCTACCCTGAGGTGAGCTTCTCTCTCCTCTTTTATTATTTATTATTATTTATTATTTTATTAACTATTATTAATGACCAATTATTGCCATCTGACTTTTCTCTCTCTATTTATAGGTGGGCAGAGGATGATGTCAGAGGATGCCAGTTGTGTTTAAAGAAACACAAATCCGAGTGATCTCCCTCTGGCCGAATGATAGAATGCCACGTGGCAAGGTTTAGGCGGGAAAGCTTGCAATTCTGATAGGTTATGTTTGTTGGGCTGGCAATGAACTGTAATTAGACTAGTTTGGGCGGGAAATAGATTGTAAATGGGCTTTTGGATTTATATTTCGGGTTTTGGGTATTTTATTTGTAACTTGGACTGTGGACTTGATTTTATTTATATTTTTATAATATTGTATTTATTTATTTATTTATTTACGTATTACATATATTATTTATTTAATTATTATTCCTGGTCAAAAATCGGGTTTGACAGGAATTAAACCAATTTGAGAGAACTTAAGTATGGACATTAGTTGATAGGCCTAGTAATAAGTCTACCATAGGAACTAAATGGGTTTTTAGAAAAAAAACTAGATGAGAGTGGTAACATAGTGAGGAACAAGGCTAGACTTGTTGCTCAAGGTTACACTCAAGAAGAAGAAATCGATTTTGATGAAGCCTATGCACCCGTAGCTAGAATTGAAGCTATTAGGATGCTTCTTGCATTTGCATGTTATCATGAATTCAAGCCTTTTCAAATGGATGTCAAAAGTGCTTTTCTAAATGGTTTTATTAATGAAGAAGTGTATGCAGAACAACCACCCGGTTTTGAAGATCCAAAATACATAAACCATGTTTTTAAACTTTCAAAAGCTTTATATAGTTTGAAACAAGCTCCTAGAGCTTGGTATGAAATATTATCAAGTTTTCTAATTGAAAAAGGTTTTAACAAAGGAAAGGTGGATACTACATTTTTTATTAAAAAAAATGGCAAAGACATTTTATTAGTTCAAATCTATGTTGATGATATAATTTTTGGTTCTACTAATGAATTGTTTTGCCAAGATTTTGCTAAGATAATGCAAGGTGAGTTCGAAATGAGCATGATGGGGAGCTCTCATTCTTCTTGGGACTCCAAATCAAACAAAGGAAGGATGGCATCTTCATCAATCAAGCAAAGTACATCAAGGACATGCTCTAGAAGTTTGGCTTGGAGAATGTGAAACCTCAAGCCACACCAATGAGCTCTTCTATAAAGCTTGACAAAGATGAAGGAGGTAAGTTGTTGATTTAAAGCTTTATCGCTCTATGATTGGATCTTTGCTTTATCTTACCGCAAGTAGACCCGACATTATGTTTAGTGTTTGCTTGTTTGCTAGATTTCAAGCTAGTCCTAGAGAATCACACCTTATAGCCGTTAAGAGAATCTTTAGATACCTTAGAAATACACCTTGTTTAGGCCTTTGGTATCCTAGAGATTCCTCCTTTGATTTGCATGCTTATTCGGATGCGGTTTATGAAGGTTGTAAGATAGATAGAAAAAGTACCTCCGGTACTTGTCAATTCCTAGGTAGTATGCTTATATCTTGGTTCTCTAAGAAACAAAATAGTGTAGCACTATCTACCACCGAAGCGAAATATATATCGGCCGGAAGTTGTTGTGCTCAAGTCCTTTGGATGAAGTAACAACGTTTAGATTATGGAATTGATGTAGGTACCGTTCCTTTTAATTGTGACAACACTAGTGCCATATGCCTCACTAAGAATCCCATCCAACATTCTAAAACCAAGCACATAGAGATAAGACATCATTTCATTAAAGATCATGTCTTGAAAAATGACGTTGTTCTAGAATATGTATACACCTTAAATCAACTAGCGGATATCTTTACCAAACCATTAGGTAAATAGCGTTTTTGGTCTCTTAGGAAAGAGGTTTAACTAGCCTTAGAGCCTTTTTGGTCTTAAAATTTCCTTGAATTTGATTGATTGCATTGCTTATGTGTTTTTGCACCTATATGCATCTTTGCTTGTTACTAGGGGAGTATGCATCTATTTATGCTCATACATAATGATCTCATATCATTTCCATGCATATAGATTCGATTAAGTTCAAATTTTGAGCAACTTGCTGCCAAAAATGACATTTCTAGCACAAGTGTATTGATACGGTGTTTTGCGTATCGATATGGGTTCTTGAATATGTTTTGGTACGATAATAACTGTACCGATACGGGGCCGCGAATCGAAACGGCTAATAATTGTTTAGGTACTATATTTTGATACGCCACGTGGCGTATCGGTACGCGCAGCTGCTAGACAGATTTATGGCCATTAAAAGAGGGTTTCCAACTTTAAATCAAACACTTTTTCTTTCTCTCAAACCCTAGATCGTTTTTGGCTATAAAAACCTCTCAAGCCTCTCTATTTTTTCACACAAAACTCAAAATTTTTTGAGAGATTTTGGATTTCTCATCAAACCCTAGCTATATCATCAAGCTTGTGCATCATCATCCTCTCATTCATCCATAATCCTTATTCAAGTTATAAACCCTAACTTTCTTTTCTTTAATCTTCGTTCATATATATATATATATTGTTTTTAACTCAAAATTATATCTTTAGAATGTACATAATATTGTTTTTAAAGATTTTGTAAAAACTTTTTCAAAACTAAAAATTTTTGGTTCGAGTATAAATGTATATCGTATTTTTTAACACTGCTTTTTTACCAAAAATTCTTTTTTATACTTGTATAGGTTTTTAAACTATATTATATAGATTTTTAACAATACCTTGATTATTGGAATAATTATTGGATAGAATGTGTTGATTTATGCATACATTGTTTTTTGTTTGATTTTGATTTCAGATCATGGCCCCTAAGAAACGAGCAAGAAGAGATTTGGCCTCTAGTTCCAATCCTCCTAATCAAAATCCCGAACATGTTGGTAATCGACTCAACCTTACCCATATTTTCCAAAATTGTTTTAATGAACCTTAATCCCTTTGCGTCTAAAATTAATCGGGGTTTCCTCAGTCGTGAGTGAATTCGGGTCATTTTTAGAACTTTGCAAATTTTTACACTAATCTCTGCATGCATTCATCCAGATTACCAAGAAAAATATTAGTAATCAAGTAAACATCGTTCTGTGGATGTGATGGGGTGCTAATCTTTTCCCATACATAATCGTGCCCCTAAACCCATGGGATTTTGTAATCTCTAGTTTGTTTTTAGGTTTTCAGTCCGCCTAATACAATAAAAGGGACCGGTGGCGACTCCGTTATCACAAAAACCATGAGATGAGATGTCGGATGTACGTTCCCGAGGCTGTGTGACACCGGGCCTCATCTGAAGATACTTGATGAGAGATTCTGAGTACGAGTGTATGTTCACGAGGTTGTGTGACATCGGGCCTCTCTCAGAGTGTACGTTTCTGAGGCTGTGTGACACTGGCTTCACTCTAGGTTTGTTTGGTGATGCATATGTGCTTTGTGAGATTAATGCATCCCTTGTTGTTCGCTATGTGTTTAGGTGACTAGAGGTAACGCCACATGTTGTTGTATTGCCATGATATCAACTTTAGCTATATGATCATATTTATGATTTGCATGAAGCATGATTGAATGAAAGTGTATCCACTGAGATTCGTTAGCTCAACATTTAGAATTGTTATTTCTGTTCGTAGGTTAGTATGTTGGTGTGCATTGTTGAGCACCGTCGTAGTAGGACTTATCATCGACTTGTTCAAAGTACAGTACTTAGACTATATTTGGATATGTATTCGTAGGACCCTATGTTTTTATTGTAACTCTATTTTGGATTTTAAATCGTGAGTCGACTGCTTTTAATTATGTATTTTAAATGAAGCTCCCATGCAACATTTTTAACTATTTATCTATGTCGAAATATTTGAAGTTAATGGTTTTATGGAAATGGATGTGGTTTGGGCTAAACTAGGATGGAAATTTTATAGAAACAAGTTGGGCTTGATGTAATGCCCCAATTTTGGGCCTAGATGTTAACTAGGTCATATAGACGGTTCGAGGAATCGGATTAGAGGATTTGAGTCAGTTTCGGGATTAATTCATTACAAATATTTTTAAAGGAGTTAAAAATATGGAAACATATTTTAAAATATTTATTTAATATATTAAGATATATGGTGAAATCAATTTTGTAAGATAAGTTTTGGAAGTAAGACATTTTGTGGTAGTGACCAAAATGTAAAGATTGTAAAATCTATTTTCTAGTAACTAAAATGTAAAGGGTCAAAACATTGAATCTTTAAGGAACTATTTACCCAAAGTCTAATACTAGACTTTTCCCCTTAAATTGGCTATTTTAAATTATTTTAAAATGCTATAAATAGGCTTAGAGAATTAATTGGATAATTAAAGCTTAAAACAAATTTGACGTAACTAACTTTTCTCCAAAATATTTTCTCTCCAATTCTCTCCAGCCAAACACTTTTCCTTCTTCAAAATCTTTAGGTAATAACTTATTTTAATTAATCTTTTGATTTCAAGTGAGTTTATAATGATTTCCTATCAAAATCTTATTGTTTTCTCTTTGTTTTCTTATGTAAATCCATCCAATTAAGGGGAAAGTCATCAATTAGAGGTGAGGTTCATTCTTCTTCTCTAATACAAGGTTCTTTACTGAAATCCCCAATTTATTGGTCCTTTACATGTGTTTTTAATGAGTTTTTATGGTTATAATGGAATTAATTGGTTTAATTGAGGTTTAATTGTAGAAATTGATGAGATTTTGAATTGGATCATATTTGCTATGTTCTTGATTGTATTGGAACATGATTTTGATGTTTTATAATGTTAATAAGTGGGTTTTGACATTGGAATCCCGAAACTATATGAATATCTACTTTTCCAGGTTGTTAGTTTTGAGTTTTTGAGGAGTTGTAGGTGTTTAATGAATGCTGGAGGTATAAGGATGATGTTAATGTGTTTTTGGATGTTAATTGATGTTAAATAATGGATAAGATCCATAGGTTTTGGCTGGGTAAAGTTTGTGAGTTGTTTGGTGATGTTTTCAGTTATTGTGGAAGGGTAATTGCTTGGGAATCGATGAGGATTGTTGCAATGTGATGTTGCTGGGTTGTGAAAGCATTATGATGCATTAAAACCTCTATTTTGTGATGGTTAAAATAGGGGAGGTTGATCTTCAAGCTTGTAGCAATGTTTCAGAAGCTTTGGAGGTATGGTTTTGCAACGACAAGCGAGGTTTTGCATTGTCGGTGAGTGAGAACATGATTTATAGCTTTTCAAAGGTTTGAAAATTGTGTTTGGGAGTTTAGATCAAACTTGAAATTCTGGTCTAAGCTCGGAAGTAAGTAAAGGAAGAATTCTCTCTCGAACTTGGTTTGGCAATTGGTTTTAATGCGCTTGTTTTGATAACTTGACTACTCACTGTTATATGCATGTTTTAAGCATGGTTTAATGCTGGAAAATAGTTATAAATTGTTGATAATGCATTTAGAGGTAATGCACGTTTTGTTTATGTTTTTGAACATTGGTTAATGCAAGGTTGAATGCATTGGGTAAATGGCTTTGATTGATGCATATGATAATAATGAGTTAATGTTATGAAATGAATTATATTGGCAAATGATAGTATGAAAAGGTTTGAGAATGTTATAGGATATAGTTGGCCGGACATAGGATTGATATTGCACTATAAAAAGTCACATTGGATGTTGAGGGGTTTTAATCCGATGTACCAAAAACTCCATCCAAGTACTCTAACAGTCGAGGGGTTTTGCTCTATGTACCGAAGACTCCCGTTAGTGGGTTATGCATCTAACCGATGTTTGGGGTTGTGATTGTACCTGGTTGTAATAGTACTTTTAATTCCGGTTGAGATGGCATGAAGTGTTGGGAACACTTGTTTAATCCATGTATCCGATGTTATATTTTGTAAAGTGGAACTTGGTTAATGATCACTTGTAAGCCAATATAATTGATGATGTATCATGGGATGGATTATGTTGTATAATGTTGGTTTAAACATGTTTTACTCTTTAAGCCTTGCATTGGTAGTATGCATAGGAAAGCTTAAATTGGGGGTGGTAAATGGGACTTTGCTGTTAATCCATGATACATGTGGCATATGGTTTAATATTCATGTTTTGGAAATGTTAAGTACATGGTTCACAAGGCATGATAATGTTGATAATGTTTTGACGATGATTTGAAAGGTATTTTAAAAGTGGTTTTCAAAAAGGATTGTTTAATGGTTTGAAATGCATTGATGTGGTTGGTTTTTAGAGCGCTCATCACTAAGCATTATGTGGTTACACTCTTTTTTTCATCAATGCAGATAAGCAAAACTTGGGAGACAACAAGCAAGCAAGGGGAGATCCAAGAGCTTTGATTTAACTCAAGTATGATTTTGAATTAGATTGTAGTAATAAAGGTAATGTGGTCACATGGTTTTGGGAGGATTGTATTCTTTGACTCCCTAGTTTGTAATAGTCTAAATTGTTGCTTTGGACTTGTATGAAGCTTTATATGCTTGAATGAGGGGTTTGGGGCAAGAATTGCATGTTAGGTAGAAAGCATGCCCTTAGGTGAATACATGATTCTTGCTTGTGTACTTGTGTGCCTAGCATGTTTGAATATTACGGAAACTATGTCTATGTTGATGTGTCATGTTTATGCAATATTTGGAACATGTTTGAGTTTCCTTAGGAATGAAAACCCAGCCAAATTATTCATTTCAGGCCCTGAGGTTTCGAAACCTGTAGGCAAAATTGGGCTATGGGTTGCAGTACGCGAGGAGTCGTATCAGTACGGTCTTTAATCTCTGGAAGTCTGGTTTCGAAACCTGTAGGGGTAGTTTCGAAATCTCCTGCATAATTTGGTCCCGTATCAATCTGGAAACCCGTGTACTGACACCAAAGTCTATTATTTTGGTTATGGTTCGTTTTAAGCTTTGAAATCTTGCGGTTTGGTCCCTAGTTGTTGTGTATACAATTGGATGAGTTTGGATAGTCATTTTAAGCTAAATTTTGACATGTGGATATGAAACCTGACTAATTAAGGTTTGGTAACCTCAATTTTAAGGAAGTCCTTATGGTTTTGGAGATTTACAATTTGGTCCCTAAATGTTTGGATGTTCAATTGAGGGTGCTGTGGTGTTCTAATTGCGATGAAATTTCACAAGCTTACATGAAATGAAATTAATTGTGGACCGATAAACTTAATTTGTTAATTAGGTCCTTAAATTTGTGGAAATTACACTTTGGTCCTCGAAGTGCATGTTTGTGCAGTTGAATAACATTTTTGAATTTGATTGCTTGAGTGGTCTTCCGCTGTTGCATGTTCACCCTAGGACTTTAATTGATGCATCTAGAAAAGTTCAAAAAATGTACATTTTCTATTAAAACCTTCCTGGTTCGTCTCGGCGAACATAATGTAGCTCTTTTGACTCGGTTTCGGCTAGACTGGGTTAAGGGGGTTACACTTGAGGCCCAAATGTGACATCCGTGTTGAGGGTGTTACAAAATGTATGTACAAAAATACATTGTTTGCTAGCTTGTATAATTTGTTTATATTTCCCCCCAGTATATATGGATTCGAATATGCTTCAATCTCTTGATCTCTATCAGACCGAATGAGTAGAAGATCACTGAGAGCAAAAATAATTCTAAACGAACATCCTAAGATCAATCAACACAAAATAGAAGGGTAATCATTAGATAATATATTTAAAAATAATATTAGAGATATCATAAATATAATATTAATAAAACATATTAAATATTAAATTACTATTTAAATATATGTAAAATCATTTAAATATGAAATTAATATGAAATAAAAATATTTAATAAATTTACATCAAATAATTAATTATCTAGTTAAGAAAATATGGTGCAAAGGATCCAAATGAAGAAAAATCATTATTTTAGTTGCACTATTGTTGAATTTGGTGGGAATTGACAAATACCTAAAGAAATGGAGGGAATCACATTCTCACATTTTAACCAAAAAGTGCTATGGTTGATAATAATCTTTTCCACCCTGGTGGGAATCACTTCAAACCAAACATAGGAATGAGATTCGAAAAAGATTATTACCCTTGATAATGATCTTTTGCGAACCAAATCTCCTCTTAGAGTAATTGACGTAACAGAGGGGGATTAAATTAGTATAATTTTGAAATATTGATGGTTATTTTTTAGAATTAGGATCAAATTAAAAAATGTGTAAAAGCTTAAGGCTAATGTTATTATTATGTCAATATTTATTAATTGTCGTGCCCCTTGGGTTTATCCCGTTGTTTGTCTTTATGCTATCGCCATGTGTACATTTTTTCTCCGACTAAGTTTAGAGAGAATTTTAATGAGGCACGTGATGATATTTTATGTGTATGATTCTCTTGTTAATGAAATCATACCCCTTCATCTAAAAGAAATTATTTTTTTACATAATCAAAGGATTCAACAAAAAAAGGTAAAAGTTTCATATATTTGAAAATCGTTTATGTAATTTTCCCTATTTTGTTATATTTGCTATATGGATTAATTGGAATATAATTCTTCTACTCTTTTAGGTGTCTTTACGTAGGTTTTAATATTAAAAAATTAGGTTTAAAATTTATTATTTAAAATTTACAATTTAAAATTAATAATATAAAATTTATTTATTTTTAATGGTAGGGTATACATAGAAACACTTATTCGCTTAATTGATAGTTGAGGAATTCAAAAGGGCCAGACATAAATTACCATATCTTTCAACATTTTCTGAATTTGAGAAATTTAGTGGGCCGGTCCGGCCGGCCGGCAGCACCTTCAGCCATTGGACAGTCTCTATTGTTTTTTTTCTCTTAAATCGGCCTATTTCTTTTCTAGTGCCCCAGGAAAATATAGGAGAGTAACAAGTAAAATTAAATAGGAATAATTTAATTGTTAAATAAACAAATTAAAAAAATTGTTTGAGTTTAATTTAATTGATAACATTATCATTATCAGTATAGTCAATTAAAATACCTTAGATGAATTGTGATTAAGCATTCTATATCCTTTTGTTCTAGAATGAGAATGGATACACCAAAATCAATGACTTTTAACATGTTGAAAAGATAAATAGAAGAAAATATAGATATGGCTGAGCAAAACGAGACTAAAGAAAAAACTGAAATATTCGTCTCAACTTAACGTTGAAAAATCGGACTCATTTTGACTCGACTAAAAAAATTCAAATAAAGTTTAAGTTATTAAATGAAAATTCGAATAACTCAATTTTTTTAGTAATTAATTGATCAGTTTTCAAGTTCGAATCGAGACTCTCAATTCTATCCAATATATTATGTATATCACATGTGAAAATATGAAGAAATATATGTATATATCATATATGGATGTAGAAAGTCGCTTAAATTAGAATCAATATTATAACATAATAAATAGTTACAATTAAATTTGTACAAAAATTCAACTCGACTAGAATTTCATAAATTCGATTTGATTCGAAAGAATTTAAAATCGAGTTTGAATCGTAAAATAGAACTCGTAAACTTGATTAACTCAAAATATTTTGACTCAACTCAATCGAACGTTCAACCCTGAATGGATGGATGCATGGATGGTTGGATATAAATAGGAGTAATATTTCTGCGCACTTGGATTCTAATCACTTGGGAAGTTGTTTTGTTTGTGGAAATGGAGACATGGTTCTTTATTATCTCCTCTCTTTGCTTAACTGCAATCCTGAAAGCTTTGTTTAACCTTGTTTTCCCCTCGAAAGAGCTTGGCCCCAAGCTCCCACCAGGGCCTGCCGTGTTCCCCTTGATAGGCAACGCCCTATGGCTTCGAAAATCCTTTTTCCAACTCGAACCAATCCTCCAAACCCTCCACGCAAAGTTCGGGAACATGGTTACTCTCCACCTCGGTTCCCACCCTGCAATATTTGTTTGTGATCACTCCCTTGCTCATCAGGCCTTGGTCAAACAAGGCACGGTGTTTGCTGATCGACCGTCTGTTTCTTCCACTTCCAAAATTTACACCAGCAACCAACATACCATCAGTTCGGCTAGCTATGGACAAACATGGCGTATTCTAAGAAAAAACATCACTTCCGAAATCCTCAATCATTCTCGGATTCGATCTTACTCGCATGCTCGTAAGTGGATCTTAAACATCCTCAAGAACCGGCTGATCGAGTCCGGGGCCGGAGGCGGTCCTGTTCGAGTGGTCGATCATTTCCGGTATGCCATGTTTTGCTTGTTAGTCCTCATGTGCTTCGGTGATAAGCTGGATGAGAATCAGATCAAGGAAATCGAGGATGTTCAGCGTGAGCTGCAGTCCAATATGATGAGTTTCAATATATTCAACATCTGGCCTAGTGTTACCAAGGTTTTCTTTTACAAGCGTTGGAACAAGTTCTTGCGGCTTCAACAACATCAGCTCGATGTTTTGATCCCATTGATAAGGGCCAGAAGAACGGCAAAACATGAGTTGATTTTAACATATGTGGACACTCTTTTGGAACTGCAACTCCCGGAGGAGAAACGGGGACTTACGGAAACCGAAATGGTGAGTTTATGCTCGGAATTTCTTAATGCCGGTACAGACACTACATACACTGCCCTTCAATGGATTATGGCGAATTTGGTGAAACACCCTGAGATTCAAGAGAAGCTTTTCACGGAGATCAAAGGGGTCGTTGGAGAAGGCGATACGGAGGTGATCGGAGAGGATGATTTGCAAAAGATGCCTTACTTGAAAGCGGTGGTTTTGGAAGCTCTAAGGCGACACCCGCCGGCGCATATTCTGGTTCCACATAGAGTCACAAGAGATGTTGTTTTGAACGGTTATTCGTTGCCACAGAAAAGCACCATATATTTCATGGTATCCCCCATAGGATTGGACCCGAAGCTCTGGGAAGACCCCATGGATTTTAAGCCTGAAAGGTTTGTCAACAGTGATGAGCCGGTGGACCTAACCGGCAGCAAGGAGATAAAGATGATGCCGTTTGGGGCAGGGAGAAGGGTTTGTCCGGGCAGTGGGTTGGCATTGCTTCATTTGGAGTATTTTGTGGCGAATTTGGTTTGGTCTTTCGGATGGAAAGCTGTGGATGGAAACGATGTCGACATGTCGGAGAAGACGATGTTTACGACGGCGATGAAGACTCCAATGCAGGTCCACTTATCTCCCAGATCAATGAAGATGTGATGGATTATGCAATAATAGTATTACTCCTGTCTTCTTGTGTACGTGTTCCTGGCCTTAACTGTTGTACTTTAAATGTATATGTATTTCTGGTTTCCAAAACTCAAAAAATATGTAAAATAAAGTAATGTTTATGGTAGACAACCTGTTTGTAATTTTCCTTTTTATTTGAATCCATCTGCATGTCGTCGTACGTTCCCTATAATTTGGGATGGCAAATCCCATTTGCCTCACATATCTGATTTGAATACGTTTTTATTTTATTTAAGTGGACAAAACATGATGGAGTTGGCGAGCAGTTTTTTAAGGGTTGGTTTCATTATTTTCCGGACAAAAATCTTTCGTCATCTTCTGTGCCTTAATATTAAAAAATTAAATTTTAAGTATAATTTTAAATTTTAAAATTAAAAAATACATTATACCCTAAATTTTTTAAATTTTAATCTTAAACCATAACTTTAAATTTTAAATCTTAAACTCTAAATTTTAATTTTTAATGTGAGGGCATAAATAAGATGCATTAAAAAAAACATATAATTTCTATTCATTATATTCCATCGTTATTACTTAGAAAACAGGCTCTCTTAGTTCTTAGTCTAGTATGTTTCATTCATATTTAATGTCTCATCCTATTAAATTAAGGATTTATATATATTCAATATATTGATGATGGAAAATTTTTTTTCACAAATGTCTTTTAGATTTTAAAAATTTACTTTAGTGTTTAGAATTTAGGAGTCATGGTTAAAATTTAGAGTTTACAATTAGAATTTAGGATTTAGATGTTAGAGTTTAGGTTGTAGGGTAACATAGTTAGAGATTTAGGGTTTAACCTATAAACCTTAAATTTTAACTCTAAACTCTAAATTCTAACCGTAACCCAAGAATTTTAAACTCATAAAGTTAAATCACAAACCCTAAAACTAAGACATTTATGAAAACTTCCTTTTTCACAATTAGTATAACAAATAATTACCCATAAATTAATTGTAATTGGTTTACTTAAAATATTTTTTTGTACTATTTTCATATATATACAAAATCAAACACATACACATACATATAACCCCTTAATTAATAACGAGGCAATGAGACAGTTTAATATGATAATATCTCATTTAAACTCTTTAATGTACAAGTTTGAGTTTTGTAAAAAAAAATTTTAATGATAACTTTTAAAAAAAATAAAATTAAAAAATAAACGGTATAAAATTCTATATTTTTAAATCATAGTTATATGGAAATTTTAAAAGTCATAAACTGCAAACCCTAGTATGGTTGAAAGACCAAACGTTGTAGCTGCGACACCTGGCCTTGTCGACGACCAAAGTCTGATCCCCCACGAGATCTTTAGTGGTCGGCTGCTGGATGCTATACCCTCTGTCACTTTACCACCAGTGTTGGAACGATCGGGGTCTCTGTTAGCGCAGGATATTTAACGGCTACCCAAGAAGGGTCGAAGCAGTGATGACATCATGGATGCACCGAGAGATGGTATGGATATAGAGGAGGCAAGGGCAGGTTGTGGACATAGTAACGAGGCGGATGCTGTGAAGGGTTCTGCTATACCCTAACTGGGGATCATCCAAGATTCGCCTAGTGATGAATTAATAAAGGCGAAGGTTTCGTATGCTAGTATGGTTGCTGGTACTTCTCGTGGAAATGATGTAAGGGATGATGATCATGGGATTGCAGCTGTTGGTGGGCTCGAACGACCAACCGAATATGCCAAGAGGGGTGGATAGGATTTTTTCTTTGGTGGATGAAAAGTAAGTAATAAAAAATATCGACGCAATAATTTATAGTGGTTCGACTTCTAAACGAAGTCTACCTCCACTACCTTAGCTATCCGCACTAAGGATTTTCCACAAATTCACTAATTTATCTTTCTCTTTTTCGGGTTCAAGGAGATAACCCTTACAACCAAGACTTATACCCCAAAGTCTTGAAAACACTCTATTACAAAGAGAAAACAAATTGACAAACAAGGAAAAACTCTCTAGGCAAATGTGTTTGCAATTTAAGCACTCACCCAAATCCTAACACTTGAGCAAATATAATAAATAAGCTCACAAGTTTGTTCTACAAAGAAATATGACAAAACTGAGCACTAAGACACTTTCTAAGGAGTTTGTGGCCGTTACTAGCCGTTGGGTTGATTTGGAGCTGTTGGGGAATTTATTTTCAGTATTAAATGCACTTCTGGGCTCATAGATATCAGTACACGCACAAGTGTATCGGTACACCTGCTCAAAATAATAAGAGTCGTTGGGCATTTTTAGAAAGGGTATCAACACACTATACAACTGTATCGGTACACTCCTTGTGTATCGGTAAGGCTGAAGCCGTATCGATACTCTATTTGGATACTGGAATTTGGAGTTTTGGGGAAACAAATGGGCGTATCAGTACGGGTAAAATAGGTACCGGTACGGCTGACTGTGTATCGATACACTAACAGGTGTATCGGTACATAGGGCATATTTTTGACTTTTGGGTTATTTTGAAAGCATTTAAACAAGTCAAAAACTATTTGAAAACCTTTCAAACATATTTTTCAAGTTAATGGACCTTTAAAATACTTTTGCAAATTTGTTTAAGTCCAAAAAACATTTTCCATTTAAGTTATATCAAAATAAAATATCTTAAAATTCTCCCACTTTTTGATATAACGAAACCACTTGAAAATTTATTTTTGAAATTTCTCCCCCTTAGAAAAATAATTTTAGAAAAAGAAAATATTTTTAGAAAATATTTAAAGCTCACATTTTTCTTTTTGAAATTGAATTTTTAAAATCTATCTCTCGATCTTTTTGTTATATCAAAAATAATTTCAAAACTAAGTTTGAAATCACATTTACTTTCAAAACACCAAATGTTGAAAGGTTGAAACCAATAATTGGAAATTTAGTACCAATTGATAAGAAATGTCAATTGTTGGTGTAAAATAACAATGGAGAAAAGATCAAAGATTTTAACAATGGCTCCCCTTAAATCAAGCATCAATAAAATTGTTAGTCCAACAATTCAAGAGAAATAAATTGAATTTCAAATAAATGAATCAAATAAAACAAAAAAATCAATCAAACATGCCATTTATGAAATTAAACCAATATTCATACAAGGCATGGCAAAAAGAAAACAAAATAGTCCATTTTTGACTGTGCGTACCGATACGGAGGAGACATACCGGTACTTGGTTGAAGGCCGTATCAGTACAGTATGGGTTGTACCGGTACCGAAGGCACAAAACTGGTGAAAATGCAACAAAATCAACTTAAATAGACCTTACAACTTAGTTTTAAGTTCATACAAGGGCTCTATTAAGTCTTAGATGTACATTTTGATCATTTTTGCCACAAAACAACAGCATGCTTCTCAAAATACAACATTGAAACATATAAAGCATGGTTTCACCAAGATTCAACAAAACATTACAAGTTTAAGGCAAAAAACATAGATATAATCACAATAGGCGAAAAACATATAACTCATGCAATTTGAGACTCCCCCTAACTATATGCAATTAGGCACAACATGGAGTCATACAAATATGCTTAGATCATCATCAAAATCAAACAATATAGGATGATCAAGCAATTGCATGAAACTTAAATTTACCACTTGAACCAAGGTAGGATGTTAAACCTCTCCTTCTTCAATTGTCCTTATCCCTTTTGTGGCAAAAGCTTCCAAAATTTTAACTTTGTTCATCAATACTTAAGCATAATTACAAGTAGACAATCACGTAATTTTTGGTATCCAAATTCCTTTGGATCCAATGGCATTAGTCCCAAATAACTTAGTCCCCTTAGGAATCCATTTTTCAATGTATTCATTTTTGTTTGAACAAATTAGCCCTTCAGAGACCCAAATGTATTTAACCATTTTGCCTTTGAAAAAACTAAGGGAAATAGATTGTCTAACATAAAAATTTGATTTAACAAACTTTTCTTTTTTCTTTTCAAAACTTTTGTAAATCAAATCTTTTTTCTTTTCTAAGATCATCCAACTCTTTTTGATGATCTTCATAAACTTTTTGAAGCAATTTTTGTAAATCAATTTTTTTTTGCTTAAAGTCCTTGAGCTTTGCTTCAAGTTCATCTTTGGTTTTAGAAATCAAATCATTTTGAAATTTTAAATTTGAAACCAATTTCTTGTTTTTCAAAATGTGATTTTTAAACTCTAAAACCAGATCACCATAGGCATCTTTTAATTCATCAAAAGTATTTGAACTTGAAGTAGATGAATTAGAAGCTACCCTTGAATCTTCTTCGATGTCCATGAGACAAAGGTTGGATACCTCATCATTGGTGGAGTCCTCTTCATCACTCCATGTAGTCACAAATGCCTTCTTTTTATGGCTTGATCCATTCTTTTTGAATTGAGGGTAATCATACTTGTTGTGCTCTGGCTTTTTACACTCGAAGCATATGATGGTATCCCTCTTCTTCATTCTCGATTCATGCCTTGATTCTTCCTTTTCGCACTTCCTGAATTGGGTGAACTTCTTGAAGAGCTTGGCTATCTCTTTTTCTCTACTATCCTCTCCACTTGAATCTTCTTATTGTCTTGCAGAGTAAGAGTCGCATTCAAATTTTCAATGCCTTGCTCTTGTTTCTTCTTCCCTTTTGAAATCATCATCTCATGGGTTAGCAAAGATCTCATAAGCCCGTCAAGCTTGAGCTCCTTCAAATTCTTTGCTTTGATGATTGCGGTCTTCTTAGAATCTCATGAGTTGGGAAGTGAATATATCAACTTCCTTACAAGCTTGTCCTTCGGAATTACTTCTCCATAGCCTTTGAGTCAATTTACAATGGTGGAGAATCAATCGGACATAGCTTTGATGTCTTCTTTCGGGTCCATCTTGAAGTTCTCATACTCAAGGTTGAGAAGACCAATCCTGGTCTCATTTACTTTATTGGTTTCTTCATGAGTGACTTCAAGCTTGTCCTAAATTTCCTTGGCACTTGAGAAAGAAGTTTACATTGCATACTCATCGGGTCTAAAAGCACAAACCAAGATATGCATAGCTTTATCTTTGAGTTGCATCTTCTTCTGATCTTCTGTATTTCATTCTTTCTTGTTTCTTTGTGGAATGAACATGCCATCAAGAACTACATCCAAAAGATGATAGTAATAGGATTTGATGAAAAACATCATCTTATTCTTCTAATAGGAGTAGTTGACATCATTGAAATAAGGAGGCTTATCGATGGATTGCACCATAATCTTCGGTTGATGTAGAAATGTTGAGCACTTCAAGGATCGACTCTAGGAAGTTAATCCAGCATAGAGATGAAGCTCTAATACCAATTGTTGGTGGGCTCAAATGATCAACCGAATATGCCAAGAGGGGTGAATTGGATTTTTTCTTTGGTGGATGAAAAGTAAGTCTAACTCACCTTAGCTATCCACGCTAAAGGGTTTTCTACAAATTCACTAATTTGTCTTTTCTTTTTCTGGGTTCAAAGAGATAACCCTTACAACCAAGACTTATACCCCAAAGTCTTGAAAACATTCTCTTACAAAGAGAAAAACAAATTGGCAAACAAGGAAAAGCACTCTAGGAAAATGTGTTTGCAATTTAACCACTCACCCAAATCCTAACACTTGAGCAAATATAACAATTAAGCTCACAAGTGTGTTCTACAAAGAAATATGACAAAATTGAGCACTAAGACACTTTCTCTATCATTGAATGTTGGTAGTTGGTTTCTTGTTGTTCCATGATTACTTGAAGTGGTCTTTTAAACCCTCTAAGGAGTTTGTGGCCGTTACTAGCCGTTGGGGTTGATTTGGAGCAGTTTGGGGCTTTATTTCCAACATTAAATACACTTCTGGGCTCATCAGTATCGATACGCATGCAAGTGTATTGGTACACCTATTCAAGATAGAAAGAGACGTTAGGTATTTTTACAAAGGGTATCAATACACTATACAAATGTATCGGTAAACCCTAATGTGTATCAGTATGGCTAAAGTTGTATCGATACTCTATTTGGCTACTGGAATTTGGAGTTTTGGGGAAACAAAAGGGCATATCGGTGTGTTTAAAATGGGTATCGTATTGACTGACTAGGTATCGATACACTAACAGGTGTATCGATACACATGACCTATTTTTAACTTTTGGGTTATTTTGAAAGTATTTAAACAAGTCAAAAATCATTTGAAAACCTTTCAAACATATTTTTCAAGTTAATGTACTTTTGCAATATTTTGCAAATTTGTTTAAGTCCAAAAAAAATTTAATTTAAGTTATATCAAAATCAAATATCTCAACAACAGGCGAGGGAATTATTATGTTGCGGGATGATTATTCCATTGATAGATCATGATCCTTTCCCTCTATTAAGTTTTTTGGACGGGTTCATAACCAAATTGATAGAAGTATGAGGAATGTAATTATTGTTCGATTGTTAGGACGAGCTACTGGCTATCAAACCATGCTGGCTAGGATTCATGGAATGTGGAGGCCTCTAGGTGAAATTCAGTTGATTGATCTGGAGAATAGTTACTTTCTCGTCAAATTCAATGAGGAGTGACACTACGACCATATGCTCATAGGGGGTCTTTGGATGATATATGGTAGTTATCTTACTATCCAATTGTGGAGTTAGACTTTCTCTATGTCGAAAAAGCATCCTACGCATGTCGTTGTTTGGATTTGTCCCTCAAGTCTTATGTACAAATATTATTCTAAGGCTTTATTTCGGCTGATAGAAAATGTGGTGGGTAAGGTGGTAAAAGTTAATTATAATATGCGTATGGGAGAAATGTAACTTTGCACGGTTAGCAGAAATAGTGGATCTCACCAAACCGTTGCTCCCATGTATTAGAATTGACAGTTTTGTACAAAAACTAGAGTATGAGGGTTTACACCATATTTGTTATGGGTGTGAGATATATAGGCATTCTAAAGAAAATTATGGAGTTGATTTGTCCTCTATTGAAGGACATACATGGCCTGGTAATCTGGAGAATGAGACTATACCAAACCAATCAGATACGGTTATGGCTGCTGAGATGTATGGTCCATGGATTGTTGTTGACAACCGCAAGCCTCGACAGAATCAGGTGTAGAAGACTGGTAAAAGCACTACTGCACAGACTGTTGAGGCATCTAGTTTGCACTTCAAATCTATAGAAATTGAGGAGATATGTGGTACTATGGACCATGCTGCAGGTCCGATTCATGACTAGAAAAGAGAACATATGGTGGAAAGTGGTATGGGAAATGGTCCAGTTCAGACCACAAGTGAGGTTAAGGTGCAGAGACACGTTCAGTGTAATGATGCTTACCTGGCTTCTAATCCTTAGAAGAAATCGAAGGTAACGTGAAACATCCTTGGAAAAGCTGCGGTGGTTTCAATAGTGACTAGATAAGAAACTAGGGTGTTAAACAACCCTTGAACGATCTCACTAGTAACCATACTATGATAACCATTGCTGAACAAGGGTAGGGTGCAATGAGTAAGGCTTTGACTAGAAAGGCTAGAGGAATAGCTTGTAACACCCTCGACCCGGATGTCACAATTGGGCCTCAAACCCAAACCATAAAAATTTTCAAATTGGATCAACCCAACAAGTAATTCGCAAAAACATTTAAAACCAACAATTATAATAAATATATATATATGAATAAATAAAATGTTACAAAGGAGCTCCGATTTAAAATTAAAACACATGAATGTACAATTTATATAATTCAATTTCAAATAATAAAGATTCCAACATGTAAGGTTCTATGAACACATAGCCCACTACCCTGAAGATTACCATGTGCTAGAATCTCGGTCTGATAGTGCTCCTCGATCCTACAATCCAACTCGTCACATATGCACGGAAACAACGATTCTGAGTGCTGAGCTTACAAAGCTCAGTGGTACACATCTATTCTACTATACTTTATGCTAATCATAAACATAAGCATGCAAGCCAGTACGAGCAATAAGAAAAGATAAATAAACATTACAAATATCACACGCACACCAATATAACAAACCAAGAGTGAGGCCCAACGTCACTCGACACTAGGAAATCCACCCATGCTCGGAATCTCACATCAAGCGGTATACTCAAAATTTCACATCGAGTCTTCATTTAGAATTTCGCATCGAGCAGGGCTCAGAATCTCGCATCGAGTAAATATCATCACTCGAAATCTCATATCGGATGGCCTTCATTTCATCACTCAGAATCTCACATCGAGTGGCCTTCATGTGTTGCAACACTTACTCACTGGTATCCGGATCCCACCAAACAAAGACTCGTAACCAACCAAGTACCCACACATGGCACAACCACATATGATCCATCAAGGATCCCTAAAGTTACTATTACAAGCAATCACCCAAGCTTTACCGAGTTGTTAATACATTATGAAGAAGTGTGTAATTCATTTCATTCATTGTCTCAAGCAATCCATATTATTCCATTTATCAGATTATAATTCAATTATCAACATTCACACGATTCCTTGAATCATGATGTTTAATATTCTTTAATCGATCCCTAAAGTTTATGAAAGTCGTTTAAGTGTGTGGCTAACACATTTAAGTCATTAATAATAATTACCAGCTTTTTGCCCATTAAATCAATTATTTATCGGTATTATCTCTTAACTTTCATCTTAGTCGAACCTATCCACTTATTCAAGCTAGCATACAAGGCATCATCATTTATCAATCAATCATCAGATAATCGCACGAATATTCAAACAATCCTATAGAGTCTTTAAAGCTCATAATATGCTCGAACATTCTCAAAATATGATCTCTAAGCCCATAAAAAACTTGAACATTCTCAAACTCATCAAGTATCTCAATAACTTCCAAGCCTCGTAACACCAGTACCGACGCATGCTTATTACCCATCTCCTATTTTGCAACCACTAACATGCAAGACAATTACACTTATAATGCTCATGAAGCATTTCAGAGTTTAAGGTGTACTAACCGTAAGCCGATATCACTAAAATCCTCATCCAAACTTCCTAAACAATTCACTTGATCCAATATCCAAAATAGAATAATCCTCGCATATCAACAAATATGAAAATACTTAAATTCCATGAATCTTCTATACCAAACGAAAGGTCAAACACGTAAAAATAGCTCACCGAGTTTGAATTTGGCAAAACAGACTAAGCCATTAGATTTGGAATGTCGAGAAACCCCAGGGTGGGTTCTCTAGAAAAAGTCAACGCTGGTGAACGGTCAACGGCGATCAACAACGTGACGGCGGTGTAAGGTGGCTCGGCACGGCTTGACTGGCAGCGGCTCGGCTCGGCTTGGTTCAGGCAGAGTTAGCTCGGCCTGACTTGGCCAAGTTGGGTCGAGTTTACTCGGGTGGCTTGGTCCCTTGAAGCAGGACATAGCCCAAGCGTAGTGGCGACGCGTGAGGGGGGCATGACAACGTTCTCGGCGGCTTCTGGTGACCAAACTTCACCGATTGACTGCTCTCGAGTCATTGAACTCGATGGTGGCCTTTATTTCTCGATTTGAGCCCTCTAACCCTTTCAACTCAGTAACCTCAAAAATTCTTCTCTCTTATCTCCTCCGACGACTGTTCTGATGGTGGTGCCGTTGGTATAGGCAAACTCGTCTCGGTGAGATGAACACAATGATGGTGGTGGTGTTGTGATCGAATGGCTAGATCTTCGTAGATCAGAGTTTAAAATTTTCTCTTCAAACTTTTCTCTCTTCTTCTATCTCTCCTACTATTCTCATCTTTTTCTTTTCTCTCTCCTCAATTATCTCTTCTCCTATTTTTTAACCACCCACCCACCTATTTAAAATACAAACTATTCCTTTCTTTTTATTTTATTTTCCTTCTTTTCTTCTTTTTCTTTCATCCATAATTAATAAAATACCACTTTTTTCTTTTTTCCCTTAAGCCCAAATGATTATTCTTAGTTGGACTCTCAAACATAATGCCCAAATAATTTGGGTCCAAGGCCCAATTTCTCAAACCCCGAAATTCAGGTTGTTACAATTCTCCCCCTTAAAAAAAATTCGTCCTCGAAATTTGCATCCATAATTGTGAAGATATCGAACCCATTACAATTCTTCAATGTCCTCAAGATTTCCCGTTGTGCTACTCTGATTCTCACAACACTTATCAACACGACCCTTGCCTTCTAATGGTATACACAAATTCTCAACTGATTCTTTTTTATAGAAGGATTCCATCGTCGCTCGATACATTACAGACGACAAACCAAAACTCAATAGTGCCTTGACAAAAACGTCACATAGATACTTCATAAAAGAAACTTAACTTACACTATAGAACCCAAGAGATTGTTGTACACAAATTTTTCTACAACAACACACGATCAAAAAAGGACGGGATGCTAAACAGCCATTGCGTCCAAAATGAAACAATTCTTCTCGTGGTAACTCCCTAATGGAGACTCTAACTCTAACGACAATTCTTTCCTAAAACATCACTTATCGGGCGTAAACCTTTTGAAAACAAACGACACCTTAACTCAGCTCAAGCATTCACATTAAACTTGGAATAGTAACCCATATCGAAAACTAGTATAGCTCTCACCAATTCGGTTCCCATAGGGATATTACGATTGAGCCATAACGTGTCTGGAAAAATACATCCTCTATCCTACCACTCAAATTTGTCTTCGCAATAAAAACCCACCAAAGAATAAGGTTTCATGAACCTCAAATCTCGTGTTAAAAGGTGACATGAAAACACCACTGTGTCGTACAACGCAACTTGCAAACAAACCAAACAAACTTGTATGTGGCTCATACCTTTGCTGAAAACTTATCAAACGATACATACCAAGGACTATATCATTACCCAACGAAACTATGCACTCACGAATCTTTTACAAGATCCACGATCATCTATTTAATTCCCACCGATGAATACCAAAGCATCCTAACAACTCTTAGGAACTCAATATTTGACTCCCAACCAATAGCAAGTCAACTACTTATCACTATCTCAAACACACGACCCCACACTGTCTTCAAAGCATACGGTGAAAGTTTGGTACAACTGTCACTCTCAAAATGCACCACATACTAACCATTGTACTAATAAAGAGGAATCTCTTACCTTGTTATACCTTTTCCAAAACACCCACCACAAGATTTCAAAGTCTATTGACAACCACTGGACCCAAATTCAATCATAACATTTATCCTCTTAACTAAAATCAGATGCTCCTTCTCGTGGCTTCCAAAGCACATCAATCCTTAACTCGAAACTTACCAACGAACACATGGGTACTGGTACTACATAGAGCTAGTATCGACACTCTCTTACATAACCATTACCTAGGATTGCCCCACACGATAGTATGATACTCCAATACTATACTTATTCGGTATGATCCACTACTTATTTAGCTCATTTTACTTAGGTGGTGATCGAATATACTATCAACAGTTCTTACATACTTCTTCTCACGTCATCGTCAAAACCTTAAATCTCATTCGACGCTGATCAATTCCACACCACTGTCACAACAAAACGGCCTCACGTAGCTCAGGTTTCCACCAATGTCCCTTGGCTCGCTCCAAGGAAACTATGATACAACCAAGAGCATTTACGAAGTCTCAACCCTTGCTTCTTTAACTGATTGCATGGTAATTAACCTTTCCCCCACACACGTTCAATAAGATAATTTTCTTTTCAATGCTAATTTTTTCGTATTCCTATACATCCACACTTGTCATGCAAAGCATCAAACTTATATTCTAGAGACAACACCGTGGCTTCCACCTTATCTTCACTGAAATACTTCGACGTCACCTCGAATATTCCCTGCTATCACAACTCACTTAAAGAGAAAAATCTTCATTTCAAACTCCATTTTACATTTTTCTAACCTCAACATATTATAAATAAGCATCACACTTTCAAATTAATCTCAGAAAAACACGCAAGCACTTTACATTCGGTTAAACGGGTGATCCACCCTAGGAGACGGGTAACAGTCTCCCACTATCGCTTAAAAAATTATCAACAGTTTGAGCATCACCTCTACAAACCCACTTATTACTAGCGGACAAGCCCGACTCTCCCCTAGCAAAGCACTCAGACAAAAAAGACATTATTTAAGTTGCTCATCTGAAACTAAATCTCAGACTACTCAACTAGGTCGATAACCTCTGACAACGGTGAGGGCACCGACTTTCAACTCGGTCTTACCTCAACGTCTACTCATATTTCTAATAGGGAGAGATCCTAATGACTCTTCTATGAAGCACAAACGGACATTCTAGCAGTCTAAAAGCTCTCGATCATCAAACTACACACATTAACACCAATCAATTTGGTCAAATCCATCTTGCAACCCTGTTGCCATCCTCTAAACAATCACTACGAAGATCACGATAAAAGGGCCACGATACAACATTTTCATTTCTAAAGGCTGGGTTCCATCGAGGTCTCAAAGCTTTAAACTCACTCTCGACATCACTAGCCAGCACCACACTTGATTAACCGAAACAATTCACACGGTGCAACAACTCTCAAGAAGGTAGCTATCTCAAACCTGCAGAACGTCTAACTTCGGCCATACTCTGACGAACTAGTGGGTCCTGAATCCTTTATCTCCGAGGAATGCCTCTAAGAATGGAAATGATACTCTCCAAGTATCAACAAAGATTTATTTTTAAACAGATAAAAAGGGTCCTCAAACCAACGTGCACTCACAGATCAATTTTGACAGCAGATTGTCCATACTCGTAACGCAACCATTATCCAATGTAACAGTAAAGATTTCTTGCCGTAAACTCTTACAACGAATCTAAAGACTTTAGGGTGACTATAACGCACAACAACGACACCATTCAGGTGACATGAGGAGGACACATTCTAGACTCAGGTATCATTCAACTAACTTGCATCTCGACAATCTGAAGTGACCCCACCCTCGGGATCACTACCATGAACGACTCAACACTTAACTCGACTCTCTTGGCCACGATCATAACCATCTTGTCGTTGCAACAATGGATGTATTATCAGAATTCCAGTCTTAAGGAGTACGAACTTAGTTTAAGGGTTTGTATTCACTAGACACCTTACTAAAACACCTATATCACCCTAGGGTTTCCTAGAATTGGCTAAACCTAAGCTTTGATACCACTAAATGCAACACCCTCAACCCGGATGTCACAATTGGGCCTCAAGATCAAACCCAAAACTATAAATTTTTTCAAACTGGATTAAGACAACGAGTAATTCGCAAAAACATTTAAAAACAAGGATTAAAATAAATATATATATAAATAAATAAAATTTTACAAAGGAACTCCAATTTAAATTTAAAACACTTGAATGTACAATTTATATAATTCAATTTCCAATAATAAAATACTGACTCCAACATGTGAGATCCTATGAACACATAGCCCACTAAACTCAAATATCGTACCTTGAAGATCACCATGTGCTAGAATCTCAGTCTAATAGTGCTCCTCGATCCCATGATCCAACGAGCAACTATGCACACAAACAATTATTTTGAGCGTTGAGCTTACAAAGCTCAGTGGTACACATCTACTATACTATACTTTATGCTAATTATAAATGTAAGCTTGCAAGCTAGTATGAGCAATAAGAAGAGATAAACAAACATGTAGTGCTACCATAATCGCATAAACACATATCAAACATATATGCAACATTACAAATATCACAAGCATATCAATATAACAAACCAAGAGTGAGGCCCAATGTCACCCGACACTAAGAAACACTCCCATGCTCAGAATTTTATGTTGAGCAGTATACTCGGAATCTCACATCGAGCAGTATACTCAGAATTTCACACCCAATCTTCTCTTAAAATCTCGCATCGAGCGGGGCTCAAAATATCATATTGAGCAAATATCATCACCCAATGTGATACCCCAAAATTTACTAAGTTGATTAAGGGTCATTTAGTACTAAGGTAATAGCTTAAAAGTTAACTTAATGACTAAAATGACAAAAATGCAAAAGTTAGGATTTCTCTAATTATGGGTTTTGAAAAGGAAATTTCTAAGGTTTAAAGGTCTCATGTGATAGGTAGTGAATTGAATAAGGTATTCTTAAAGTTTAGTTGAATTCCAAGGAAAATTGGAATGGGAATTGAAGTTTAAAAAGTTAGTGACCAAAATGTAAATTTTGAAAATTTTATGGCTAAAGTATAAACTTTGGAAAGTTTGGGGACTAAAGTTGTAATTCCCTAAAAGTTAAGGGTTTTTATTTTATAAATAAATAGATCACCTAAGGGTGTGGATCGAATGTGAAGATTTTGGTTCGATCTGATATTTCGATTATTGGGAAAATTGCAGTTAAAGTTTAAGTGGAATTCGGATAACCGGATCGAACTAGAAAATTTTGAAATTTTGACATATGATAGAGAAAGGTTATAAAAGTCATTTCCAGGTGTTGGAAATATTTTTAGTGTGATTCAAGATGAATCCTACAGTTTATTTCAGAGTAAAAGATTATTTATCGGTATATTGGATCGAATGGAAATTTTGGAGACTGATCCAAAAGCTATGGAAAAGTCATAAAATTTTATTTTATGAATATTTTATTATGGTTGGTTGAATTCTAACTAGATTTGGTTAGATTTTAATGGAACAACAATTTGGAAACAAATTACACCCTCTGTCCCACTTAATATGTCCTTTTTGTGTTTTGAAATTGTCCCACTTAAAATGTCTCATTGAAAAAATTAACAACTTTTATAAGACACATTTCCCTTTATACCCTTTTTTTAGTTTCCCAGCAAAACAAATTTAACTTTTCAAGGATAAAATTATCGTTTCAATTATTTTACACATATTTCTTACACATTCTTACACAAACTTTTTCTTCCTAAAACTGTGTGAAAAGTCAACAATGGGCAAAATAAATGGGACGGAGGGAGTAGTAAATAAAGACTAGTTAGGGGTAAATTGGTCATTTGGCCCCAATGGCAATTTTGAAAATTTTTTAAAAGTTATAAGGGCAATTTTGGAAAGAGGAAATGGAAGATTAAATCTTGGCCATTGATTGATGATAAAATCAATCTCAACCATTAGATAAAAGGGAAAATTGTAATTTCACTATTAAATGAATTTAATATTCATTTAATAGATACATGTGTAAAATAATGGTGAAAAGATGAACAAAAATGTTCATCTTTTCCAGCCAAAAACATGAGGGCTAGGGAAAGAAAGAGAAACTTTTTTCCAAGCTCGATTCAAGCCCCGAATCCCGATTTTCAGTTCAAGTTCGAATCAAGAGAGGTCCGAGGTGTAATGAAGAAAAATATTAAAGAGGACTTAGCGAGGCATACAAATAAATGGCCTAGGTGAGTGCAATTGCATGCATATCATAATACATTGATATTTATGTCATTGAATATATGATTGATATAATATGAATATGTCAAGATTTGAGAAATAAAATTCATTGATCATTTGATTACTTACATTGATGAAATTGAAATGCTATTTTGGATATGAATTGCCCAATGTTGATATATATATTGATATATTTTGCCATTGATGAAATAGATTGATGATATAAAGCCCAATGTATGATATAGAGATTCGAAGGTATAGTTGGATATCCATAGTGTCATAAACAGTTGTATAAATATTCTAAGCACTTCAAGTAAAGTGCAAATTTATTCTAAGCACTTCAGGTAAAGTAAAAATTTCATTAATGGTATACTCTGGTAAGTATGTCGAAGCACTTCGGTGCTAAGCACTCCTGGTAGAGTGCAATAATACATTATACTCAAGTAAGTATAGAGGGGGATGACTCGTGTACATAGAATCTCTTAATTCGATACCTTGGGCTAAGTAAATTGAAATGAATCAAAGAAACAGAATGATAAGCTTGAAAGCTTGCAGATAAAAATGAAAAAGGTATTGGTAAGCATTGAAAGCTTACGGATGGAAATGGCAACGGTAATTGGCAAGATCTAATCTTATCACTTTGATATTCATATATGTTGTTACATATTTATTTATGTTAATGAGCATGACATGGTACAATGATCATATGCATTATTATTTACTTACATTGACATTTATGTCAAATTGCATTTGATTATGAATTATTGCCTCACTAAGTAATTACTTAGCGTGTGATTGTTTCACACGTAGGAAAGAAGAAATGGATAGAGTAAGGAGCATAAACGGACATCATCAATCAATAACAGGTACATCAGTATCAATAAGATATCGTTTGACACTATTTGATATTTACTAGTTGGCATGTATATTAAAATGCTATGCCTGCTCTGATAGAATTTGTAGTTTATTTGGAATCTAGATGAATTTTAAATCAGGCAGTTTCACTAATTATATAAAGTCGAATTAAACTGATAAGTTGCTGCCTGAAATTAAACCTGATTTGAAGACGAAAATATAAATTTTAAACTCTACGCAACTAATTAGATTTGTAAATAAAGACAAAATTGTAATATTTTTTAAAGAAACAAATTTTACCAAATTATAAATATAAATGGTTTTACAAATGTTTTGTGACATCTCTGTCTCGTATTCAATGATGGATACGGGAAAAGGGGTGTTACACCCAAAATCTCACATTAGATGACCTTTATTTCATCACTCAGAATCTCACATCGAGTGGCCTTCATGTATTGCAACACTCACTCATTGGTATCTAGATCCCATTGTTGCGCGTAATAAGTGCTACGCAAATGTGCAAGTATACACGTCGCAAGTTATAGTATAAAAGATATCGTCTCTACAGGGATTGGTGCCACTTCAAGAATCTAGTCTCTCGCACTGTAAAAAGTAAAAACACAAGTAAAGGATTATAGGAGTTTACTAATAACTAATCTACAAAGCAATAAAGTAAATGAATAGATGAGATCAATTGAGAGAGAGATAGGCCAGGTTATCGTGAGTTGAGGTGTGATAGCCGATTGGATCGTTTTGGTAAAAGAGTGCACGGGCAACTCAGTTGCCGTGGCAACTTGCACAACGGGGTTGCCTTGGCAACTAATCGATGGTTGCCTAGGCAACCACTTAGGCAACTACTTGGGCGTCTAGGCAGCAACCTTCAAGGTTCGGCAGAGCGTTCTTCAATGGTTTCTTCTTATCCCTAAGTCGAAACTCTAGCTACTTGTGCATGCCTTGATAATACATCCCTGCGTGAATCAAGGGTGAACAACAACCAATCTTGCGCTCCTCTTAGCCGTTGAAATCCGTAACTTATTCCTAATCCGGATTAATCTTCACCATCAATAGATTGAATAAAGATCATATTCATTCGTTTCTTGAATCTAACTCTCCCGATATTAGATAAATAGATGAAATCACGAGATCCTCTCCCAATTCACTTGCAAACAAGAATAAGAACCAAGAATGAATAAACCTTGAATAGAAAAGTGCAAACTCTTATTACCTAAACAAAAACCAATAGTTTCTCACAACCACAAAACACAATAACCATAGCCAAATAGATTTAGTTCATGGCTAGGTTCCAAAGAAACACAAGATAAACAATCCCTAGCATGAACCCAATCGAACAAGAAAGAAAAGGATGAAGAAGGAGGCTTGTCGAAATCCTCTTTGCCCTAGATGCTTGTCGAAAATTCTCTCCTCTTGCCCTCCTTGGAGTTGTCGAAACTTCCCTCTCTTGCTCTCTATAGATTGTCGAAATCTCCTTCATATTTATAGGGCTAGGCCAAAGTCCTTCTTTGAGGAGGAGTTTAAGTTGGAATTAAATTATCTTTAAAGAATATAATTCTTTATTATAATTGTATTCCTACTAGAACTTCTCCTATCTTCTTGGAATTTAATTCTTCTTTAATCTCTGCATGGCAATCAAATTCCTTTGGGTTTGGGCTTTGCTCCACGTCATCTTGAGCTTGTTTAGTCATCAATTTCGAATACCATATCACCTTTGCTCTTGTCGACAATTGTCATGGCAACTGGCTCGGCGTCTCCTTCATGCATTGCCCTGGCAACTAGCTCGGCGTCTCCTTCATGCATTGCCCTGGCAACTAGCTCTAGCCTTCCTTTGGCAAGTGATCCTGCACATACACACAAAACACACCAAAGCAGCATCTTTTCCACAAAAACTACCAAGTTATGTAATCAAGCTCAACGATGGAAGGAAACATGGATTAATGCATGAATGGCTAATTATGCAACTAATATGAGCCTAAGTCTAACAATAATATGAGTAAAAAGGGTAAGAAAAATAGTACTTTTGAACACTTATTTGATTTGTCTTTGAATTGTAGGAAAAAAAGTTCAAGATAAAGAGGAATTCTAATCCAAGTAGGAAAGCATCTTCAACATGGAAACTAATGGGCTGAATCTAAGGCTTATATAAAGCCTCCAATTCACCCTAACCACAACCCCTTGTCGACAACTTCTCCCTCACCCTAAACCCTTTTTCGTTTTCCCCTAATCCCACCCACCTATCTTTTCTATAAAACCCATCACCCTTAACCTATTCCTACTTTCTATCTTGCAACTTTTTTTAGTTTCTTTTCTTTTCTTTGTTTTCACAAAACTCACAACCAAGATCATCCATGGCATCCAAGATTAAACTTTTAGTTCATCCAAGTTCCTCCAAAGAACCAAGATACAAGAAGTTTGCTACACCGGTGGTTCAAGAAAGATTTCAATCCTGAAAGCCGGAAGATTCATGAAGAACGAGGCTTTGAATACTCCAACTCTCATCAAGATTTTGGCCCTGAACCATTCATCTTCGAGAGGATTGCACATCAAAAGTGGCAAATCTTTTGCCATCAACCGGAACCGGGTAACATCTCATGGGTAAGAGAATTCTATGCTCACTCACCTAACCAGGATAATCCTTATGTTTTTGTTCGTGACAAGGCCATACTCATAAGTCCTAAAAGCGTCAACACCTTTTACGGGCTTTACATTGAGAAGGACGAGCATCAAGCCTTCGTTGATCAAATCACTCCCAAGCAACTCGACAAGGTGCTTCAAGAACTCACTCAACCGGGAACTCATTGGAACGACGGTAAATCGCCTTCGGCTTAAACCCGACGCAAAACTATGGAATAAGGTTGTTAAAACTTCTTTAATGCCCACCACACACAATACTACCGTTGATATACCACGTCTTTTGCTCATACATTCTATTTTGCATAATCGCATCATTAACATTGGAAAAATTATTTGTGATGAGATTTTTGTATGCAGCTCAAAAGATAAGGGTTCTCTTTTCTTCCCTTGCTTAATTTCTAATCTTTCTGCATGTCCCAAGTGAGTCCATCGATGAAAAGGCCCTACCCAAGTCTGGTTGGAATCAAGCACTAATCCGAAAGCTAATGGGAGAGGCACCGGGAGATTCTTCAAGGCCTCCAATTGCCACGGTAACTCCTTCCGCCTCGGCAATCCATAATGACCAAGCACCTAACGCCCGGGCAACTCGGCCATCGACCCCGGGACACTTTGAAGCACTCTTGCACCCATTGGCAAGCCATTTAAAGGAAATTTAAGACCGGCAACTAATGTTCATGCGGTACATGAAGGAGCACAACAATGCCATCACCCAAGTCATCCTAGAAAAGTACCCGGACAATCGCGTGCCGTTCCCAATCTTTCCCGCCGAGATCCTTACCCCGGCAACCAATGAAGCAGTAACCACGGCAACCTCAACAGATGATGCCACGGCAACCTACTTCGTGCATGCACAAGCTGATGCCACAACAATCAACCCTGAAGATGCCACGGCAACCAAAGCTAAAGACATCCCGACAACCACTGCAAAAGCCAAAGGTAAAGCACCTATGCCCGAATCAACTCCTACGGAATCATTTTCTAATTTTTCAGATTCGGACGAGTCCTCCATTGAACCAACAAAGACCACACCAGTTGAATACTCCAAGCGAAAAGCCAATGACATTGATGAAGAGGACGATGAGGACAACCCCTTACGAGGATCGATTCCACCACCGGCAACAAGAAAACAACCATCGCGTTCAAGCAAGAGAATCAAGACACCGACCAAAAGGAAACTAATCATCTACGATGACGAACTCTCAGAGTAAGTCCTCGTATGCATTTATTTTATTTTATTATTTTTATTTTTCGTTATTTTCATGCATGCATTGAGGACAATGCCTCACTCGAGTTTGGGGGGATTGTTATTAGTAGTTACCGTGTTTAGTTACATTAATCTTAAGTATTACATTTAGGATACATAAATTGCTTGCCAGGCCTTTAATTGAAACAAGAATTGCTTAGATTTGATGAATATCCGATGATGACTTTGCCAATGCACTTAATTGATAGAATTTTTATTCTAGGATAACCATGGAAAAACTTAGAATTTTACTATGATGCTAAATTTGATGAAACACTGTTGTGGTTTGATTGATTTAAGGAATTCTAGTGAACTTAGGTTGATAATTAACAAATTGGGGGATTAGAATAAAAATTGGACGAATGCTAGAGGTGCCCGAAATTGGCTCTAGCATGTGCTAAAAATTTATAACTAGAGGTGCCCGAAACTGGCTCTAGTATGTATTAAAAATAATTGATCATTAGAGGTGCCCGAAACCGGCTCTAGTCGAATAAATTAACTTAAGAAAACTAAAAACAAACACTAGAGGTGCCCAAAACTGGCTCTAGTTAAAACATGTTAAAAAGAACCCAATAAAGTAATTTGAAAACCTATTGTTTGCATAGAATCTGAAAAATCAACTTGCACACAACTCCGCACACACTCACAAGCATTATAGTTTGATTCCAAGTAACTCCTAAGTTTTCTAAAAAAATAAAAAGCCAATCATACTTTGTGCCCCGGTTCAGAGAATTGAAATCAAGTTCAAAGCTAAGTTTGTGAAAATTGAAGTCTTGGCAGGTAATTATGAGTTTGCATTGCTTGAGGACAAGCAATAGTTCGAGTTTGGGGGTGTGATAAGTGTTCAAAAGTACTATTTTTCTTACCCTTTTTACTCATATTATTGTTAGACTTAGGCTCATATTAGTTGCATAATTAGCCATTCATGCATTAATCCATGTTTCCTTCCATCGTTGAGCTTGATTACATAACTTGGTAGTTTTTGTGGGAAAAGATGCTGCTTTGGGGTGTTTTGTGTGTATATGCAGGATCACTTGCCAAAGCAAGGCTAGAGCTAGTTGCCAGGGCAATGCATGAAGGAGAGGCCGAGCTAGTTGCCAGGGCAATACATGAAGGAGATGCCGAGCCAGTTGCCATGGCAATTGTCGACAAGAGCAAAGGTGATATGGTGGTCGAAATTGATGACTAAACAAGCCCAAGATGACGTGGAGCAAAGCCCTATAAACATGAAGGAGATTTCAACAATCTATAGAGAGCAAGAGAGGAAAATTTCGACAACTCCAAGGAGGGCAAGATGAGAGAACTTTCGACAAGCATCTAGGGCAAGGAGGATTTCGACAAGCCTCCTTCTTCATCCTTTTCTTTCTTGTTCGATTGGGTTCATGCTAGGGATTGTTTATCTTGTGTTTCTTTGGAACCTAGCCATGAACTAAATCTATTTGGCTTTGGTTATTGTGTTTTGTGGTTGTGAGAAACTATTGGTTTTTGTTTAGGTAATAAGAGTTTGCTCTTTTCTATTCAAGGTTTATTCATTCTTGGTTCTTATTCTTGTTTGCGAGTGAATTGGGAGAGGATCTCGTGATTTCATCTATTTATCTAATATCGGGAGAGTTAGATTCAAGAAACGAATGAATATGATCTTTATTCAATCTATTGATGGTGAAGATTAATCCAGCTTAGGAATAAGTTAAGGATTTCAACGGCTAAGAGGAGCGCAAGATTGGTTGTTGTTCACCCTTGATTCACGTAGGGATGTATTATCAAGGCATGCACAAGTAGCTAGAGTTTCGACTTAGGGATAAGAAGAAACCACTGAAGAACGCTCTGCCGAACCTTGAAGGTTGCTGCACAGACGCCCAAGTAGTTGCCCAGGCAACCATCGATTAGTTGCCAAGGCAACCCCGTTGTGCAAGTTGCCACGGCAACTGAGTTGCCCGTGCACTCTTTTACTAAAACGATCCAATCGGCTATCACACCTCAACTCCCGATAACCTGGCCTATCTCTCTCTCAATTGATCTCATCTATTCATTTACTTTATTGCTTTGTAGATTAGTTATTAGTAAACTCCTATAATCCTTTACTTGTGTTTTTACTTTTTACAGTGCGAGAGACTAGATTCTTGAAGTGGCACCAATCCTCGTGGAGACGATATCTTTTATACTATAACTTTGACGCGTGTATACTTGCACATTTGCGTAGCACTTATTACGCGCAACAATTCACGCCAGAGGCAACTAGTTCTCCTATTCAATTCTCGGCTAAAACTTTTCCCGGGAAAGATGAAATCAAGATGGTCGGGACCATTCAAGTCATCAAACCATTCTCCCATGGTGCCTTGTGATAACAAGTCCATCTCTGACAACCATGAATTCAAAGTTAATGGACAAAGATTGAAGCACTACAATGGTGCCCATGTGGAACGTAACAAGGAAGTGGCCAACTTAGGAGATGCAAGAGCATGCTCTCCTTTTGATATTAGTAGTTTTATTTTATTTTTATTTATTTTTTTATTTTCGATTAAGTATTTATTTTATTTTATTTCGATTTTTTTTTTTTTTTTTACTATTTCCGATTATTATATATATATATATATTTTTAGGACAGATTTTTTTAGAATCCCTTTATACATCTTTATTTATTTTCTTTTATTAATTTAATTCTAATCCTTATTTGATTTGTCTTTGAATTGTAGGAAAAAAGTTCAAGATAAAGAGGAATTCTAATCCAAGTAGGAAAGCATCTTCAACAAGGAAACTAATGGGCTGAATCTAAGGCTTATATAAAGCCTCCAATTCACCCTAACCACAACCCCTTGTCGACAACTTCTCCTCACCCTAAACCCTTTTTCGTTTTCCCTAATCCCACCCACCTATCTTTTCTATAAAACCCATCACCCTTAACCTATTCCTACTTTCTATCTTGCAACTTTTTTTAGTTTCTTTTCTTTTCTTTGTTTTTACAAAACTCACAACCAAGATCATCCATGGCATCCAAGATTAAACTTTTAGTTCATCCAAGTTCCTCCAAAGAACCAAGATACAAGAAGTTTGCTACACCGGTGGTTCAAGAAAGATTTCAATCCATGTTTGAAAGCCGAAAGATTCATGAAGAACAAGGCTTTGAAAACTCCAACTCTCATCAAGATTTCGGCCTTGAACCATTCATCTTCGAGAGGATTGCACATCAAAAGTGGCAAATCTTTTGCCATCAACCGGAATCGGGTAACATCTCATGGGTAAGAGAATTCTATGCTCACTCACCTAACCCGAATAATCCTTATATTTTTGTTCGTGACAAGGCCATACTCATAAGTCCCGAAAGCGTCAACACCTTTTACGGGCTTTACAATGAGAAGGACGAGCATCAAGCCTTCGTTGATCAAATCACTCCTAAGCAACTCGACAAGGTGCTTCAAGAACTCACTCAACCGGGAACTCATTGGAATGACGGTAAATACAAGGGCACGGTAAATTGCCTTCAGCTTTAACCCGAGGCAAAACTATGGAATAAGTTTGTTAAAACTTCTTTAATGCCCACCACACACAATACTACCGCTGATATACCACGTCTTTTGCTCATACATTCTATTTTGCATAATCGCATCATTAACATTGGAAAAATTATTTGTGATGAGATTTTTGTATGCAGCTCAAAAGATAAGGGTTCTCTTTTCTTCCTTCACTTAATTTCTAATCTTTGCAAGGAGATGCATGTCCCAAGTGAGTCCACCGATGAAAAGGCCCTACCCAAGTTTGGTTGGAATCAAGCACTAATCCGAAAGCTAATGGGAGAGGCACCGGGAGATTCTTCAAGGCCTCCAATTGCCACGGCAACTCCTGCCGCCCTTACAATACATAATGTCCAAGCACCTAACGTCCGGGCAACTCGGCCATCGACCCCGGGACACTTTGAAGAACTCTTGCACCCATTGGCAAGCCACTTAAGGCAAATTGAAGACCGGCAACTAATGTTCATGCGGTACATGAAGGAGCACAACAATGCCATCACCCAAGTCAGCCTAGAAAAGTACCCGAACAATCGCGTGTCGTTCCCAATCTTTCCCGCCGAGATCCTTGCCCCGGCAACCAATGAAGCAGTCACCACGGCAACCTTAACAGATGATGCCACGGCAACCTACTTCGTGCATGCACAAGCTGACGCCACGGCAATCAACCCTGAAGATGCCACGGCAACCAAAGCTAAAGACATCCCGGCAACCACTGCAAAAGCCAAAGGTAAACACCTATGCCCGAATCAACTCCTAGGGAATCATTTTCTGATTTTTCAGATTCGGACGAGTCCTCCATTGAACCAACAAAGACCGTACCAATTGAATCCTCCAAGCGAAAAGCCAATGACATTGATGAAGAGGATGATGAGGAAAACCTCGTACGATGATCGATTCCACCACCGGCAACAAGAAAACAACCATCGCGTTCAAGCAAGAGAATTAAGACACCGACCAAAAGGAAGCTAATCATCTACGATGACGAACTCTCAGAGTAAATCCTCGTATGCATTTATTTTATTATTTTATTTTTCGTTATTTTCATGCATGCATTGAGGACAATGCCTCACTCGAGTTTGGGGGGATTGTTATTAGTAGTTACCATGTTTAGTTACTTTAATCTTAAGTATTACATTTAGGATACATAAATTGCTTGCCATGCCTTTAATTGAAACAAGAATTGCTTAGATTTGATGAATATCGGATGATGACTTTGCCAATGCACTTCATTGATAGAATTTTTATTCTAGGATAACCATGGAAAAACTTAGAATTTTACTATGATGCTAAATTTGATGAAACACTGTTGTGGTTTGATTGATTTAAGGAATTCTAGTGAACTTAGGTTGATAATTAACAAATTGGGGGATTAGAATAAAAATTGGACGAATGCTAGAGGTGCCCGAAATTAGCTCTAGCATGTGCTAAAAATTTATAACTAGAGGTGCCCGAAACTGGCTCTAGTATGTATTAAAAATAATTGATCATTAGAGGTGCCCGAAACCGGCTCTAGTCGAATAAATTAACTTAAGAAAACTAAAAACAAAACACTAGAGGTGCCCAAAACTGGCTCTAGTTAAAACATGTTAAAAAGAACCCAATAAAGTAATTTGAAAACCTATTGTTTGCATAGAATCTGAAAAATCAACTTGCACACAACTCCGCACACACTCACAAGCATTATAGTTTGATTCCAAGTAACTCCTAAGTTTTCCGAAAAAATAAAAAGCGAATCATACTTTGTGCCCCGGTTCAGAAAATTGAAATCAAGTTCAAAGCGAAGTTTGTGAAAATTGAAGTCTTGGCAGGTAATTATGAGTTTGCATTGCTTGAGGACAAGCAATAGTTCGAGTTTGGGGATGTGATAAGTGTTCAAAAGTACTATTTTTCTTACCCTTTTTACTCATATTATTGTTAGACTTAGGCTCATATTAGTTGCATAATAAGCCATTCATGCATTAATCCATGTTTCCTTCCATCGTTGAGCTTGATTACATAACTTGGTAGTTTTTGTGGGAAAAGATGCTGCTTTGGTGTGTTTTGTGTGTATATGCAGGATCACTTGCCAAAGCAAGGCTAGAGCTAGTTGCCAGGGCAATGCATGAAGGAGAGGCCGAGCTAGTTGCCAGAGCAATACATGAAGGAGACGTCAAGCCAGTTGCCATGGCAATTGTCGACAAGAGCAAAGGTGATATCGTAGTCGAAATTGATGACTAAACAAGCCCAAGATGACGTGGAGCAAAGCCCTATAAATATGAAGGAGATTTCAACAATCTATAGAGAGCAAGAGAGGAAAATTTCGACAACTCCAAGGAGGGCAAGAGGAGAGAACTTTCGACAAGCATCTAGGGCAAGGAGGATTTCGACAAGCCTCCTTCTTCATCCTTTTCTTTCTTGTTCGATTGGGTTCATGCTAGGGATTGTTTATCTTGTGTTTCTTTGGAACCTAGCCATGAACTAAATCTATTTGGCTATGGTTATTGTGTTTTGTGGTTGTGAGAAACTATTGGTTTTTGTTTAGGTAATAAGAGTTTGCACTTTTCTATTCAAGGTTTATTCATTCTTGGTTCTTATTCTTGTTTGCGAGTGAATTGGGAGAGGATATCCTGATTTCATCTATTTATCTAATATCGGGAGAGTTAGATTCAAGAAACGAATGAATATGATCTTTATTCAATCTATTGATGGTGAAGATTAATCCAGCTTAGGAATAAGTTAAGGATTTCAACGGCTAAGAGGAGCGCAAGATTGGTTGTTGTTCACCCTTGATTCACGCAGGGATGTATTATCAAGGCATGCACAAGTAGCTAGAGTTTCGACTTAGGGATAAGAAGAAACCACTGAAGAACGCTCTGCCGAACCTTGAAGGTTGCTGCCCAGACGCCCAAGTAGTTGCCCAGGCAACCATCGATTAGTTGCCAAGGCAACCCCGTTGTGCAAGTTGCCACGGCAACTGAGTTGCCCGTGCACTCTTTTACCAAAACGATCCAATCGGCTATCACACCTCAACTCACGATAACCTGGCCTATCTCTCTCTCAATTGATCTCATCTATTCATTTACTTTATTGCTTTGTAGATTAGTTATTAGTAAACTCCTATAATCCTTTACTTGTGTTTTTACTTTTTACAGTGCGAGAGACTAGATTCTTGAAGTGGCACCAATCCCTGTGGAGACGATATCTTTTATACTATAACTTGCGACGTGTATACTTGCACATTTGCGTAGCACTTATTACGCGCAACAATTCACGCCAGGGCAACTAGTTCTCCTATTCAATTCTCGGCTAAAACTTTTCCCGGGAAAGATGAAATAAAGATGGTCGGGACCATTCAAAGTCATCAAACCATTCTCCCATGGTGCTGTGATAATCAAGTCCATCTCTGACAACCATGAATTCAAAGTTAATGGACAAAGATTGAAGCACTACAATGGTGCCCATGTGGAACGTAACAAGGAAGTGGCCAACTTAGGAGATGCAAGAGCATGCTCTCCCTTTTGATATTAGTAGTTTTATTTTATTTTTATTTATTTTTTTTATTTTCGATTAAGTATTTATTTTATTTTATTTCGATTTTTTTTATTTTTTTACTATTTCCGATTATTATATATATATATATATTTTTAGGACAGATTTTTTTAGAATCCCTTTATACATCTTTATTTATTTTCTTTTATTAATTTAATTCTAATCCTTATTTGATTTGTCTTTGAATTGTAGGAAAAAAAGTTCAAGATAAAGAGGAATTCTAATCCAAGTAGGAAAGCATCTTCAACAAGGAAACTAATGGGCTGAATCTAAGGCTTATATAAAGCCTCCAATTCACCCTAACCACAACCCCTTGTCGACAACTTCTCCCTCACCCTAAACCCTTTTTCGTTTTCCCCTAATCCCACCCACCTATCTTTTCTATAAAACCCATCACCCTTAACCTATTCCTACTTTCTATCTTGCAACTTTTTTAGTTTCTTTTCTTTTCTTTGTTTTTACAAAACTCACAACCAAGATCATCCATGGCATCCAAGATTAAACTTTTAGTTCATCCAAGTTCCTCCAAAGAACCAAGATACAAGAAGTTTGCTACACCGGTGGTTCAAGAAAGATTTCAATCCAAGTTTGAAAGCCGAAAGATTCATGAAGAACAAGGCTTTGAATACTCCAACTCTCATCAAGATTTCGGCCTTGAACCATTCATCTTCGAGAGGATTGCACATCAAAAGTGGCAAATCTTTTGCCATCAACTCGAATCGGGTAACATCTCATGGGTAAGAGAATTCTATGCTCACTCACCTAACCCGAATAATCCTTATGTTTTTGTTCGTGACAAGGCCATACTCATAAGTCCCAAAGCGTCAACACCTTTTACGGGCTTTACAATGAGAAGGACGAGCATCAAGCCTTCGTTGATCAAATCACTCCTAAGCAACTCGACAAGGAGCTTCAAGAACTCACTCAACCGGGAACTCATTGGAACGACGGTATATACAAGGGCACGTGTAAATTGCCTTCAGCTTTAACCCGAGGCAAAACTATGGAATAAGTTTGTTAAAACTTCTTTAATGCCCACCACACACAATACTACCGTTGATATACCACGTCTTTTGCCCATACATTCTATTTTGCATAATCGCATCATTAACATTGGAAAAATTATTTGTGATGAGATTTTTGTATGCAGCTCAAAAGTTAAGGGTTCTCTTTTCTTCCCTTGCTTAATTTCTAATCTTTGCAAGGAGATGCATGTCCCAAGTGAGTCCACCGATGAAAAGGCCCTACCCAAGTTTGGTTAGAATCAAGCACTAATCCGAAAGCTAATGGGAGAGGCACCGGGAGATTCTTCAAGGCCTCCAATTGCCACGGCAACTCCTGCCGCCCTGACAATCCATAATGTCCAAGCACCTAACGTCCGGGCAACTCGGCCATCGACCCCGGGACACTTTGAAGCACTCTTGCACCCATTGGCAAGCCACTTAAGGCAAATTGAAGACCGGCAACTAATGTTCATGCGGTACATGAAGGAACACAACAATGCCATCACCCAAGTCATCCTAGAAAAGTACCCGAACAATCGCGTGTCGTTCCCAATCTTTCCCGCCGAGATCCTTGCCCCGGCAACCAATGAAGCAGTCACCACAGCAACCTTAACAGATGATGCCACGACAACCTACTTCGTGCATGCACAAGTTGACGCCACGGCAATCAACCCTGAAGATGCCACGGTAACCAAAGCTAAAGACATCCGGCAACAACCACCGCAAAAAGCCAAAGGTAAAACCTATGCCCGAATCAACTCCTAGGAATCATTTTCTGATTTTTCAGATTCGGACGAGTCCTCCATTGAACCAACAAAGACCATACCAATTGAATCCTCCAAGCGAAAAGCCAATGACATTGATGAAGAGGATGATGAGGACAACCTCGTACGATGATCGATTCCACCACCGGCAACAAGAAAACAACCATCGCGTTCAAGCAAGAGAATTAAGACACCGACCAAAAGGAAGCTAATCATCTACGATGACGAACTCTCAGAGTAAATCCTCGTATGCATTTATTTTATTATTTTATTTTTCGTTATTTTCATGCATGCATTGAGGACAATGCCTCACTCGAGTTTGGGGGGATTGTTATTAGTAGTTACCATGTTTAGTTACTTTAATCTTAAGTATTACATTTAGGATACATAAATTGCTTGCCATGCCTTTAATTGAAACAAGAATTGCTTAGATTTGATGAATATCGGATGATGACTTTGCCAATGCACTTAATTGATAGAATTTTTATTCTAGGATAACCATGGAAAAACTTAGAATTTTACTATGATGCTAAATTTGATGAAACACTGTTGTGGTTTGATTGATTTAAGGAATTCTAGTGAACTTAGGTTGATAATTAACAAATTGGGGGATTAGAATAAAAATTGGATGAATGAATGCTAGAGGTGCCCGAAATTGGCTCTAGCATGTGCTAAAAATTTATAACTAGAGGTGCCCGAAACTGGCTCTAGTATGTATTAAAAATAATTGATCATTAGAGGTGCCCGAAACCGGCTCTAGTCGAATAAATTAACTTAAGAAAACTAAAAACAAAACACTAGAGGTGCCCAAAACTGGCTCTAGTTAAAACATGTTAAAAAGAACCCAATAAAGTAATTTGAAAACCTATTGTTTGCATAGAATCCGAAAAATCAACTTGCACACAACTCCGCACACACTCACAAGCATTATAGTTTGATTCCAAGTAACTCCTAAGTTTTCCGAAAAAATAAAAAGCGAATCATACTTTGTGCCCCGGTTCAGAAAATTGAAATCAAGTTCAAAGCGAAGTTTGTGAAAATTGAAGTCTTGGCAGGTAATTATGAGTTTGCATTGCTTGAGGACAAGCAATAGTTCGAGTTTGGGGATGTGATAAGTGTTCAAAAGTACTATTTTTTTCTTACCTTTTTACTCATATTATTGTTAGACTTAGGCTCATATTAGTTGCATAATAAGCCATTCATGCATTAATCCATGTTTCCTTCCATCGTTGAGCTTGATTACATAACTTGGTAGTTTTTGTGGGAAAAGATGCTGCTTTGGTGTGTTTTGTGTGTATATGCAGGATCACTTGCCAAAGCAAGGCTAGAGCTAGTTGCCGTGGCAATGCATGAAGGAGAGGCCGAGCTAGTTGCTAGGAGCAATACATGAAGGAGAGCGTCAAGCCAGTTGCCATGGCAATTGTCGACAAGAGCAAAGGTGATATCGTAGTCGAAATTGATGACTAAATTGATGACTAAACAAGCCCAAGATGACGTGGAGCAAAGCCCTAGAAAATATGAAGGAGATTTCAACAATCTATAGAGAGCAAGAAAGGAAAATTTAAACAACTCCAAGGAGGGCAAGAGGAGAGAACTTTCGACAAGCATCTAGGGCAAGGAGGATTTCGACAAGCATCTCCTTCTTCATCCTTTTTTCTTGTTCGATTGGGTTCATGCTAGGGATTGTTTATCTTGTGTTTCTTTGGAACCTAGCCATGAACTAAATCTATTTGGCTATGGTTATTGTGTTTTGTGGTTGTGAGAAACTATTGGTTTTTGTTTAGGTAATAAGAGTTTGCACTTTTCTATTCAAGGTTTATTCATTCTTGGTTCTTATTCTTGTTTTGAAAGTGAATTGGGAGAGGATATCCTGATTTCATCTATTTATCTAATATCGGGAGAGTTAGATTCAAGAAACGAATGAATATGATCTTTATTCAATCTATTGATGGTGAAGATTAATCCAGCTTAGGAATAAGTTAAGGATTTCAACGGCTAAGAGGAGCGCAAGATTGGTTGTTGTTCACCCTTGATTCACGCAGGGATGTATTATCAAGGCATGCACAAGTAGCTAGAGTTTCGACTTAGGGATAAGAAGAAACCATCAAGAACGCTCTGCCGAACCTTGAAGGTTGCTGCCCAAGTAGTTTGCCCAAGTAGTTGCCCAGGCAACCATCGATTAGTTGCCAAGGCAACCCTCACAGCAAGTTGCCACGGCAACCGAGTTGCCCATGCACTCTTTTACCAAAACGATCCAATCGGCTATCACACCTCAACTCACGATAACCCGGCCTATCTCTCTCTCAATTGATCTCATCTATTCATTTACTTTATTGCTTTGTAGATTAGTTATTAGTAAACTCCTATAATCCTTTACTTGTGTTTTTACTTTTTACAAAGGCGAGAGACTAGATTCTTGAAGTGGCACCAATCCTCGTGGAGACGATATCTTTTATACTATAACTTGCGGCGTGTATACTTGCACATTTGCGTAGCACTTATTACGCGCAACAATTCACGCCAGGGCAACTAGTTCTCCTATTCAATTCTCGGCTAAAACTTTTCCCGGGAAAGATGAAATAAAGATGGTCGGGACCATTCAAAGTCGTCAAACCATTCTCCCATGGTGCTGTGATAATCAAGTCCATCTCTGACAACCATGAATTCAAAGTTAATGGACAAAGATTGAAGCACTACAATGGTGCCCATGTGGAACGTAACAAGGAAGTGGCCAACTTAGGAGATGCAAGAGCATGCTCTCCCTTTTGATATTAGTAGTTTTATTTTATTTTTATTTATTTATTTTTATTTTCGATTAAGTATTTATTTTATTTTATTTCGATTTTTTTATTTTTTTTACTATTTCCGATTATTATATATATATATATTAGGACAGATTTTTTTAGAATCCCTTTATACATCTTTATTTATTTTCTTTTATTAATTTAATTCTAATCCTTATTTGATTTGTCTTTGAATTGTAGGAAAAAAAGTTCAAGATAAAGAGGAATTCTAATCCAAGTAGGAAAGCATCTTCAACAAGGAAACTAATGGGCTGAATCTAAGGCTTATATAAAGCCTCCAATTCACCCTAACCACAACCCCTTGTCGACAACTTCTCCCTCACCCTAAACCCTTTTTCGTTTTCCCCTAATCCCACCCACCTATCTTTTCTATAAAACCCATCACCCTTAACCTATTCCTACTTTCTATCTTGCAACTTTTTTTAGTTTCTTTTCTTTTCTTTGTTTTTACAAAACTCACAACCAAGATCATCCATGGCATCCAAGATTAAACTTTTAGTTCATCCAAGTTCCTCCAAAGAACCAAGATACAAGAAGTTTGCTACACCGGTGGTTCAAGAAAGATTTCAATCCAAGTTTGAAAGCCGAAAGATTCATGAAGAACAAGGCTTTGAAAACTCCAACTCTCATCAAGATTTCGGCCTTGAACCATTCATCTTCGAGAGGATTGCACATCAAAAGTGGCAAATCTTTTGCCATCAACTGGAATCGGGTAACATCTCATGGGTAAGAGAATTCTATGCTCACTCACCTAACCCGAATAATCCTTATGTTTTTGTTCGTGACAAGGCCATACTCATAAGTCCCGAAAGCGTCAACACCTTTTACGGGCTTTACAATGAGAAGGACGAGCATCAAGCCTTCGTTGATCAAATCACTCCTAAGCAACTCGACAAGGAGCTTCAAGAATTCACTCAACCGGGAACTCATTGGAACGACGGTATATACAAGGGCACGGTAAATTGCCTTCAGCTTTAACCCGAGGCAAAACTATGGAATAAGTTTGTTAAAACTTCTTTAATGCCCACCACACACAATACTACCGTTGATATACCACGTCTTTTGCCCATACATTCTATTTTGCATAATCGCATCATTAACATTGGAAAAATTATTTGTGATGAGATTTTTGTATGCAGCTCAAAAGTTAAGGGTTCTCTTTTCTTCCCTTGCTTAATTTCTAATCTTTGCAAGGAGATGCATGTCCCAAGTGAGTCCACCGATGAAAAGGCCCTACCCAAGTTTGGTTAGAATCAAGCACTAATCCGAAAGCTAATGGGAGAGGCACCGGGAGATTCTTCAAGGCCTCCAATTGCCACGGCAACTCCTGCCGCCCTGACAATCCATAATGTCCAAGCACCTAACGTCCGGGCAACTCGGCCATCGACCCCGGGACACTTTGAAGCACTCTTGCACCCATTGGCAAGCCACTTAAGGCAAATTGAAGACCGGCAACTAATGTTCATGCGGTACATGAAGGAACACAACAATGCCATCACCCAAGTCATCCTAGAAAAGTACCCGAACAATCGCGTGTCGTTCCCAATCTTTCCCGCCGAGATCCTTGCCCCGGCAACCAATGAAGCAGTCACCACAGCAACCTTAACAGATGATGCCACGACAACCTACTTCGTGCATGCACAAGTTGACGCCACGGCAATCAACCCTGAAGATGCCACGGTAACCAAAGCTAAAGACATCCCGGCAACCACTGCAAAAGCCAAACCTATGCCCGAATCAACTCCTAGGGAATCATTTTCTGATTTTTCAGATTCGGACGAGTCCTCTATTGAACCAACAAAGACCATACCAACTGAATCCTCCAAGCGAAAAGCCAATGACATTGATGAAGAGGACGATGAGGACAACCTCGTACGATGATCGATTCCACCACCGGCAACAAGAAAACAACCATCGCGTTCAAGCAAGAGAATTAAGACACCGACCAAAAGGAAGCTAATCATCTACGATGACGAACTCTCAGAGTAAATCCTCGTATGCATTTATTTTATTATTTTTATTTTTCGTTATTTTCATGCATGCATTGAGGACAATGCCTCACTCGAGTTTGGGGGGGATTGTTATTAGTAGTTACCATGTTTAGTTACTTTAATCTTAAGTATTACATTTAGGATACATAAATTGCTTGCCATGCCTTTAATTGAAACAAGAATTGCTTAGATTTGATGAATATCCGATGATGACTTTGCCAATGCACTTAATTGCTAGAATTTTTATTCTAGGATAACCATGGAAAAACTTAGAATTTTACTATGATGCTAAATTTGATGAAACACTGTTGTGGTTTGATTGATTTAAGGAATTCTAGTGAACTTAGGTTGATAATTAACAAATTGGGGGATTAGAATAAAAATTGGATGAATGCTAGAGGTGCCCGAAATTGGCTCTAGCATGTGCTAAAAATTTATAACTAGAGGTGCCCGAAACTGGCTCTAGTATGTGTTAAAAATAATTGATCACTAGAGGTGCCCGAAACCGACTCTAGTCGAATAAATTAACTTAAGAAAACTAAAAACAAAACACTAGAGGTGCCCAAAACTGGCTCTAGTTAAAACATGTTAAAAAGAACCCAATAAAGTAATTTGAAAACCTATTGTTTGCATAGAATCCGAAAAATCAACTTGCACACAACTCCGCACACACTCACAAGCATTATAGTTTGATTCCGAGTAACTCCTAAGTTTTCTGAAAAAATAAAAAACCAATCATACTTTGTGCCCCGGTTCAGAGAATTGAAATCAAGTTCAAAGCTAAGTTTGTGAAAATTGAAGTCTTGGCAGGTAATTATGAGTTTGCATTGCTTGAGGACAAGCAATAGTTCGAGTTTGGGGGTGTGATTAGTGTTCAAAAGTACTATTTTTCTTACCCTTTTTACTCATATTATTGTTAGACTTAGGCTCATATTAGTTGCATAATTAGTCATTCATGCATTAATCCATGTTTCCTTCCATCGTTGAGCTTGATTACATAACTTGGTAGTTTTTGTGGGAAAAGATACTGCTTTGGTGTGTTTTGTGTGTATATGCAGGATCACTTGCCAAAGCAAGGCTAGAGCTAGTTGCCAGGGCAATGCATGAAGGAGAGGCCGAGCTAGTTGCTAGGGCAATACATGAAGGAGACGCCGAGCCAGTTGCCATGGCAATTGTCGACAAGAGCAAAGGTGATATGGTAGTCGAAATTGATGACTAAACAAGCCCAAGATGACGTGGAGCAAAGCCCAAACCCAAAGGAATTTGATTGCCATGCGGAGATTAAAGAAGAATTAAATTCCAAGAAGATATGAGAAGTTCTAGTAGGAATACAATTATAATAAATAATTATATTCTTTAAAGATAATTTAATTCCAACTTAAACTCCTCCTCAAAGAAGGACTTTGTTCTAGCCCTATAAATATGAAGGAGATTTCAACAATCTATAGAGAGCAAGAGAGGGAAATTTCGACAACTGCAAGGAGGGCAAGAGGAGAGAATTTTCGACAAGCATCTAGGGCAAGGAGGATTTCGACAAGCCTCCTTCTTCATCCTTTTCTTTCTTGTTCGATTGGGTTCATGCTAGGGATTGTTTATCTTGTGTTTCTTTGGAACCTAGCCATGAACTAAATCTATTTGGCTATGGTTATTGTGTTTGTGGTTGTGAGAAACTATTGGTTTTTGTTTAGGTAATAAGAGTTTGCACTTTTCTATTCAAGGTTTATTCATTCTTGGTTCTTATTCTTGTTTGCGAGTGAATTGGGAGAGGATCTCGTGATTTCATCTATTTATCTAATATCGGGAGAGTTAGATTCAAGAAACGAATGAATATGAACTTTATTCAATCTATTGATGGTGAAGATTAATCCGGCTTAGGAATAAGTTAAGGATTTCAACGGCTAAGAGGAGTGCAAGATTGGTTGTTGTTCACCCTTGATTCACGCAGGGATGTATTATCAAGGCATGCACAGGTAGCTAGAGTTTCAACTTAGGGATAAGAATAAACCACTGAAGAACGCTCTGCCGAACCTTGAAGGTTGCTGCCCAGACGCCCAAGTAGTTGCCCAACTAGTTGCCCAGGCAACCATCGATTAGTTGCCAAGGCAACCCACAGCAAGTTGCCACGGCAACTGAGTTGCCCATGCACTCTTTTACCAAAACGATCCAATCGGCTGTCACACCTCAACTCACGATAACCTGGCCTATCTCTCTCTCAATTGATCTCATCTATTCATTTACTTTATTGCTTTCTAGATTAGTTATTAGTAAACTCCTATAATCATTTACTTGTGTTTTTACTTTTTACAGTGCGGGAGACTAGATTCTTGAAGTGGCACCAATTCTTGTGGAGACGATATCTTTTATACTATAACTTGCGACGTGTATACTTGCACATTTGCGTAGCACTTATTACGCGCAACAAGTTTTTATATTGTGTTTTATCTCCTTGTAGAATCTCACATCGAGTGGCCTTCATGTGTTGCAACACTCACTCATTGGTATCTAGATCCCATCAAACAAAGACTCGTAACCAACCAAGTGCCCACACATGGCACAACCACACATGATCCATCAAGGATCCCTAAGGTTACTATTACAAGCAATCACCCAAGCTTTACCGAGTTGTTAATACATTATGGAGAAGTGTGTAATTTATCTCATTCATTGTCTCAAGCAATCCATATTACTCCATTTATCAGAGTATAATTCAATTATCAACATTCACACGATTCCTTGAATCATGATGTTTACTATTCTTTAATCGATCCCTAAAGGTTATAAAAGTCGTTTAAGTGTGTGGCTAACGCATTTAAGTCATTAATAATAATTACCAGCTTTTTGCCCATTAAATCAATTATTTATCAGTATTATATCTTAACTGTCATTTTAGTTGAACCTATCCACTTATTCAAGCTAGCATACAAGGCATCATCATTTATCAATCAATCAACTAATCATCAAATAATCGCACGAATATTCAAACAATCCTACATAGTCTTTAAAGCTTATAATATGCTCAAACATTCTCAAAATACGATCTCTAAGCCCATAACAAACTCGAACATTCTCAAACTCATCAAGCATCTCAATAACTACCAAGCCTCAAAACACCAGTACCGACGCATACTTATTACTCATCTCCTATTATGCAACCACTAACATGCAAGGCAATTACACTTATGATGCTCATGAAGCATTTCAGAGTTTGAGGTATACTAACCTTAAGCCGATATCACTAAAATCCTTATCCAAACTTCCCGAACAATCCACTTGGTCTAATATCCAAACTGGAATAATCCTCGCATATCAACAAATACGAAAATACTTAAATTCTATGCATCTCCTATACCAAACGAAAGGTCAAACACGTAAAAATAGCTCATCGGGTTTGAATTTGGCAAAACAAACTACGCCATTAGATCCGGAACATCAGAAAACCCTAAGGTACAGTCCCTCATAAAAAGTCAATGTCGATCAACGGCGGCAGCAGAAACAACTCAGCTCGTGCTGAGTCAGCTCGGTCTGACTCAGCCAAGTTGGGCTGAGTCTACTCGGGTGACTTGGTCTCTTAAAGTAGGACAATGCCCACGCACAACGGCGGCGTGTGGAGGCACGTAACGATCTTCCTGACAGATTTTGGCGACCAAACTTTGCCGACCGATTATTTTCGAGTCGGTGAACTCGATAGTGGTCTCTATTTCTTGATTTGAGCCCTCTAACCCCTTCAACTCAGTAACTCAAAACTTCTTCTCTCTCACCTCCTCTGATATAGGTTCCGATGGTGGTGTCGTTGGTACCAGCAAACTCGTCTCGGTAAGATTAACACAATGGAGGTGGTGGTGTCGCGATCGGACGGCTAGATCTCTGTAGATCAGAGTTTAAAATTTTCTTTCCAAACTTTTCTCTCCTCTTCTCTCTCCCCTACTATTCTCATCTTTTTCTTTTCTCTCTCCTCAATTATCTATTCTCCTTTTTTTCTAACCACCCACCCACCTATTTAAAATACAAACTATTTTTTTCTTTTTATTTTTTTCCTTCTTTTCTATTTTTCTTTCATCCACAATTAATAAAATACCACTTTCTCTTTTTTAGCCCTAAGCCCAAATGATTATTCTTAATTGGGCTCTCAAACATAAGGCCTAAATAATTTGGGTCCAAGACCCAATTTCGTAAAGCCCAAAATTCGGGTCGTTACATAACTCTAAATGGATCAAAGGAAAATAATAAGAAAATGGTTAAAAATAAGAAAGCCAACAGAAATTCATACGATGTTGAGGCTAGTTTTGCAGGAATGAGCTCAAAATGTGTCCGATCAAATAAAGTCTATTGTTGTTCGGACAATCAGAGGGCCATAGGGGCACACTAAAGCTGTGGTGAATAATGTTGGGGAGCTTAAATCGACTGGAGTAGCTATTCTGCCACTGGATCGGTTATTTAAAAGTAGGGGATGATACAGGGCATGTTGGCCCTTGGATGGTTATGGATGAATGATGGTATGGTTCTCTTTCCTTTCCATTTTGTTTTAATAATTAGTTTTATGTTTTGGAACTGTCAAGGCGCAACTAGTTTACTTTCAGTTGTTACTTTAAGTCCTTTATACGGGATTATAAGCCTAAATTGGTGGCATTATTTGAACCGTAGATTAGTGGAAGAGTGACTACTCGGGTGATTTCAAAAATGAGATTCCAGCGTTCTTTTAGAATTGAGGCTCATGGGTTCAGCGGAGGAATTTGGCTAATGTAGAATGAAGATGTAGAAGTAGAAATCTTGTACCTTTTTAACCGGTTTCTGAATGGGCGTGTCCGAGCATCTGATGTTGATAGATGGATACAGTTTATGACAGTTTATTATAGCCCTCACTGTTCTAACCAGAAGCATATTTGGGACCACCGTTCCTGTCTAGCTCATGGGGTAGACGTTATGTGGGTTCTTGGAGGGGATTTCAATGTTATTCTATCGTCGGATGAGAGAATATGGGGTTCAGATCAGCATGTCCAAGGGAGTAAACTATTTGGGAGTTTCTTTTCCATACTAGGTCTTCCTTTTACTTGGAATAGAGGTAACTTACACCAACATCTAGATCATTGCATTGCCAACCCTTCTTGGCTCTCATCTTATCCAGATTCATATGTGTTGCACCTTGACCGGACAGTTCAGACCATAGGCCTTTGCTCTTTCGGTTAGAGGACGTGAGGGATGTGATGCACAATCGACCTTTCAGGTTTATCTTAGCATGAAAACAACACCCTGACTTTCGGAAGTTTCTCTAATCCACGTGGGTGTCACAAGACTTATCGAGCATTGTGGATTCTTTTATCTCGAAGGTACTTGTTTGGAACAAGCAAGTCATTGGACATATTGGTGAACGGAAGAAGCGGTTACTTGCTCGCATTCGGTGAATTGATAAAGTCTTGCTTGCTGCTCATTCTGAGTCTCTTGTCTGGTTGGGAAATCGGTTGCGGGAAGAGCTGGACACCATGCTTAAACAAGAAAGTTTTTGCAGTAGAAAGCTTGTACTCAGTAGATCCTGAACAGTGATCGAAACACAAAATACTATCATGCTTCCACTATGGCCAGGCATCGAACAAATGTGATAAGTTCTTTGAAGATTGATGATGAGGCTTGGTGCAGTGACCAAGATAAGTTAAGAGAACCAGCTGGACACTACTGGTTATGAGATCCGGAGCTATTTTTCCTAAGCTTTTAAGCAGGATAACATGTGTTTGGCTTGACGTCTCTTGGATGAGAAAGTATGGTATGCTATTTTTGACATGAATTTGTCCAAAGTGTCGGGTGCGAATGGGCTTAATGCAGGGTTTTTCCAATCCAATTGGGATGTTGTTGGTCGGGAGGTATGTGCATTCATACGGAGAGCCTTTGAGAAAAGAGTTGTCCCAGCAAGTTTTAATCGTACTCTGTTGGTCTTTATACCAAAGGTGTCTACCCCTGAACGTCTGACTTAGTTTCACCCAATTAGTTTATGCACTGTGGTATATAAGGCTGTAATGAAAGTAATTGTTAACCGTTTAAAGCCTCTTCTCCCTAGCTGGGTTTCAGATAACCAAACAAGTTTTGTTTCCAGTCGAGCCATTACTGATAATATTATTATCACCCAATAGGTCATTCATTCGATGTGTAAGTAGTCGGTAAAGAAATGATGGATGACCCTTAAAATTGACCTGGAAAAGGCCTATGATCATTTTGAGTGGGGTTTTATTGAAGATACTCTACGCGATGTTGAGTTACCGAATTTGATACGACAACTTATCATGCATTGCATTTCTTCGGCCTCTATGCAGATTCTCTAGAACGGTTCACAGCAGATATCTTTTATCTTTCTCAAAGAATAAGATAGGGAGACCCATTTTCACCCTACTTGTTCGTTCTCGCCATTCAACGGGAATTAGGTCGCAAAAATGGAAATTGTTTCGTACTTCAAAGAATAGTCCGATAGTGTCGCATCTCTTTTTTGCTGATGATATGATACTTTTTGTCGAGGCCTCAATTGATCAGTTAAATGTTGTCAGGGAGGTTCTGAATAGATTTTGCATGTTTTTTTGGGCACATTGTGAGTATTGCTAAAACCACCATGTTCATTTCTAAAATTGTTTTGATGGACTTCTGCACACATATTTGTTATGTATTTGGATTTACAGAACTCACGAATTTGGGTAAATATCTTGAAGTGCCATTCTTACATAACAGAGTGACCTTGACATCCTATGACTTTTTGCTTCAGGTAGTCTGACGAAAGTTGAGTGGTTGGAAGGCGAAGTCCTTATCTCTTGCCAGAAGAATCACCCTCGCTAAGGCAGTCTTATTGGCGATCCTGACATATACGATGCAGACGACAGTTATCCCTAAAAAAATATGCTTAGAGATTGAGCGCTTGTTGAGACGGTTCATATGGGGATTCACGACTGAAGGTAGTTGAATACACCTGGTTAAGTGGGATGAAGTTTTTCTTCTATTTCTCATGGTGAGCTTGGTTTTCGTAAATTGGCTACGCAGAATAAGGTATTTTTAATGAAATTAACTTTTCAGCTTATGACCAAGCAGGGTGAGTTATGGGTGTGATTCCTTCGGGTTAAGATAAGTCTGATAAAATAGTTTCGAATGTACTCAATACACGTAATGATTCTCGCTTGTGGAAAGGCTTAGGAATCGTTTGGAATAATGTTCGTCAGAATGTTTGGAATAATGTTCGTCAGAATATGGTTTGGAATCTAGGGAATGGGCATGGTATTAAGTTTTGGCACGACCCATGGATTGGGGATCTCGGACAGTTGATGGAGTATGCAATGTCTAGCACTGGTGTAGATTTATCCCAAGCCAAGGTTGCGGAGATGGCCGATCAATGAGGGAACTGGATGTGGGGTAAATTTGATCATCTCATCTCTTCCTTTGTTCTTCTACGGTTGGCTGTTGTTGCGCGTATTGAGTGCTACGCAAACGGTGCAAGTATACACGCAAGTAATAAAGTGATTTGAGTATCGAGTATCGTCTCCACAGGGATTGGTTTGGGCCACTTTGCTTAAGTTACTGCGTTAGAAAAGAAAAACACAAGTATGTGATTGTAGGAATTATAACTAATGAGTAAACTAAGAGCAATAAACTAAAATAATAGATGAAATCAAAAGAGAGGGAATAGGTCAGGTTATCGTGAGTTGAGGAGTGACAGCCGATTGGATCGTCTTGGTAAAAGAGTGCAATGGCAACTCGGTTGCTGTGGCAACTTGCGCAGCTGGGTTGCCTTGGCAACTAATCGAACGGTTGCTTGGGCAACTGGCTGGGCAACTTCTTGGGCGACTGGGCAGCAACTTCAAGGTTCGACAGAGCGTTCTTCAATGGTTTCTTGTTATCCCTAAGTCGAAACTCTAGCTAATTATGTATGCCTTGACAATACATCCCTGCGTGAATCAAGGGTGAACAACAACCAATCTTGCGCTCCTCTTAGCCGTTAAAATCCTTAATTTATTCCTAAACCGGATTAATCTTCACCATCGATAGATTGAATAAAGACCATACTCATTCGTTTCTTGAATCTAACTATCCTGATATTGGATAAATAGATAGAATTACGAGATCCTCTCCCAATTCATTCGCGAATAAGAATGAGTAAACCTTGAATTGAAAGTGCAAACTCTTATTACCTAAACAAAATCCAATTGTTTCTCACAACAACAAAACACAATAACCCCAACCAATCAAGTTAGTTCATGGTTGGGTTCAAAAGATATACAAAGAATAATCCCCAAACCATGAATCTAATGGAAGCAAAGAAGAAGAAGAAGAAGAAATCGATCAACCCCTAGTCGAACTCTCTCTCAAATGAATTCCCTCTAAGCTTTCTCCCAATCGAACTCTCCCATTCTTTTCTTTGAGTTTGACGGCTTGGTCTCCTTTAAATAGGAGATGTCTAGATCAAAGTCCTTCTTGAGGAGGAAGTTAAGTTGGAATTAAATAATTTAAAAGAATATAATTATTTATTGTATTTAAATTCCTTCTAGATCTTCTCCTATATTTTTGGGATTTAATTTCTCTTTGACCTCTTCATGAAAATCAAACTCCTTTGGGATTTAACTTTTCTCCACATCATCTTGGGCTTATCTAGTCATCAATTTCGACTGCCATATCATCTGATCCCTTATCGACAATTACCCTGACAACTAGCTCGGCATCTCCTTCATGCATGCCCTGGCAATTGCGTCAGCATCTCCTTCATGCACTGCCCTGGCAACTGGTTCTAGCCTTGCTTTGGCAACTGATTCTGCACACACAAAAACACACCAAAGCAGTATCTTTCTCCACAAAATTAAGCAAAATATGAAATCAAGCTTGTCCACCATGGAAACAATGCAAACATACATGAATGGCTAATAATGCAACTAATACGAGCCTAAGTCTAGCAATAATATGAATAAAAATGGTGAATAAAAATAGTACTTTTGAACACTTAACACTCCCCCAAACTCAAACTATTGCTTGTCCTCAAGCAATGCAAAACTAAAAATTACCTGCCAAGACTTTAATCATCAAAGACATGCTTCAAACTTGAATTCAAACCTCGGAACCGTGGCACAAAGTATGATCACCTTTTAATTTTTTGGATAGCACAAAAATTACCCGGAATCAAACTATAATGCTCGTGACAATGTGTGTGCGTAGTTGTGTACAAGTTGATTTTCAAGATTCTATGTGAACAATAGGCTTTTATCAATTTGATTACCAGGGCATTTATTTTTATTTTCACTAGAGCCAATTTTGGGCACCTCTAGCAAAGTAAGCAATTTCTCATTTTATTTTAGTCAACTAGAGCCAATTTCGGGCACCTTTAGCGATTCTTTAATGTGCTTAACTACTAGAGCCAGTTTCGGGCACCTCTAGCAAGATTTTAACCTTTAATTTTTAATTTACCAAAATTTTAAGCAACCTAAGTTCACTAAGTTTCTTTCAATCAACAAGCCACAAATCGTGAAAAAAAATCAACGTCATAGTAAAATTCTAAGTTCTTTTCATGCGATCCTAAAATTAAAGGTTCTTTCAATTAAGTGCAGTGGCAAAAATTCATCATTGGATATTCAACAAGTCTTAAGCAATTAAATCCAATCAAAGGCATGGCAAGTAACATATGCAACATATATGTGATTGCTAAAAATGAATGCAACTAAACATGAAACTAACTAGAAACCAACACCCCCAAACTCGAGAGAAGCATTGTCCTCAATGCATGTAAAAGTGAAAAAAAATTTAAAAGAAACTAAATGAAATGAGTTAGTCGGAGAGGTCGTCACCTCGAGTGATAAGTTTCCTTCGTGCCGTTTGCTTGATTCATTTTCCGATCGGTGGTTGAATGCTTGTGGCTGGTACTACGTGAATAGCATTGCTTTGATTTGATCCATGTTTGCCGAGGCAGGTTCACTTGCCTGGGCATCAGTAGTTGCCGAAGCCATTGTTGTTGCCTGGGCATCGCCAGTTTCTGTTGCCGTGGCAACTGCTGAGGTAGTTGCCGGGGCATCCTCTGTTACGGTTGCCGTAGAAAGTAGTCGGCAGGGAATTTCCTTAGCATGGTGGTTGTGAGTCTTGTTGTGAAAAAAAAGAAAACAAAGAAAACCTGAAAACTAAATATAATGAAGACAAATAAAATAAAATATCTCCTAAAAATTCCAAAAATAAATAAAGAAAAAAAAACGAAAATAAAATAAAGTAAAAAATAAAAAAATTCTTAGAAAAAGCATTTTTCATGCATCTTCTAATGTTACTGCATACCTGAGAAAACTTGAGGATGGTCATTTTCGATACTTCTTGTAGTCTATCCGCACCTTCCATCAAGTGACAATATTGCCCAAAAGAGTTGGGCCAATATGCTCGCAGCTACTCCCTTTTGCGTTACCATGGTGGAGGTGTCTTTCTTTCGTGTTCCCTTATAGTCCATGCACATCTTCCACCTTGCTATTGCTCCTGAAGGCATGAATATATTATTAGGAAAAGTTATATCAACATCCAACCATTTAATTACCTCAATCTCATCGTCCTCCATCAAGGTTGGATGTAGTTTTCGTTGTCGTGGCAATTGCTGCTCAAGCCAATTACCGTGGCAATCAGTTGCCAAAATTCGCTGTAAGTCAAGGGAAAAACCAGTTTTATGAAAAGCTTCATGAGTCCAAACACCGTTTTCTTTAGGCTTCTCAAATATCTCCATCAGTGATGGCTTCAAATCTACCAGCGTTAGTTCCTCAAAGAATACCTGTAATGGAGGAGGTGAGTTTTTAAAAAATTCAAAAGGTTCAACCATCACCTGCTCATATTCCATTGGCAAAGTATTGTCATCTCATTGATCTTGCATGTGGTCGTGCAATTGCCGTGGCAAAGGTGGATGCGAGCAGTTTGCTGTAGCATTACTCTTCTCAGCCTCTCGATATGTTGTCGCGCCATTGCTCTGTTCAGGCTCCTCAATCATTGCCGAGGCAATTTGTTGCCCAGGCTCATCATGTATTAGACAGTCTCTCTCAATGGCATCCTCTTGACTTGGAGGTTCTAGTTGCTCCCCACATATCAAGGACCTCTCTTCGCATTGCTCCTTATCCTTGCCTTGAGATGTCAGTATCCCCAGGAATGGATTGTTGGTGCATGTTATCCACGTCATATGTGGATCTCCTCAATTGAACTTCTGAATCCCCCAAGGTTGCATCCCACTGAACTATAATTGCATCTATTTTCTTTGATAGCTCTTGAATGTCTTCAATAGACCCGTCAAGTTTAGCCAAAAAAGCTGGCAACGTTTCCCCCAAGTAATTGGAATGTTCTTGAAAATGACTACATTTCCATGGCGTATCTGTTGCCGTGACACTAGGCTGCTGATAACGACTACAATGCCGAGGCATGTCTGTTGCTGCAGCAAAATTGTTATGGCAAAATTTTTTGAGCTTTTTTATCATACCATGAAGGATTTTGCTGCTGGTTCCATTTATGGTTCTCCATGTAGTCATATGCACCGAAAATGTGAGGGCAATTTTCAAACACATGATGTTCTCCACAACAAGTGCACGAGCTTTCCACTGTATATGTTTTTCTCGGTTGGTATAGGTAATCATCGAAGGGTGCAAGAAACTCTTGATTGGATTGATTCATATCTTCCAACATCAACTCTCGAATAGATTGACTTTTATTTTCTGACATGTTGATGTCCCTTAACTTGTAGCGCACCTAATTTTTTTGATAAAACAAACAAAAAGAAAAGTTAGTAAATCTAAGAGAAAAAATGCAATAACAAAAACAACTAACACCAATTACCAATCCCCGGCAGCGGCGCCAGAAACTTGTTGCGCGTATTGAGTGCTACGCAAATGGTGCAAGTATACATGTCGCAAGTAATAAAGTGATATGAGTATCGTCTCCACATGGATTGGTTTGGGACACTTTGCTTAAGTTACTACGTTGGAAAAGAAAAACACAAGTAGATGATTGTAGGAATTATAACTAATGAGTAAACTAAGAGCAATAAACTAAAAGAATAGATAAAATCAAAAGAGAGGGAATAGGCCAGGTTATCATGAGTTGAGGAGTGATAGCCGATTGAATCTCTTGGTAAAAGAGTGCAATGGCAACTCGGTTGCTGTGGCAACTTGCGCAGCTGGGTTGCCTTGGCAACTAATCGAACGGTTGCCTAGGCAACTGCTTGGGCGACTGGGCAGCAACTTCAAGGTTCGACAGAGTGTTCTTCAATGGTTTCTTCTTATCCCTAAGTCGAAACTCTAGCTAATTGTGCATACCTTAACAATACATCCCTGCGTGAATCAAGGGTGAACAACCAATCTTGCGCTCCTCTTAGCCGTTGAAATCCTTAACTTATTCCTAAGCTGGATTAATCTTCACCATCGATAGATTGAATAAAGACCATACTCATTCGTTTCTTGAATCTAACTCTCCCGATATTAGATAAATAGATAGAATTACGAGATCCTCTCCCAATTCACTCGCAAACAAGAATAAAAACCAAGAATGAGTAAACCTTGAATTGAAAGTGCAAACTCTTATTACCTAAACAAAATCCAATTGTTTCTCACAATAACAAAACACAATAACCTCAACCAATCAAGTTAGTTCATGGTTGGGTTCAAAAGATATACAAAGAATAATCCCCAAACCATGAATCTAATGGAAGCAAAGAAAAAGAAGAAGAAGAAATCGATCACCCCCTAGTCGAACTTTCTCTCTCAATCGAATTCCCTCCAAGCTTTCTCCCAATCAAACTCCCCCTTCTCTTCTTTGAGTTTGACGGCTTGGTCTCCTTTAAATAGGAGATGGCTAGGTCAAAGTCCTTCTTGAGGAGGAAGTTAAGTTGAAATTAAATACTTTAAAAGAATATAATTATTTATTATATTTAAATTCCTTCTAGATCTTCTCCTATCTTTCGGGGATTTAATTTCTCTTTGACCTCTTCATGGAAATCAAACTCTGGGATTTAACTTTGCTCCACGTCATCTTGGGTAGTCATCAATTTCGACTGCCATATCATCTTATCCCTTATCGACAATTGTCCTGGCAACTAGCTCGACATCTCTTTCATGCATTGCCCTAGCAACTGTGCCGGCATCTCCTTCATGCACTGTCCTGGCAACTGGTTCCAGCCTTGCTTCGGCAACTGATTCTGCACACACAAAAACACACAAAAGCACTATATTTTTCCACAAAATTAAGCAAAATATGAAATCAAGCTTGTCCACCAAGGAAACAATGCAAACATGCATTAATGGCTAATAATGCAGCTAATATGAGCCTAAGTATAGCAATAATATGAATAAAAATAGTGAATAAAAATAGTACTTTTGAACACTTAACAGCTGCGGTCAAAGAGCCCCAATCTCATCTTCCTGATGTTATGGTGGATGGGAGGGGTGTGGTGGCAAGGGATTCTAGGTGAAAGCTGCGTATGATATTAGGATAGGGACTTCGACTGATCCAAGCAATGCATTATGGAAAGTGATCCATAAATACAAGGGCTTACAGAAAATTAAAATTTTTTATGGTTGGCCTACTGCAACAAGATTATGACGAATGAAGGGAGGGTTAGTCGATATTATGCAATGGATAACAGATGCCCATGCTATCTCTCGGATGTTGAAATAGTGAGTCATGTTATTCGTACATGTCCCTCGGCAGGACCAGTCTGGGCGACATTGATTAAGAATGATAAAATTGGGGAGTTCTTTACCATGGAGTTCTGAGAATGGGTTTGAGTCAATCTCACTAAACCTGATTATTTTGCTCATGATATAAGTGATTGGAACTTGTTATTTGGTGCTATTACTTGGAATTTATGGCTACAGAGGATTACATTTACCTTCAGCACTGATTTGGAGGACTGAGGGTCTGTGATCGACCGAAGCCGATGGTTACAATCTGCTAGCATCCGCGCCCTTCCTCGTCCCAAGAATAGGTTATTGGCTGTCGAACAAGTGAGGCCGGTTGCTCATGGTTGGAGTCCCCCGGGCTTGGGATGGTTTAAGTTAAATTCTGATGGCTCAAGGAAACTTGCAGGTGGTCTCACTTTTGTGGGTTAGTCATTCGGGATTATGAGGGGAGATGGCAGCGAGGTTTTGCGCGGTTTATTGGGCTCGGATCTATTGTTCAAGTAGAACTCTAGGAAATACATATCAGGATGAAGCTAACTTGGGTGATTGGCTGTCGACATTTGGTGGTTGAAACGGATAGCCAAGATGCCCTTCGACTCATTGATAAGAACTACAGGAATGGGGCGTGAGCGTTAATTCTTCACATTCATGAGGCATGCAATTGGAATTAGGAGATTATTTTTCAGTATGTTCCAAGAGATGACAATAAAGTGGCCTATGGTCTTGCACGGTTGGCTCAGACTGTGAGCATGGAAGTGAACAATATCTTTTTCCTCCGGCTGTGATTATTTCCCTTCTGCAGCAGGATGGTCATCTGTAGTCCTCGTTGATTACTTGTCCTTTTGGCCTTAAGTGTGGTTTAGTTTTTGTTTTTATTTGTCGAGCGTAGCTCATTTGGCTCCTTGTGTACTTTATTATTATCATGTGCACTCTATTTTTTTATTTAGGTCTATAAATTTTTTTAATGAGGCACATAATAATAATCTCCTTCTTCATTAAAAAAATAAAAAAAGTCATAAACTTAAAAAAAAATCTGAAGTATTCCAAATAAATCTTAACAACTATAACATCAATTAAAAAAACACATTCCAAATTTCCAAATCTAATATTTTTCCTACTGTTTTCCATTTTTTATTTATTAATATTGTAATCTTATATACAATTCTAAATAAGCTAACAGAAAAAAATTAAAAAGTTTAAAAATATCATGAACTTTTTAAAAATAATTTCATTTGACTATATTATAATTATAGTTTAAATTCTCGGATAAATATTCATTAATCTGTCTGTCTATCGTTATAATAAAAATATTTATGTATATATAATTAATCAGTTAATTTTAAACTTACCAAATTAATTTTCAATCTTTTGAGATAATTTTGAACAAATTTTGGTTTAATTTCAAAATTATGTATCTGGTAAAATGGTTTCAAAGATGATAATTGATGTTTAAAGGAAAATGTCGAACATTGTTGTAATAATTGTGTTTTTTTTACAAGTATACATGATCCATTGCCTATAACTATCATGTAAATAATTATGGAATTGTAAAATAAAATCTAATTACTTTCCGTAACTTAGCATCATAGCTCGAAAATACCAACTAAAAACACTAGTTAAAGATAACTTTATTAGAAAACTAAACAACCACTTGCAACAATATTTTTTTTAAAAAAACCAACAAAATTTGAAGAAAAATAAAAAATGAAAAAGACCGTTTATGTTCAATCTATATATTTATTAGTACTGTAACTTCATATACCATTCTAAAGAATATGAAAAGAAAATATAGAAAATATAAAAAAGCAAGCATTATTAAATCGGATTGTGATAAATGATGCTGTTTTCATTTATATTCTATTGAAATATTAGGTATTAGGTATTTTTTTGTTGCCCTCCAGATTCTTCAAAGCTTTGTTCTGACTAATTTGGACCGACCTGCGTTACACACTTGACTTTGATGGGTTAGTATTCCAGCATAATTTTTTGTATAAAATTTTATGATTTTTTAAAATTCCACATAATATTAATTTTCAGATTTTTGACATTATTCCTAAAAATATTAGAAAAGTATCTATATGGTATTTTAGTTATCATAGTTGAAGAATAAAATAAACTTTTAACTTTTGAGTTAACATGTCATATCATCATTACACACATTGCACTTTTAAAGAGATAATAAATGTTTGAGTTTTAAAAATGATATTATTAAGAGAGAAAGTCACGTATACTAAATATTGATATAAAATGGTATAAACTGTATAAAAAATGTCATTATTTTGTTAAAAGATCAACAATTATTAATTATTGAGTGACCATAATATAATTTTTTGATCAGTTTAATAATTATATTATATCTTCTTATAATCAGATGATAAAAACTAAAAATAATACACAGTTAAATGACTATATGGGTACTGTGCTATATTTTAACCCATATATATTTTATTACCTGAACGGCAAATGTACTCTGAAGTTCTCTTTGAAGTTGAAAGTAATTAAAAAAAAGGGCAGTGGCGGGTCTACGTTGGCCCAAACGGGCCCTGCCTTGCTAAAAATTTTATACATTAAATAAATTTTGATCTAATAGTAATTTAACTCTATAAAAATAAATATTTAAATTATAAAATACAATAATTTATTAATATTTAATCGAGTAGGGATGAGCCAAAATAACGGATTTGTGTTCTCAACTTTTTTAGCCAAAATAATGGACTTATTTAATATTTCATTAATAAACTATAGAAACATGATTAAATTTTGTCAAACACATTATTTTCATTGTTTTGTTAAGAAAATTTGAAGGAATTAAATTGTGGGTATGATATGGAGTTTGATGCTGAACAATAAATATAAATTTTTTTGAAGAATATTGTGTAATTTATTTTTTATCCTTAGATTGGAGAAAAATAAGGAGAAAACTAAATTTGACAAAAAATAACTTTTGAGATTTGAGAAAGAGAATTAAATTTTAATGTTAGATTAAATTATTCATTTCATAAAATTTAAAAATAAAATTTTAAAAATAATAATAATTATTTTTTAGGGGACACTGAGCAGTCACTCATGGTGCTCCCCTAATAGTCGGCTCTAGTCCTTATAAGTTTAAATATTAGAAAAAGCATACAGCCAAAAAATGCACTAACGTTTGACTGAATAGTCACTTTGGCTCCTATTCTTTTTTTGGAACAATTTAACCCTCAACGTTTCATTTTGAGTCAAAATGACCCTTCCGCGGATGAAAACTGTCAGTCAACTGACGGTAAATGGCTTAAAATGACGGGACAAATCTATATGGCAGTGCACGCTGACATGACAATATTATATAGACAAATGAGTTGACTTGAAAAAAAGTTACATCAGTCAAAAAATAATTATATAAAATTATATAAAATATACAATAATTATTTTTGCTGACTTATCATTCTGTTAAATCATTTCAAACTATTCACGGTCATTTTTCTAACAATTTTTATTTGCATATGGGCCATTTTGACCTTGTACTTTTTTTAATTTAATATTTCAGTCCCTCTCAACATTCCTTCCCGACTCTGCCCCAGTAAAAGGGTTAACATTTAGAAAACAAAGTCTATATAACAAACTTATAATTTTATAACTTATTGCTTAAGGGCAAGGGAATAAATTAATAAAAACCATTCTCTTAGTCTTAAATGATGTTGATGTTCACCTCTGAACCACATTAAATTAACTTGAATAATCAATAGATTAATTTATAAATCAGATCGGACAAGCATGATCAATGATGTTTAACGCAATTTTTATATTAAGATGGATTAGCTTCTTAGTCTAACATAAGAAACTATAAAAAAATGTTTTTAATTATAGATTTTGTCTTTTTCTAATTATCATTACTCTAGTATTGAAGATGACAGTTTTATAAACTTTATAAAATTTGAAAGAAATATGAAATTAGAGAGATTAAATAATTGGAACCTCACTTTCGAATTGCAGTCATCAATATTTAATTAACCATTGTTGTGTATTTTTTGTCGATGTTGAAAATTTGACTTCAATTTATGTTATATATTGACTCAAATCTAATCAATAATCTAGTTAAATTTTATTGTAATTATAATGATCGAAGATTACTTTATAATTGATTTTATTTGAGCAAAATTTTTTATGGAATAAAGATTCTTGTTGACCAAATTATTTTTTCTATAAATATAGATTGTGTTAACCTTTAAAATTATGAGAGAAAATTATTTTGAAGATATGTAATTTCTTTTGTGATCTCTGCAACTATTAAGGTCTTTGTTGCATTGATGAATTTTTGGGATACATCAATTTTGAGATATATATTGAAAAATAACGTATGATTAAAAGGAGACAAATCATACATCTAGACATCAAAATGAGCCTCGTTAGAAAACCTCCTTAAAACTAGATAGAAAAAAAGAGTGCACCGATCTGATGTCATGGCAGTTGGCTAAAACGTACAAAATTATGCAACCCAAGGTAACAACCAAACAAAGGGCAACATCAAAATTCCCTAATAACTACCCAGACCAGTCCTAACATACACAAAATTATTGCCCATACCTTTCATCCAATTTTACTGAGGCAATTGACCGATTCCAGCTTTAGCAAGCTTATCAGCTTCCCAGTTCCTATCTCTGTCAACCAGAGTCAATTTTCACACCAAGCCTTTAGCAATATCCAAGCAAGCATTCACGATATTTTTAAAGGAAAAAAGAGGCAGAAGTGGGAACTGTAATCCAAGACACTGCATTACTGCAATCCGTTTCAACAACAAGATTAGCTTCCTTAGCCTACTTCGACGCGGCAACCACTTGAAAGGATTCTCTAATGGCCAGCAGTTCAGCTGAAGCAGGATCCGAGACCCCAATAGACTTGGAAAATTCGAATAGTACCTTACCCGAATGATCTCTTAAGATACCTCCAATACCAGCCGGGCTATGGTGTAATACCTGAATTTTGACCGGGCTATATATATATATATATATATATATATATATCCAAATAAATAAATAATAGATTAAATAAAATAAAAAAACAATTCATATAGTCCAAATGTCCCGTATTACATATAAAACCCAAAAGCTCCAAATTAAAACCAAAGCCCATTACATTTCCCGCCCACTTTTACAACCCAATCCGGGTAAAACTAGCCCAACAAACACACTTGTGTTTTTTATTCCCGCCCAATTGGCCACGTGTCGTTTGGCCATTGGTCCATTCAAGCCTCATACGGATTGAGGCTATCTCCAAAGCCAGATGTCAACAGCTAACAAGCCCCTGATGTCAGCACCTGCATCAGCTATAAATAGAGAGAGAAAAAAGGAAATTAATTACACAATAATACTGCATCAGCTATAAATAGAGAGAGAAAAAAGGAAATTAATTACACAATAATAATTGCACGCAATTATTGCAACAGTAAAGTAGGAGAGAGAGGAAGTTGAGCAGTCATACCAGAAAAGCTCAGGAGCCGCCAAAGAAGACGACTGGACCATCACCGGAATTCACCGCCATCATCGGAAGGTAGTTTTCTTTTTTTTCCTTATTACTTGCAGTTAAATAAACGACAAAAAACATTAAATCTATTCAAAAAAATATATAAAAAAAACAAAAATACATAAATAAGGATAGTGCGGCCGTAGTTTATATTTGGTTGCCGAGTCACATGAGAGAACGACAGAGTTGAAAATGATGAGAGTTGGGATACGGGTAGTTAGATCTAGGAGGGGAAGATGGGAGATTCTGACGAAGCGGGGTTTAGTTTTAGGTTTAGGTGAAATCGACGTAAAAAAATAAAGATTTTTGGTGATTGTAGGGTTTAGGTATGGCGGAGATACGATGGTTGAAAAATCGTCCTATGGCTGCCGAAAATTGCCTTACGGTGGCTGGCCGGAGTAAGGTAATGGTCGGGGTTAGGGCACGATGGTCGAAAAATAGGTTAGGGTGATCGGAGTGGGGTAGCTTAGGATCTAGTGGCGGAGTGGAAGGTGGAGTCTGGCCGGAAAAGATGAATGTTCATCTTGTTCATGAAGAACACGGATGAACATTCATTTGAAAACAAAGGTTTTGATTTTTTTAAAGCTTTTTCTGAGTTTAGGGTGTTTGCATTAAGAGGATTTTGGGTAAGTGAGAGAGTAGTGAGAGGGGAGACAAGTTACAAATGGCCATTTCAACTCGGCCAAAAGGCTTTATACCTTGAGTCGAACGGTGCCATTTTGGCACCGGGTTGACCTTGAATCTGCGAGGAAATATCCGGGTCAGGTTAGAGGGTTCGCGTCTTTTTTTAAAAAAAGGGGGATTTTATCTCATTTAGTCCTTAAGATTTTGAAATGTAATTCAATTGAGTCACTAATTATAATAAAATCAGAGTTTAAAAGGTTTTAATTTCTTTCAATTTTGTCATTTCTAGCTTTAATTATTTAATTTATTTTTTTAAAATTATTTATATGATGCATGTTTTAAATTGAGCATATAAGATTATATGTTAGATAATTAAATCACTTAGATTGATTAATTGTTAGAGCCTTTAGATTTTAGGTTCATTAATTAAGATTAAGTAAAAATTAGGAAGATCATTGTAGCAATTAAATGTATGTTAAATAGAAATCTTGGGGCCCAAATTTGGATAGTGTTCCATTGTTTACAATAGGGTGTTATCTCAACATTGGCCTTAAGAAGGTACATTTAATATACATTTTCACTTATAATTGACTAATAACTTAGTTTAATTAAAGCCTAAATTAGGTTAGTTCTTTAATTAATTAGAATAGTTAATTTATTAGGAATATTATTAATTTAAGGGCTTTAATATATGGACGGTGTTCAAGTAATTGGCATTTTCTCATGAAAGCCTTTAAATTAAATAATATTTATAGTTTAAATAATTAATTGATTAGAGCTATATCAAGTTCTTACTTAAAATAAACAAGACAATAAAAATCACGCATCCAAACCTTTTATGTTGGAAATTCATTTTTAAATATGAATAGGGGTACCACTTAACGGGGTGCTTTTAATCTCATATTCAAATAAAATGAATTTCCTTGTAAAAGGATATTTGCATTTGGAATTTAAATTTTTTAATAATTAAGGAATAAATTAAATTCAAATAATTATTCGAAATGCCAAAATGCCACGTAAAATTAAGGTACCAGTAACGGGCGTTTGTGTGGGGTGCTAATTCTTCCCCACACGTAACTAACTCCCGAACCCAATTTTTAAGAAATAAATCTCTGGTTTGTTTTGACGATGTCTGGTCTACCTCAAAGTGATCGGTGACGACTCCAATTGCTTTTTAAAAGGAAATTAAGGATAAGTTTAATTAAAATGAAATGGTTTAAAATTTAATATAAGTTTCCAAATTTTAAAATGGATTAAAAAGGGTCAAAACACTAATTTTACAAAAATTAATCGTCAGACTATTTTTACACACGATTTCAAAAATGGTCTCGACAGCTTGACGACTCCGCCAGGGACATAAAAAAACTGAGAGTCAGGCCTAATTAATTTTACGTGGCATTTTGGCATTTTAAGATAGTAATTTGAATTTAGTTTTTTTCCATAATTATTGGATGAATTTTCAGAAAGAATGGAGATAGCTTTTTCTTGTGTGATATAAACTGCCATTCATGCATAAGCCTTCTACCCGGGATTTTCACCCTTAAGTGGGAGTGAGGCATGATCCTGCGTGAGTTATCCTGCTCCGTGATCAAAATTTTGTCCTCCTTCAGTATACCAACCTTATACATCGTGAGGCCACGCCTCCTCTATAAGGGGTTGTATACTCCCGAATCGATTTCTTGCTGTCGCAACAGACAATACGACAGTTCAGGTACCCAGAGTCTAGAACGAAAACCGCATGCTGTAACCTAGAAACCTACCCCACTTGAGCCAGGCAAGGACCTAGGATAGGTGTTGCTGATTTAAATACACTTCTCTGGTTATTCTTTGTGTTTTTTTGTTTACATTTAATTTAAGTTTTTGTTTTCAATATTATTGTAAAGTACTGACATGTTTTTCTGTTTTGATTTTGTTTTTCTTGAATGGCATCATAATTGTATCATAGGGGTATTGAGTTTGAAGTTAATTAAATAGGAAATGTCTCATATGGCTGAAGGGTCTGATAGACAGGGCGAGGATAATACTGCAATATGGTCATGGTCAGAAGAAACCCATCTCATAAAAGGGGATAGTATCTGGGGAGATTATGTGTCACGAACCAAGAGCATCGTAAGAATAAATTTAGGACATAATAGTTGTTTATCAGAGCTTAAAATGATGTGGGAACAGTAGGATAAAACCATGTTTTATCGAGAGTTAATTAGGGCTATGACACAATACTGGAACCCGGCGTACAACTGTTTCATGTTTGGAGAGGTAGATATGACACCCACATTAGAGGGATATAAGGCTTTGATACGTTGCCCAAGATTTGAGAAGAACAACATTTATACGAGGCCACCTAATAATTCAACATTCAGAAGAAAATTGAAAGTAATTACTGGAAAGAATGAAATTTGGTTCAATGGGAAGTTAAAACAAAAAGGGAACGACGAGGTGACTGAAGATAATGAACGCATACATTGGAAGGTCATTCAAAACATGAGTCTATCAAGTGATGAGCCGGAAAGAAAGAGAAGCCTGTATGCGTTTTGTATCTATGGGTTGGTGTTATTTTCGAGGACCTCGGATTATACAAACCCGTCAACTCTAGGGTTGTTTGAGCGATTATGGAACGAGATTAACCCGGTACTAGCTATCCTGGCAGAGACCTATAGAACATTGACTGCTTGTAGAAGAACAAGGAATAGAAGATTCTGGGGTTGTGCTCAATTATTGGAAGTTTTGTTTTGGGGGGCATATATGGGTTACACCTTATAAATCGAAGGTTTTGTGTTGATTATTCACCATTGGAGGAACACCTTGTTGCGTATCCAATTGAGAGAATGACAGAAGATCAGTGGAAAGAGCACTTTTTGAACATGAAGGATTCAAAGGTCATTTGGAAGGCTCCTTGGTTGAATTTGATCAATTACTTATATCGATGTGGAAAATTTAACTGGGTTTCGTTGCTAGGAATCTGGGGAGGGACAACCTACTGCCCATTGTTAGTGTCTCAATAGTTTGGATCAAGACAGTTCATTCTTACTACTGTTGGTATGGAAGAGTTCGAGTATATGCACAAGAAGGATGGCTGTAAGGTAAAAGTGAAGTATGTAACAACAGCGTGGGAGACACCGAGAAGAGTAAAACTTCAAGACGGGTCAGAAGTCATGCCAAATTATAGTGAATGGGGGGCTCAAAGGGTTAATGACGATATTTTACAAAAGAATTTGGGTAAAATTGGTTTGACTAATGAACGCATGAGAGATGCACCATCGATAGTGGAAAAATTGAAATACGACCATGAGAAGGAACTAAAAGGGTACGAAAGGCAAATTGAGGAATTGAAACAAAAGCTTTCCATGGCAACATTAGAAATAGATGTACAGAAAGGCAAGAAAAAGGAACTTTGTGAACAGAGTCAAAAAGTTAGTCAAGAATTGAAAAACCTAAAGGAAATTCATTTTGAGTGCAAAAGGCCACAAAAAGGGGGCACGAGCAAGGTAATTGACAATTTATCAAAATAATTAGATAGGGTTGCAAGGGAAAAGAACGACTACAAGGAAATGTGTGATGGAAATGTGAAATTATTAAAGAAAAAGATACATAACTTGAGGGAATCGTAAAACCGCACCAAAAAGAAGCTAAAAGGAAAAGAGGCACAGAATTTAGAGTTGTCAACTTAGAATTCGGAATTACTGGCACAAAATGAAGAATTAATGTCCCAGATATTGCAAATAGAGCAAGTTCTCACAGGCCATTATAATGAAGAAAGGGATACTGCAGAAAAAAAGAATGAAGGACTGAAGAAAAAGGTGGTTGAATTAGAAAGTACAGTTCAAGACTTGAAGGAAAGGCTTATAAGTTTTAAGGGAGCGTTGTATCAAGAAAGCAGTGCATGGAAACTCAAGTATGAAGCAGCTCAACGTACAGTCCAAGATCAGAATAATGAATTGGTTATCTTCAAGGGACGATTAAGGAGCATTGCTCAGTATGTGCATATACTATCAAAGGATGCTACTAAATTGCTACAACGCCCTAATAGTAATTTGGAGCTCGAAGAAATTGTCATGCGTTTACTGAACGAGATAGTTAACTTAGGAGTTAGAGCCAATAGTTTTTTGTAATTAAAGTTATCCATTTCCTGTATTCGACTTTTCTTAGTTAAATGGATATTTCTCTAAAGATTAGCTTTGAACTTAATACCTCTTTTGCATTCATGCATTCATACATTCATGTATCAACATATGACATTATTTCCCTATTAATAAGAGTTTTTTAATAAAGGAAGGTTCTATGGTAGTTTGTTTTTGAATCGCAATTACGGAACATGGCTATTAAGGACAAAATTACTAGTCTTGAGAATGACCTTGTTGAGGTGCAGAATAGATTTGACAAGATTGAGCAATCAATGAAGGATAATTTTGCCCAAACACAGAGGGATATTATCAGCCATTTGACCGCTTTGCTGGGACCAAAAGAATCTGGAAAGAGCAAGGTACATGATGGTAATGCAGATAGTGTGAATGACCAAATAGACACTACATCTCATATGAAGGAACAACCTAAATGACCATCACCTGTGAAGAAGGTCCAAATCAATCTAGCTGGAGCAACTGCCAGCCACCCAGTCCATATTAAAACAAAATTTAGAAGTGGTGATGAAGTCTCGGATTTGAACATGGTCAATGAAGTTAAGAAGATTCGTGCTAAGATTGAGAGGAAATGTGAGGAACGTTGCAAGGCTCTAGAAGACAGATTCTTGGAAATGCAAAAAATGAATAGCCAGGGGTCTAGTGTTGCTGATTTTAGTTTGGTTGCTAATTTAATTCTCCCACCCAAATTCAAAGTACCTGATTTTGAGAAATACGATAGAACGACTGCCCGAAGGCACATCTTACCATGTACTGTCACAAGATGGCTGCTTATCTAAAAGAGGAAAAAATGTTGATTCATTGTTTTCAAAATAGTCTAATGGGCTCAGTGGCCTGCTGGTACACTCAGTTAAGTCGGGTCAACATTAGGCCATGGAAGGATCTTTCTAGAGCTTTCGAGGAGCAATATAAGCATGTGACTGAAATGGTTCATAGCTGGGTTATGTTGCAAGCTATGGAACATAAACCTACTGAGAGTTTTCGTCAGTATGCACATCGGTGGAGGGAATTAGCAACACAAGTACAACAAGTGTTAATGGAAAATGAAGTCAATCACATGTTTGTAAATAGTCTGAGGGGAACACTCTTCGAGCATTTGATAGGGAATGCTACTCATAATTTTGTTGATATGGTGATGACTGACGAGTTGATTGAAGCAGGTATTAAGAGTGGAAGGTTGGAAAGTGGGGAAAGCTCCCGTAAGAGTTCTAAGAGGAAAGACAACGAATTGAACAATACGAGTGCCTACAAGGCTCCGAAGAATGTTACAATCTCATCGTCTAGTGCATCAAAAAGTTTACAGAATTCAAATAGAAAGGATTCTCGAGGCTCGAGAAATGACATGATGAACTTTACACCTTTACCGGTGTCATATACGAAGCTATATACACAGTTGTTTGATATAGATTTGGTGAGACCCTATTACTGACACCTCTTCAACCGAGAAATGACATGATGAACTTTACACCCTTACCGGTGTCATATACGAAGTTATATACACAGTTGTTTGATGTAGATTTGGTGAGACCCTATTACTGACACCTCTTCAACCTCCATATCCTCTATGGTATAATCCAAAGGCATATTGTGAGTATCATGCTGGGATCCCAGCACACACAATTGAGAATTGCACGACATTTAAAGTGACAGTCTAGAATTTAGTGAATACTAGAGTACTAAAGTTTGATGAACCTAATATAACAGCTAATCATTTGTCGCACTGTGGAGGGCGAGGGGCAAATGCAATAGAGGAAGATGATGAGGCCAAACGGCTAAAGACTGATGTGTATGAAATCAAATCTCCTTTAAAATGGGTGTTTGAACAGTTATACAATGCTGGAATAATACAAATAGGCATGAAGGTTGAAAAAGAAGTGAAGTCGAACATTTATTGCGAATATCATCAGGAGGATGGACATGAAATTCAGTATTGTTCTGATTTCATATGTTTGATCCAAAAGATGATGAATAACAAAGAGATTGAATTTTTCAAGAAAACGGGTGAGAGAAAAGAGGTAGAGGTGTGCACTTTTGAAAGCTTCGGAGTCAGATATGGGGTAAGCAGGCCATTGGTTATTTCTGCTAGACCAAAGGTTGGAAGCTCCTATAGTGATGTAAAGCTGATAACAACTCCTAAAATTGTGATCTCTCCTTTATAACCGTTTGCATTGAAAGACACCCGAAAGGTTCCGTAGAATTATGCTGCTAATGTGGCAATACCCGAGGAGTCAAGGCTTCGGGAGGAGGTAAAATCGCTGGAAGAGGCAAAGAAAGTGGAGAACTCTGAGATGGAGTCGATGATTGAAATTGGGCATTTCACCAGGAGTGAGAGATGTTATTCTCCAGAAATTCCTAAAGAATTTGAAAAAGAGAAAACAAAGGTTCTAATGGTACCAGAGAGGATATTCAGGAAGGAACCGACCCCGAAAATAAATGAGCCCGTCACTGAAGAGCAAGCCTAAGAGTTTCTGAAAATTTTGAAACACAATGAGTACAGCAGTATTGTTGAACAATTAAAGAGACAACAAGCTAGGATTTCTATCCTCGAGCTATTGTTAAGTTCAGAAGGGCATCGTAATGCCTTGATTAAGGTGCTTAACTAGACTTTTGTCCCGAATGACATATCGATAAATAAGTTAGACAGGATTGTAAACCACATAACTGCTGATAATTACATAACATTTACTGATGATGAGATCCTGAATGAAGGAATGGGATCTGCCAAGGCTTTAAATATCACAAATCACTGTAAGGGGCATGTTCTTCCAAGAGTATTGATTAACAATGGGTCGGCATTGAATGTTTCACCGATGGCGACTTTGCAAAGGTTACCAATTGATGATTCTCATATGAAGAATTACAAGAATATAGTAAGGGCTTTTGATGGAACGACCTAAGAAGTTTTGGGATGGATTGAGGTGCCATTGTTAATTGGACCTGTAGTTTACAATGTTGATTTTGTGGTCATGGATATAAAGCCGACTTACAATTTCTTGCTGAGAAGACCCTGGATTCATTTTGCTGGCGCAATACCATTGTCTTTGCACCAAAGGCTGAAGTTTGTAATTGAAGAAAAGTTGGTGAGTATGGAGCCAAAGAAGACATTATTGCCTCTGTGACAACCAGTGCCCCATATATTGAGACAGATAGAAAAGCTCTAGAATGTTCATTTCGAGCTCTAGAATTTATAAATGCAACTTTTGTTGTCGAGAGGAAACTGATACCTTGCCCGAGGTCATCGAACTGCACCAAGATGACTATTCGTGAGACACTTAGCAGAGGGGCAAAGGTTGGAAAGGGACTTGAGAAAGATCTACAAGGTTGTCTCCACCTTAAGCCCGTCATAATAAAAAAAAGACCACTTTGGACTTGGATTTAAGCCAAATATTCAACAGAGGAAGTAAGATCTAAAAAAGAATAAGGATCAAAGGAGGGCCCGTTTGCTGGGAAATGAGACTACTTAGGAGCCTATAACCTTTTCGGATTTGACAAACATCTTCAAGTCGCGTGGGTTCGTCAATGTAGAGAAGTAGCTGGAGAAGGATAATTAGGAGACGGTGAGGCTCCAAGAGGAGGAGATATTCGATGAAATAGTGGGAAGACTTGCATCAATGGTATATTTGAGGGATCCCAGCCCAGCAAGTTTCTGGAAGGAATACGTCCATGCTTTCCCGGTGAAACACTAAATAACTGGACGACCAAGGATCTTCCCTTAGTCTTTAAGAATAAAATAGAGTAAATGACAAGAACCACCTCATACTTTTGCCCGCGAGTATGAGGGATTATCTGTAAAGGGCTATTATGCAAGTTTACTTTCAATAAAGATGCTTTCATTGTGATTCTCAAATGGCAAACATGTTCCTTGCAAGTCTTCAGCTATTAATTGTATGAATAATTATGAACCCAATCCCAAATTAGATTTTGAGCTACCAGAGTGTTCAATAGAAGTCGATGAGGTCGAAGATGAGATAGAATGTGAAATCCCTGACGAATTACTGAGGTTGGTGAAAAAAGAAAAAAAAAACAGATCTTACCTTACAAGGAACAAATAGAAATCCTGAATTTGGGTATAGATGAAGTTAAAAAAGAGGTGAAGATCAGTGCTGCTTTATAGCCAAGAATAAAGCAAAGGTTGGTCGATTTGTTGCGATAGTTTAAAGATGCATTCGCTTGGTCTTATCAAGATATTCCAGGACTGGATACAAATATAGTGGTACAGAAGTTGCCAATAAAGCCAAAATGTAAATCGGTTCAACAAAAGCTTTGAAGATTGAAACTGAAAATGGTATTAAAAATCAACGAAGAGGTACAGAAACAGATTGATGTTGGTTTCCTTAAGGTGGCACAATATCCAGAATGGGTGGCTAATATAGTTCCGATGCCAAAGAAAGATGAAAAAGTATGCATGTGTGTTGATTATAGAGATTTGAATAGAGCAAGTCCAAAGGATAATTTTCCTTTGCCCCATATAGATATTATGGTTGATAACACATCAGGACATTTATGGTTCTCTTTCATGGATGGTTTTTCGGGATATAATCAGATAAAGATAAATCTAGAAGACATGGACAAAACAACGTTCATAACCTTGTAGTGAACGTATTGTTACAAAGTAATGCTTTTTGGACTAAAGAATGCTGGGGCAACATACCAGCGAGCCATGGTAACACTTTTCCATTACATGATGCACAAAGAAATTGAGGTGTATGTGGATTACATGATCGCTAAATTCCAAACTGAAGAAGAACATATTCAGAACTTGAGGAAATTGTTTTAAAGATTGAGGAAGTATCAGCTGAAGCTCAATTCGAATAAATGTATTTTTGGAGTAACATGTGGAAAGCTCATAGGCTTTGTGGTTAGCAGAAGAGGAATTGAAATTGATCCAGACAAGGTGAAAGTAATTTAGAATCTTCCACCCCCTTGTTCGCAAAAAGAAGTTTGAGGTTTCTTGGAAAGATTGAATTATATTTCTCGAATCATTTCTCAACTAACTGATAAGTGTGATCCATTCTTCAAATTGCTCCGAAAGAATAATTTGGGCAAATGGGATGAAGCATGTCAAGAAACACTTGACAAGATTAAGAAATATCTGATAAATGCTCAAATTTTGGTAGCACCGATTCCAGATAGACCATTGATTCTCTACTCGACGTTTTATAAAAATTTGATGGGATGTGTGCTGGGGTAACATGATGATATGGGAAAGAAAGAAAAAGCCATATATTACTTGAGCAAAATGTTTACAGAGTGTGAAGTACGGTACCCACCTATCCTGAAGTTATGTTGTGCCTTGGTCTGGTAACTCATAGACTTACATAATACATGTTATAGTACACGACTTGGTTGTTATCTCGTCTTGATCCATTGAAGTTCTTGATGGAAGCACCAGCTCTAACTGAAAGATTGGCTCGATGAAAAATGTTGTTATCTGAATTTTATATTGTGTATATAAGCCAAAAAGTAATAAAAGAAAGTGCAATAGCAGATTTCTTGGCTAGTCGCGCCTCGGAAGATTATGAGCCCCTGAATTTTGATTTTCCAGATGAGGATGTGATGAATATATTTATAAAAGAAGGTGGAATTATAGAGAATAAAGTCTGGAAGTTATACTTTGATGGAGTAGTTAATGCTCTAGGATGTGAGATCGGAGCAAAGTTGATTTCTCCAGATAATATACATTATACTTTCACAAGTAAACTAGAGTTTTTGTGCACCAACAACATGGTAGAATATGAAGCTTGTGTTATGGGTTTGCGAGCTGCAGCTGAAAGAAAAATAAAATTTTTAAAATTATATGAAGACTCTGCATTGGTGATTTATCAACTTCGTGGAGAATACGAAACAAATGATGTAAAGTTGATTAAATACCGAAAGTTGATCCTTGAGCTGATAAAAGAATTTGAAGAAATTACTTTTATTTACCTCCCCAGGGAAAATAATCAAATGGAAGATGCCTTAGCTACATTGGCTTCAGTATTTCTAGCAAAAAAACTGATAAGTGTTCAAAAGTACTATTTTTCTTACCCTTTTTACTCATATTATTGTTAGACTTAGTCTCATATTAGTTACATAATTAGTCATTCATGCATTAATCCATGTTTCCTTCCATCGTTGAGCTTGATTGCATAACTTGGTTGTTTTTGTGGGAAAAGATGCTACTTTGGTGTGTTTTGTGTGTATGTGCAGGATCACTTGCAAAAGCAAGGCTAGAGCTAGTTGCCAGGGCAATGCATGAAGGAGATGTCGAGCTAGTTGCCAGGGCAATGCATGAAGGAGACGCCGAGCCAGTTGCCAGGGAAATTGTCGACAAAGAATAAGGTGATATGGTAGTCAAAATTGATGACTAGACAAGCCCAAGATGACATGGAGCAAAGCTAAATCCCAAGGGAGTTTGATTTCCATGAAGAGGTTAAAGAAGAATTAAATTCTAAGAAGATAGGAGAAGTTCTAGAAGGAATATAATTATAATAAAGAATTATATTCTTTAAAGATAATTTAATTCCAACTTAACTTCCTCCTCAAAGGAGGACTTTGACCTAGCCCTATAAATAGATCACCAAGCCGTCAACTCTAAAGGGGAGAGAGGAGAGAATTTTTGACAAGCATCAAGGGCAAGGAGATTTCGACAAGCTTCATCCATCCTTCATCTTTTTCTTTCTTGTTCAATTAGGTTCATGCTAGGGATTCTTTATCTTGTGTTTCTTTGGAACCTAGCCATGAACTAAATCTATTTGGCTAAGGTTATTGTGTCTTGTGGTTGTGAGAAACTATTGGATTTTGTTTAGGTAATAAGAGTTTGCACTTTTCTATTCAAGGTTTATTCATTCTTGGTTCTTATTCTTGTTTGCGAGTGAATTGGGAGAGGATCTCGTAACTTCATCTATTTATCTAATATCGGGAGAGTTAGATTCAAGAAACGAATGAATATGATCTTTATTCAATCTATTGATGGTGAAGATTAATCCGGCTTATGAATAAGTTAAGGATTTCAACGGCTAAGAGGAGCGCAAGATTGGTTGTTGTTCACCCTTGATTCACGCAGGGATGTATTATCAAGGCATGCACAAGTAGCTAGAGTTTCGAATTAGGGATAAGAAGAAACCATTGAAGAACGCTCTACCGAACCTTGAAGGTTGCTGCCCAGACGCCCAAGTAGTTGCCCAACTAGTCGCCCAGGCAACCATCGATTAGTTGCCAAGGCAACCCCGTTGTGCAAGTTGCCACGGCAACTGAGTTGCCCTTGCACTCTTTTACCAAGACGACCCAATCGGCTATCACACCTCAACTCACGACAACCTGGCCTATCTCTCTCACTTGATCTCATATGTTATTTTACTTTATTGCTTTCTAGTTTAGATATTAGTTTAAACTCCTATAATCTTCTACTTTTGTTTTCTTTTACTTTTTACAGTGCAAGAGATTAGATTCTTGAAGTGGCACAAATCCCTGTAGAGACGATATCTTTTATACTATAACTTGCGACGTGTATACTTGCACAATTGTGTAGCACTTATTACGCGTAACAAGTTTTTGGCGCCGTTGCTGGGGATTGGCAATAGCGACTTTGTTTTTATTTTCTTGCACTTTCTTTTTATTTTTCTTGTTTAGGATTCAAAGGGCTAACAAACTTTGGTTTTGCATTGGTATATGACTAGGGTGAGACCGATTACACCATAATATCCCTTTGATCCAGAAATCGAACGAACCTTACAAAGACTTAGATGAAGGTTAAGAGTAGCAATGGCTAATCAAGACGGCAATATGAATCAAGATGTTCCAGCTGGGGGAGGAGTGATTCTTGCACGAAACAGAACTATTCGAGACTATCTTGAAGATGATCTTGATGGACTTAATCCAGGAGTTGTCGCACTTAAAATTGAAGCCGACCACTTTGAGTTGAAACCGGTGATGTTTAATATGATCAACACAATTGGTCAATTTGGCGGCTCAGCAACTGAAGATGCACGACAACATCTTAAATCTTTCCTCGAGATTTGCAACTCGTTCAAAATACACGGAGTCACCCCTGATGTTTTACGATTAAGATTATTCCCCTATTTACTGAGGGATAGGGCGAAAGCATGGTTGAATAGCATTCATGCCGGATCAATAGGATCTTGGACCGATCTTTGTCATGATTTCCTTGCTCGGTTTAATCCTACAAATTTGATTGATAAGCTTCGTAACGACATTACTTCTTTTCGACAGGCAGATGATGAATCCATGTACGAGGCTTGGGAGCGATATAGAGAACTTCTACACAAATGCGCCCTACAAGGATTCCCAGTGTGGACACAAGTAACAATGTTTTACAATGTCGTGAATACACAAAAAAGGATGATGCTAGATGCCTCGGCAAATGGCATACTCCTAGATAAGTCACCGGAGGAAGCAATGCAAATTCTAAACAGGCTTGCCAAGAATGATTACCAATTCTCTTCTACTAGACGAGGAGGAGTTAGACGCCAAGCCACAATACATGAACTAGGATCATCAGACTCAATATCGGCACAATTGTCCACTTTAACCAAGATGGTCCAGAACATGCAGAAACCAAACAACACACATAAGGTCAAGGTAATGGATTCTTTTTGTGAGTTATGTGGTGGTAACCATGATTCTTCTGAATGTATGCAGAATCCGGAATCCAGCTTCTATGTGGGGAATTACAATCGGAACAACAATGTGATATCCAATACATACAATCCAGCTTGGAAAAAGCACCCGAATTTTTCATGGAGTAATCCCAACAATGCTCTAAACCAGAAAAATCAGAATGCACAAGCATCGTGATTCCTACAGAATATGCCACGACAACAGTTACCGCACAAACAAGCGACAACATCTAGTTCTTTAGAAAATTCTAAATGCTTTTATGATAAAAACTGAATCTTATATGGCTGAGAATAGTAACTTCATAAAAATAACCGATGCTTTTATTAACAGGATCGATATGATATTGCAAAACCAAGAGGTGACAATCAAATCATTGGAAAATCAAGTCAGACAATTTGCTCAAAACCTGAATACTAGACCGCAAGGAGGTTTACATAGCGATACTGAAGTCGCAAGAGGAACTGGCCATGAGCAATGTAATGCGATCACCACTAGAGTGGCCAACAACTTAAAGAGGCTCAAGCCCGCTCATTAAACAAAACTACACAACAAGATCAAGATGAACCTAGCGGCAAAGCCTCAGATGCTGAACCAGGAATTGTCACAGCAACCGGCAATAAGCATGCCTCAGAAACCGACGATAACGATGCCTCAGCAACTTGCGATAAGCATGCCTCAGCAACCCCAGTTGATAATGCCTCAGCAACTTCAGTTGTCCCGGAAATGTTGTCAATCAGGTTCCAAACCAATGAAAGGATCGAAGATATCCGACTTCCACCACCATTCCCACAAAGGTTGAAGCGACAAAAGCAAGAATATCAATTCAAGAAGTTTCTTGATATCCTAAAGCAAGTCTACATCAACTTGCCATTGGTGGAAGCAATTGAACAAATGCCGAACTATGCCAAGTTTCTTAAAGGCATTGTGTCCAAAAGAACAAGGCTAGGAGAGTTTGAAACAGTTGCGCAATAGAGGGATACATGGCCATGTTGCACAATCGCATGCCACCTAAGTTGAAGGATCCTATAAGTTTCACAATACCCTGTTCTATTGGAAACCACTATGTCGAAAAAGCATTATGCGACCTTGGGGCTAGCATAAACTTGGCGCCTAAATTGGTTTTCCAAAAACTAGGAATCGGTAAGGCAAGACCTATGATAGTTATGCTACAGCTAGCTGACAGATCTTATGTGCATCCAGAGGGAAAAATTGAAGACATGCTGGTAAAAGTGGATAAATTTATTTTTCCCACTGACTTTATTGTTTTGGATTGTGAAGCAGATGAGCATGCACCTATCATTATCGGGAGACCATTCCTAGCAACAGGGAGAACCTGATCGATGTTGAAAAGGGAGAACTCACAATGAGGGTGAATGACCAGCAAGTTAAACTAAATGTGTTCCAAACACTAAGGCATGCCGATGATCCAGAAGAATGCCAACTTCTTCATGCCACAGCAGAATTTAACTTCGACGAGGAATTTAGTTGCCTCGGCAACTACATTACCGATCAAGAGGAACCTGATGACTATGAAGAACTGATCGATGAGGAACAACAAGAAGAGGCAAATTGGCTAGTCAATCGACCAGGTACATACTTTGAACCACTGGATTACTCAGGTAAGGAAGGTAAGCTCGAAAAGCCCTCTATTGGCTAGTCAATCGACCAGGTACATACTTCCTTGAGATCTTCATGGATGATTTTTCTATTTTTGGTAATGAATTCGACAGCTGCCTCGACAATTTACAGAAGGTGTTGGCAAGATGTGAAGAAACTGATTTAGTCCTCAATTGGGAGAAGTGCCATTTTATGGTAGATGAAGGAATGGGCACAAGATTTCATCCAAGAGAATTAAAGTAGACAAAACCAAGGTGGACGTGATCGAGTGATTACCCCCACCAAGTTCAGTTAAAGGAATTCAAAGCTTTCTTGGACATGCAGGTTTTTACAGGAGGCTCATTCATAATTTTCTAAAATCACTAAACCCTTGTGCAATTTGCTTGAATAGGATAAAGTCTTCGATTTTGATGATTCTTGCACCTAAGCATTCGAAACCCTAAAGGAAAAGCTTGCCTCGACACCCATTGTCGTTCCACCAGATTGGACGCTACCTTTTGAGCTCATGCGTGATGCAAGTGATTTTGTGGTAGGAGCAGTCCTAGGCAACACACAGGTAAGACCTTTCATGTGATATTCTACGCTAGTAAAACTCTTAATAGTGCTCAAATGAATTACACAACAACGGAGAAAGAGTTACTAGCTGTAGTTTTCGCATTTGACAAGTTCCTATCCTATTTGATTGGTACAAAGGTAATTGTTCATACGTACCATTCGGCAATCAAATATCTATTTGCTAAAAAGGATGACAAACCTCGTTTGATTCGTTGGATATTACTTTTACAAGAATTTGATATTGAAATTAAGGATAGGAAAGGAACAGAAAATCAAGTGGCCGATCACTTATCACGTTTAGAACGTAATAGGGAGGAGGACGCAGATCTAGAGATATGTGATTCATTCCCGGATGAGCAACTTTTAGTTGCCTCGGCAACCATGGATGCGCATGCCTCGGCAACCCTCGATGCCCCGACAACCATGGACGCGCACGCCTCGGCAACTCTCGACGCCGCAGCAGCCCTTGACGCGCATGCCTCGGCAATTTTGGGAGCAGTCGTCACGGCAGCACATGCCTCGACAATACCCTGGTACGCGGATTTAGTTAATTTCCTTGTTTGTGGTATTTTACCTTATGGTCTTACTCACCAAGGGAAGAAGCGGTTTTGCCATAATGCTAAGCATTACTTTTGGGGCGAGCCTCTTTTGTTTAAACAATATGTAGATCAGGTTATACGCCAATGTGTCCCTGAAGAAGAGCAACAGAATGTACTACGGTAATGCCATTTTTCACCCTATGGAGGACATTTTGGCGGAACTCATACCACGGCCAAAGTTTTGCAATCCGGTTTGTATTGGCCAACATTGTACAAAGATGCCCAAGACTTTTACAAGCAAAGTGATCGTTGCCAAATGACGGGCAATATCTCTAGACGATATGAGATGCCGCTCCATAACATCATCGAGGTGGAATTGTTCGACGTGTGGGGGATCGATTTTATGGGACCTTTCCCATCTTCATTCGGCAACCTCTACATTCTACTTGCCGTCGACTACGTGTCTAAATGGGTTGAGGCAGCTGCAGTTCCCAGCAACGATTCCAAGACCATGCAACGATTTTTGCAGAAAAATATATTTACACGGTTTGGGATGCCGAGAGCAATTATCAGTGGAGAAGGCAAGCATTTTAATAACAGACTTATTGCCAAGATGTTGCAACGCTTCGGCGTATCACACAAGATTGCCACGGCATATCACCCACAAATAAACGGGCAAGCAGAAATTTCCAACCGAGAATTGAAGGGTATACTCGAGAAAGTTGTAAATCCCTCTAGGAAGGATTGGTCATTAAGACTAGATGACGCACTTTGGACATATCGCACTGCATTCAAAACACCCTTAGGTATGTCCCCCTTCCGACTTGTCTATGGCAAAAGATGCCATCTACCGGTGGAAATCGAACAAAAGGCATATTGGGCAATCAAGACCGTGAATATGGATTAGGAAAGTGCCGAACAAAAGCGTTTGTTGGACCTCAACGAGATAGAAGAATTATGTGCACTCGCCTATAACAATGCACGAATCTATAAGGAGAAAACAAAGCAATGGCATGACAAGAAACTATTACCGCGGCAATTCATGCCAGGGCAACTAGTTATCTTATTCAATTATCGGCTAAAACTTTTCCCACGAAAGCTAAAATCAAGATGGTCGATACCATTAGAAGTTGTCAAACCATTCTCCCATGGTGCCGTGATAATCATGTCCATCACTGACAAACATGAATTCAAAGTTAATGGACAAAGATTAAAGCACTACAATGGTGCCCATGTGGAACGTAACAAAGAAGTGGTCAACTTAGGAGATGCATGAGCATGCTCTCCTTTCGATATTTTATTTTTATTATTTTTTATTACTTTTTTTATTTTAATTTTTTAGTTTTTTTTCGAACTAATTTTTTTTATTTCTGATTATTATTATATTTTTAGGATAGATTTATTTTCTTTTTTTACCTTTTTAAGTTTAAGAATCCCTTTACACATCTTTATTTATTTTCTGTTATTAGTTTATCTTTAATTTTAATCCTTATTTGATTTGTCTTTGAATTGTAGGAAAAGAGTTCAAGATAAAGAGGAATTTTGATCCAAGAAGGAAAACATCTTCAACAAGGAAATTAATGGGCTGAATCTAAGGCTTATATAAAGCCTCCAACTTACCCTAATTAAACCCCCTTGTCGTCACCCTTCCCCTAAACCAAAACCCCTTTTATTCTCTATCCAAAATTAATCCCACCCACCATATTTACTACCTATCTTGTCTATATAACCCATCATCCTTAACTTCCAAGAAACCTATTCCTACTTTTCATCTTGCAACTAATTAGTTTCTTTTATTTTCTTTTCTTTGCTTTTACAAAACTCACAACCAAGATCATCCATGACATCCAAAATTAAATTTTTGGTTCATCCAAGTTCCTCGAAAGAACCAAGATACAAGAAGTTTGCTACACCGGTGGTTCAAGAAAGATTTCACTCCAAGTTTGAAAGCCGGAAGATTTACAAAGAACAAGGCTTTGAATACTCCAACTCTCATCAAGATTTCAGCCTTGAACCATTCTTCTTCGAGAGGATTGCACATCAAAAGTGGCAAATCTTTTGCCATCAATTGGAACCGGGTAACATCTCATGGGTAAGAGAATTCTATGCTCACTCACCTAACCTGGATAATTCTGATGTTTTTGTTCGTGACAAGGCCATACTCATAAGCCCCAAAAACATCAACACCTTTTACGGGCTTTACATTGAGAAGGACGAGCATCAAGCCTTTGTTGATCAAATCACGCCCAAGCAACTCGACAAGGTGCTTCAAGAACTCACTCAACCGGGAACTCATTGGAACGATGGTAAATACAAGGGCACTGTAAATCACCTTCGGCTTAAACCCGAGGCAAAACTATGGAATAAGTTTGTTAAAACTTCTTTAATGCCCACTACACACATTTCTTACCCTTTTTACTCATATTATTGTTAGACTTAGGCTCATATTAGTTACATAATTAGTCATTCATGCATTAATCCATGTTTCCTTCCATCATTGAGCTTGAATGCATAACTTGGTTGTTTTTGTGGGAAAAGATGCTGCTTTGGTGTGTTTTGTGTGTATGTGCAGGATCACTTGCCAAAGCAAGGCTAGATCTAGTGGTCAGGGCAATGCATAAAGGAGATGCCGAGCTAGTTGCCAGGGTAATGCATGAAGAAGACGCCGAGCTAGTTGCCAAGGCAATTATCGACAAAGAATAAGGTGATATGGTAGTCGAAATTGATGACTAGACAAGCCCAAGATGACGTGGAGCAAAGCTAAATACCAAAGGAGTTTGATTTCCATGAAGAGGTTAAAGAAGAATTAAATTCCAAGAAGATAGGAGAAGTTCTAGAAGGAATATAATTATAATAAAGAATTATATTCTTTAAAGATAATTTAATTCCAACTTAACTTCCTCCTCAAATGAGGACTTTGACCTAGCCCTATAAATAGATCACCAAGCCGTCAACTCCAAGGGGGAGAGAGAAGAGAATTTTCGACAAGCATCAAGGGCAAGGAGATTTCGACAAGCTTCATCCATCCTTCATCTTTTTCTTTCTTGTTCAATTAGGTTCATGCTAGGGATTCTTTATCTTGTGTTTCTTTGGAACCTAGCCAAGAACTAAATCTATTTGGCTAATGTTATTGTGTCTTGTGGTTGTGAGAAACTATTGGATTTTGTTTAGGTAATAAGAGTTTGCACTTTTCTACTCAAGGTTTATTCATTCTTGGTTCTTATTTTTGTTTGGGAGTGAATTGGGAGAGGATCTCGTAACTTCATCTATTTATCTAATACCGGGAGAGTTAGATTCAAGAAACGAATGGATATGATCTTTATTCAATCTATTGACGGTGAAGATTAATCCGGCTTAGGAATAAGTTAAGGATTTCAACGGCTAAGAGGAACGCATGATTGGTTGTTGTTCACCCTTGATTCACGCAGGGATGTATTATCAAGGCATGCACAAGTAGCTAGAGTTTCAACTTAGGGATAAGAAGAAATCATTGAAGAACGCTCTGCCGAACCTTGAAGGTTGCTGCCCAGACGCCCAAGTAGTTGCCCAACTAGTCGCCCAGGCAACCATAGATTAGTTGCCAAGACAACCCCATTGTGCAAGTTGCCATGGCAACTGAGTTGCCCTTGCACTCTTTTACCAAGACGATCCAATCGTCTATCACACCTCAACTCACAATAAGCTGGCCTATCTCTCTCACTTGATCTCATCTATTCTTTTACTTTATTGATTTCTAGTTTAGTTATTAGTTTAAACTCCTATAATCTTCTACTTGTGTTTTCTTTTACTTTTTACAGTGCAAGAGATTAGATTCTTGAAGTGGCACCAATCCCTGTGGAGACGATATCTTTTATACTATAACTTACGACGTGTATGCTTGCACAAATGCGTAGCACTTATTATGCGCAACACAAACCAGAGGATATAATGCCAATTCAAATGCAGAGTTATAAAACTTATGCTTATTGTTACAGCATAAAAGAAGAGGCAGATGAAAATCCATGGTATTATGATATTTTGCAGTACATTAAGTTCCAGACTTATCCTAGAGAGGCAAATGATAATGATAAAAGGACAATAAGAAGAATGGCTATAGGATATGTGCTTGATGGTGAAGTCCTATATAAAAGGGGTGATAAGTGTTCAAAAGTAATATTTTTTTACCCTTTTTACTCATATTATTGTTAGACTTAGGCTCATATTAGTTACATAATTAGTCATTCATGCATTAATCCATGTTTCCTTCCATCGTTGATCTTGATTGCATAACTTGGTTGTTTTTGTGGGAAAAGATGCTGCTTTAGTGTTTTTGTGTGTATGTGCAAGATCACTTGCCAAAGCAAGGCTAGAGCTAGTTGCCAGGGCAATGCATGAAGGAGATGCCGAGCAAGTTGCCAGGGCAATGCATGAAGGAGACGCCGAGCCAGTTGCCAGGGCACTTATCGACAAAGAATAAGGTGATATGGTAGTCGAAATTGATGACTAGACAAGCCTAAGATGACGTGGAGCAAATCTAAATCCCAAAGGAGTTTGATTTCCATGAAGAGGTTAAAGAATAATTAAATCACAAGAAGATAGGAGAAGTTCTAGAAGGAATATAATTATAATAAAGAATTATATTCTTTAAAGATAATTTAATTCCAACTTAACTTCATCCTCAAATGAGGACTTTGACCTAGCCCTATAAATAGATCACCAAGCCGTCAACTCCAAGGGGAGAGAAGAGAGAATTGTTTACAACATCAAGGGCAAGGAGGATTTTGACAAAGCTCCATCCATTCTTCATTTTTTCTTTCTTGTTCAATTAGGTTCATGCTAGGGATTCTTTATCTTGTGTTTCTTTGGAACCTAGCCATGAACTAAATCTATTTGGCTAAGGTTATTTTGTCTTGTGGTTGTGAGAAACAATTGGATTTTGTTTAGGTAATAAGAGTTTGCACTTTCCTATTCAAGGTTTATTCATTCTTGGTTCTTATTCTTGTTTGCGAGTGAATTGGGAGAGGATCTCGTAAATTCATCTATTTATCTAATATCGGGAGAGTTAGATTCAAGAAACGAATGAATATGATCATTATTCAATCTATTGATGGTGAAGATTAATCCGGCTTAAGAATAAGTTAAGGATTTCAATGGCTAAGAAGAGTGCAAGATTGGTTGTTGTTCACCCTTGATTCACGCAGGGATGTATTATCACGGCAAGCACCAGTAGCTAGAGTTTTGACTTAGGGATAAGAAGAAACCATTGAAGAACGCTCTGCCGAACCTTGAAGGTTGCTGCCCAGACACCCAAGTAGTTGCCCAACTAGTCGCCCAGGCAACCATCGATTAGTTGCCAAGGCAACCCCGTTGTGCAAGTTGCCACGACAACTGAGTTGCCCTTGCACTCTTTTACCAAGACGATCCAATTGGCTATCACACCTCAACTCACGATAACCTGGCCTATCTCTCTTATTTGATCTCATCTATTCTTTTACTTTATTGCTTTCTAGTTTAGTTTTTAGTTAAACTCCTATAATCTTCTATTTGTGTTTTTACTTTTTACAGTGCAAGAGATTAGATTCTTGAAGTGGCACCAATCCCTGTAGAGACGATATCTTTTATACTATAACTTGCGACGTGTATACTTGCACAATTGCGTAGCACTTATTACGCGCAACAAGTTTTGGCGCCGTTGCCGGGGATTGGCAATAGCGACTTTGTTTTTATTTTCTTGCACTTTCTTTTTATTTTTCTTGTTTAAGATTCAAAGGGCTAACAAACTTTGGTTTTGCATTGGTATATGACCAGGGCGAGACCGGTCACACCAGAATATCCCTTTGATCCAGAAATCGAACGAACCTTACAAAGACTTAGATGGAGGTTAAGAGTAGCAATGGCTAATCAAGACGGCAATATGAATCAAGATGTTCCAGCAGGAGGAGTGATTCTTGCATGAAACAGAACTATTCGAGACTATCTTGAAGAAGGTCTTGATGGACTTAATCTAGGAGTTGTCGCACCTGAAATTGAAGCCGACCACTTTGAGTTGAAACCGGTGATGTTTAATATGATCAACACAATTGGTCAATTTGGCGGCTCGACAACTGAAGATGCACGACAACATCTTAAATCTTTGCTCAAGATTTGCAACTCATTCAAAATACACGGAGTCACCCCCGATGTTTTACGATTAAGATTATTCTCCTATTCACTAAGGGATAGGGCGAAAGCATGGTTGAGTAGCATTCCTGCCAGATCAATAGGATCTTGGACCGATCTTTGTCTTGATTTCCTTGCTCAGTTTAATCCTACAAATTTGACTGATAAGCTTCGTAACGACATTACTTTTTTTCGGCAGGCAGATGATGAATCCATGTACGAGACTTCGGAGCGATATAGAGAACTTCTACACAAATGCCCCTCTACACGGATTCCCAGTGTGGACACAAGTAACAATGTTTTACAACGCCGTGAATACACCAACAAGGATGATGCTAGATGCCTCGGCAAACAACATACTCCTAGATAAGTCGCCGGAGGAAGCAATGCAATTTCTAAATATGCTTGCCAAGAATGACTATCAATTCCCCTCTACTAGAAGAGGAGGAGTTAGACGCCAAGCCACAATACATGAACTAGGATCATCAGACTCAATTTCGGCACAATTGGCCGCTTTAACCAAGATGGTCCAGAACATGCAGAAACCAAACAACACACGTGAGGTCAAGGTAATGAATTCTTTTTGTGAGTTATGTGGTGGTAACCATGATTCTTCTGAATGTATGCAGAATCCGAAATCCAGCTTCTATGTGGGGAATTACAACCAGAACAACAATGTGACGTCCAATACATACAATCCAGCTTGAAAGAAGCATCCGAATTTTTCATGCAGTAATCCCAACAATGCTCTAAACCAGAACAATCAGAATGCACAAGCATCAGGATTCCAGCAGAATATGCCACGGCAACAGTTGCCGCAGCAACAATCGACAACATCTAGTTCTTTGGAAAATTCTCTAAATGCTTTTATGATGAAAATTGAATCTTATATGGCTGTGAATAGTAACTTCATAAAAAGAACTGATGCTTTTATTAACAGGACCGAGATGAGATTGCAAAACCAAGAGGCGGCAATCAAATCATTGGAAAATCAAGTTGGACAATTTGCTCAAAACCTGAATACTAGACCGCAAGGAGGTTTACCTAGCGATACTGAAGTTGCAAGAGGAACTGGCCATGAGCAATGTAACGCGATAACCACTAGAAGTGGCCAACAACTTAAAGAGGCTCAAGCCCGCTAATCAAACAAAACTCCACAAAAAGATCAAGACGAACCTAGCGGTAAAGCCTTAGATGTTGAACTAGGAATTGCCACGGCAACAGGCAATAAGCATGCCTCGGCAACCCTAGTTGATACTGCCTCGGCAACTCCAGTTGTCCCGACATTACCGTCAATCAGGTTCCAAACCAATGAAAGGATCGAAGATATCCGACCTCCACCACCATTCCCACAAAAGTTGAAGCGACAAAACCAAGAATATCAATTCAAGAAGTTTATTGATATCCAAAAGCAAGTCCACATCAACTTGCCATTGGTGGAAGCAATTGAACAAATGGCGAACTATGCCAAGTTTCTTAAAGACCTTGTGTCCAAGAGAACAAGGCTAGAAGAGTTTGAAACAATTTCCGCAATAGAGGGATGCATGGCCATGTTGCACAATCGTATGACACCCAAGTTGAAGGATCCCAGAAGTTTCACAATACCCTGTTCCATTGGAAACCACTATGTCGGGAAAGCACTATGTGACCTTGGGGCTAGCATAAACTTGATGCCTTAATCAGTTTTCCAGAAACTAAGAATCGGGAAGGCAAGACCTACAACAGTTATGCTACAGCTTGCCGAAAGATCCTATGTGCATCCAGAGGGAAAAATCGAAGATATACTGGTAAAAGTTGATAATTTTTTTCCCGCTGACTTTATTGTTTTGGATTGTGAAGCAGATGAGCATGCACCTATCATTCTCGGGAGACCATTCCTAGCAACAGGGAGAACCTTGATCGATGTTGAAAAGGGAGAACTCACAATGAGGGTGAATGACCAGCAAGTTAAACTAAATGTGTTCCAAACACTAAGGCATGCTGATGATCCAGAAGAATGCCAACTTCTTCATGCCACGATAGAGTTTAACTTCGATGAGGAATTTAGTGGCCTCGGCAACTACATTGCCGATCAAGAGGAACCTGAGGAGTATGAATAACCGGCTAATGAGGAACAACAAGAAGAGGCAAATTGGCTAGTCAATCAACCAGGTACATACTTTGAACCACTGGATTACTCAGGTAAGGAAGGTAAGCTCGAAAAGCCCTCTATTGAACAACCACCAATTCTTGAGTTGAAGCAGTTGCCATAGCAACTAAAATATTCATATTTAGGAACCGATAATACATTACCTGTAATTATTTCTTCTAAGTTACAACCTGAGCAGGAAAAGAAGCTGATTAAAATGTTGATGCTACACAAGAAGGCAATAGGGTGGACAATTGCCGACTTGAAGGGAATTAGCCCGGCAGTGTGCATGCACAAGATTTTGTTGGAAGATGATCACAAACCTTCAATTGAGGCCCAGAGGAGACTGAATCATGCCATGAAATGGGTTGTAATGAAAGAAATCATCAAGTGGCTTGACGCCGGCATTATATACCCTATCTTTGATAGTACATGGGTAAGTTCGGCACAATATGTACTGAAAAAGGGGGGTATAATGGTGGTAAGTAATGAAAACAATGAACTCATTCCATCCAGGACTGTGACCGGTTGAAGGGTTTGTATGGATTATTTAAAGCTAAACAAAGCCACTAGGAAAGATCACTTCCCATTACCCTTTATTGATCAAATGCTTGACCGTCTTGCAGGTAAACCCTTTTATTGTTTTCTTGATGGTTATTCAGGTTACAATCAAGTTGCCATAGCACCAGAAGATCAAGAAAAGACAACCTTCACATGCCCATACGGTACTTATACTTTCCGAAAGATGCCGTTCGAATTGTATAACGCCCTGGCAACCTTCCAAAGATGCATGATGACACTCTTTTCAGACACGGTCGAAGACTTCCTTGAGATCTTCATGGATGATTTTTCTATTTTTGGAAATGACTTCGACAGCTGCCTCGGCAATTTAGAGAAGGTGTTGGCAAGATGTGAAGAAACTGATTTAGTCCTCAATTGGGAGAAGTGCCATTTTATGGTAGATGAAGGAATAGTGCTCAGCCACAAGATTTCATCTAATGGAATTGAAGTAAACAAAGCCAAGGTGGACGTGATCGAGAGATTACCCCCACCAAGTTCGGTTAAAGGAATTCAAAGCTTTCTTGGACATGCGGGTTTTTCCAGGAGGTTCATTCATAATTTTTCTAAAATCTCTAAAACCTTGTGCAATTTGCTTGAACAGGATAAAGTCTTCGATTTTGATGATTCTTGCACCCAAGCATTCGAAACCCTAAAGGAAAAGCTTGCCTCGGCACCCATTGTTGTTCCACCATATTGGACGCTACCTTTTGAGCTCATGTGTGATGTAAGTGATTTTGCGGTAGGAGCAGTCCTAGGCCAACGCACAGGTAAGACTTTCAATGTGATATACTACGCTAGTAAAACTCTTAATAATGCTCAAGTGAATTACACAACAACGGAGAAAGAGTTACTAGCTGTAATTTTCGCATTTGACAAGTTCTGATCCTATTTGATTGGTACAAAGGTAATTGTTCATACGGACCAGTCGACAATTAAATATCTATTTGCTAAAAAGGATGCCAAACCTCATTTGATTCGTTGGATATTACTTTTACAAGAATTTGATATTGAAATTAAGGACAAGAAAGGAACAGAAAATTAAGTGGCCGATCACTTATCACGTTTAGAACGTAATAGGGAGGAGGACGCGGATTTAGAGATATGCGATGCATTCCCGGATGAACAACTTTTAGTTGCCTTGGCAACCCTCGACGCCTCGGTAGCCCTTGACGCGCACGCCTCGGCAACCATAGATGCGCATGCCTCGGCAACCCTCGACGCTGTAGCAGCTTTTGACTGCACGCCTTGGTAACCACGGATGCGCATGCCTCGGCAACCCTCGACGCCTCGGTAGCCCTTGACGCGCACGCCTCGGTAATTTTGGGAGTAGTCACCACGGCAGCACATGCCTCGGCAATACTCTGGTATGCGGATTTAGTTAATTTCCTTGTTTGTGGTATTTTACCTTATGGTCTTACTCACCAAGGGAAGAAGCGGTTCCGTCTGATGCTAAGCATTACTTTTGGGACGAGCCTCTTTTGTTTAAACAATGTGCAGATCAGGTTATACGCCGATGTGTCCCTGAAAAGGAGCAGCAGAATGTACTCCAGCAATGCCATTATTCACCTTATGGAGGACATTTTGGAGGAACTCGTACCACGGCCAAAGTGTTGCAATCCGATTTGTATTGGCCAACATTGTACAAAGATGCCCAAGACTTTTACAAGCAATGTGATCGTTTCCAGAGGACGGGCAATATCTCTAGACGACATGAGATGCCGCTCCTAAACATCATCGAGGTGGAATTATTCGATGTGTGGGGGATCGATTTTATGAGACCTTTCCCATCTTCATTCGGTAACCTCTACATTCTACTTGCCGTTGACTACGTGTCTAAATGGGTTGAGGAAGCTGCAGTTCCCAACAATGATTCCAAGATCGTGCAACGATTTTTGCAGAAAAACATATTTACACGGTTTGGGATGCCGAGAGCAATTATCAGTGACAAAGGAAAGCATTTTGACAACAGACTTGTTGCCAAGATGTTGCAACGCTTCGGCGTATCACACAAGATTGCCACGGCATATCACCCACAAACCAACGAGAAGCAGAAATTTCCAACCGGGAACTGAAGAGTATACTCGAGAAAGTTGTAAATCCCTCTAGGAAGGATTGGTCATTAAGACTAGATGATGTACTTTGGGCATATCGCACTGCATTCAAAACACCCTTAGGTATGTCCCCCTTCCGACTTGTCTATGGCAAAACATGCCATCTACCGGTAGAAATCGAACACAAGGCATATTGGGCAATCAAGACCGTGAATATGGATTGGGAAAGTGCCGGACAAAAGTGTTTGTTGGACCTCAATGAGATAGAAGATTTTCGTGCACTCGCCTCTAACAATGCACGAATCTACAAGGAAAAAACAAAGCAATGGCATGACAAGAAACTATTGCCGCGACAATTCAGGCCAGGGCAACTAGTTCTCTTATTCAATTCTTGGCTAAAACTTTTCTCGGGAAAGTTGAAATAAAGATGGTCGGTACCATTAGAAGTTGTCAAACCATTCTCCCATGGTGCCGTGATAATCAAGTCCATCATTGACAAACATGAATTCAAAGTTAATGGACAAAGATTAAAGCACTACAATGATGCCCATGTGGAACGCAACAAAGAAGTTGTCAACTTAGGAGATGTATGAGCTTGCTCTCCTTTCGATATTTTATTTTTATTTTTATTATTTTCGATTTTTTATTTTTATTTTTTTTATTTTTGAACTAATTATTTTTTTATTTTCGATTATTATAATATTTTTAGGATAGATTTATTTTCTTTCTTTTTATCTTTTTAAGTTTAAGAATCTCTTTACATATATTTATTTATTTTCTTTTATTAGTTTATCTTTACTTTTAATCCTTATTTGATTTGCCTTTCAATTGTAGGAAAAGTGTTCAAGATAAAGAGGAATTTTGATCCAAGAAGGAAAACATCTTCAACAAGGAAATTAATGGGCTGAATCTAAGGCTTATATAAAGCCTCCAACTTACCCTAATTAAACCCCCTAGCCGTCACCCTTCCCCTAAACCGAAACCCCCTTTATTTTCTATCCAAAATTAATCCCACCCACCATATTTACTACCTATCTTTTCTATATAACCCATCACCCTTAACTTTCAAGAAAACTATTCCTACTTTTCATCTTGCAACTCTTTAGTTTCTTTATTTTATTTTCTTTATTTTTACAAAACTCACAACCAAGATCATCCATGGCATCCAAAATTAAATTTTTGGTTCATCCAAGTTCCTCCAAAGAACCAAGATACAAGAAGTTTGCTACACCGGTGGTTCAAGAAAGATTTCACTCCAAGTTTGTAAGCCATAAGATTTACGAAGAACAAGGCTTTGAATACTCCAACTCTCATCAAGATTTCAGCCTTGAACCATTCATCTTCGAGATGATTGCACATCAAAAGTGGCAAATCTTTTGCCATCAATCGGAACCAGGTAACATCTCATGGGTAAGAGAATTCTATGCTCACTCACGTAACCCGGATAATACTTATGTTTTTGTTCGTGACAAGGCCATACTCATAAGCCCCAAAAAATCAACACCTTTTACGGGCTTTACATTGAGAAGGACGAGCATCAAGCCTTTGTTGATCAAATCACGCCCAATCAACCTGACAAGGTGCTTCAAGAACTCACTCAACAGGGAACTCATTGGAACGACGGTAAATACAAGGGCCCGGTAAATCACCTTCAGCTTAAACCCGAGGCAAAACTATGGAATAAGTTTGTTAAAACTTCTTTAATGACCACCACACATAATACTACCGTTGATAAACCACGTCTTTTGCTCATACATTCTATTTTGCATAATCGCATCATTAACATTGGAAAAATTATTTGTGATGAGATTTTTGTATGTAGCTCAAAAGATAAGGGTTCTCTTTTTTTCCCTTGCTTAATTTCTAATCTTTGCAAGGAGATGCATGTCCCAAGTGAGTCCACCGATGAAAAGGCCCTACCAAAGTCCAGTTGGAATCAAGCATAAATCCGAAAGCTAATGGGAGAGGCACCGGAAAAATCCTGAAGGCCTTCAATTGCCGCAGTAACTCCTGCCACCCCGGCAATCCCTAATGCCCAAGCACCTAACGCCCAGGCAACTCGGCCATCAACCCCGGGACACTTTGAAGCACTCTTGCAACCATTGGCAAGCCACCTAAGGCAAATTGAAGACCGGCAACTAATGTTCATGCGGTACATGAAGGAGCACAACAATGCCATCACCCAAGTCATCCTAGAAAAGTACCTAGACAGCCGCGTGTTGTTCCCAATCTTTCCTGCTGAGATCCTTACCCCGACAACCAATGAAGCAGTCGCCACGGCAACCGCAACAGATGATGCCACGGCAACCAACCCTGAAGATGCCACAACAACCAAAGTTAAAGGCATCCCGGCAACCACTGCAAAAGCCAAAGGTAAAGCACCTATGCCCGAATCAACTCGTACGGAATCATTGTCTGATTTTTTAGATTCGGACGAGTCCTCCATTGCACCAACAATGACCGCACCAATTGAATCCTCCAAGCGAAACGCCAATGACATTGATGAAGAGGACGATGAGGACAACCCCATACGAGGATCGATTTCACCATCGGCAACAAGGAAACAACCATCGCGTTCAAGCAAGAGAATCAAGACACCGACCAAAAGGAAACTAATCATCCACGATGCCGAACTCTCAGAGTAAGTCCTCGTTTGCATTTTATTTTTTGTTATTTTTATTTTTCTTTAATGCATGCATTGAGGACAATGCCTCACTCGAGTTTGGGGGGAGATTGTTATTAGTAGTTACCATGTTTAGTTGCATTCATCTTAAGTATTGCATTTAGGATACATAAATTGCTTGCCATGCCTTTAGTTGGAACAAGAATTGCTAGGTTTGATGAATATACGATGATGACTTTGCCAATGCACTTAATTGATAGAATTTTTATTCTAGGATAATCATGGAAAAACTTAGAATTTTACTATGATGCTAAATTTGATGAAACACTATCGTGGTTTGATTGATTTAAGGAATTCTAGTGAACTTAGGTTGATAATTAAACAAATTGGGGGATTAGAATAAAAATTGGATGAATGCTAGAGGTGCCCGAAATTGGCTCTAGTATGTGCTAAAAAAATGGATCGCTAGAGGTGCCCGAAACCGGCTCTAGTTAAATCATGTTAAAAAGAACCCAATGAAGTAATTTGAAAACCTCTTGTTTGCATAGAATCCAAAAAATCAACTTGCACACAACTCCACACACACTCACAAGCATTATAGTTTGATTCCGAGTAACTCCTAAGTTTTTCGAAAAATGAAAAGCCAATCATACTTTGTGCCCCGGTTCTGAGAATTGAAATCAAGTTCAAAGCTAAGTTTGTGAAAGTTGAAGTTTTAGCAGGTAATTATTAGTTTGCATTGCTTGAGGACAAGTAATAGTTCGAGTTTGGGGGTGTGATAAGTGTTCAAAAGTACTATTTTTCTTACCCTTTTTACTCATATTATTGTTAGACTTAGGCTCATATTAGTTACATAATTAGTCATTCATGCATTAATCCATGTTTCCTTCCATCGTTGAGCTTGATTGCTTAACTTGGCTGTTTTTGTGGGAAAAGATGCTGCTTTGGTGTGTTTTGTGCGTATGTGAAAGATCACTTGCCAAAACAAGGCTAGAGCTAGTTGCCCGGGCAATGCATGAAGGAGATGCCGAGCTAGTTGCCAGGGCAATGCATGAAGGAGACGCCGAGCTAGTTGCCAGGGCAATTGTCGACAAAGAATAAGGTGATATGGTAGTCGAAATTGATGACTAGACAAGCCCAAGATGACGTGGAGCAAAGCTAAATCCCAAAGGAGTTTGATTTCCATGAAGAGGTTAAAGAAGAATTAAATCCCAAGAAGATAGGAGAAGTTCTAGAAGGAATATAATTATAATAAAGAATTATATTCTTTAAAGATAATTTAATTCCAACTTAACTTCCTCCTCAAATGAGAACTTTGACCTAGCCCTATAAATAGATCACCAAGCCGTCAACTCTAAGGGGAGAGAAGAGAGAAATTTCGAAAACATCAAGGGCAAGGAGGATTTCGACAAAGCTTAAACCATTCTTCATCTTTTTCATTCTTGTTCAATTAGGTTCATGCTAGGGATTCTTTATCTTGTGTTTCTTTGGAACCTAGCCATGAACTAAATCTATTTGGCTAAGGTTAATGTGTCTTGTGGTTGTGAGAAACTATTGGATTTTGTTTAGGTAATAAGAGTTTGCACTTTTCTATTCAAGGTTTATTCATTCTTGGTTCTTATTCTTCTTTGCAAGTGAATTGGGAGAGGATCTCGTAACTTCATCTATTTATCTAATATCGGGAGAGTTAGATTCAGGAAACGAATGAATATGATCTTTATTCAATCTATTGATGGTGAAGATTAATCCGGCTTAGGAATAAGTTAAGGATTTCAACGGCTAAAAAGAGCGCAAGATTGGTTGTTGTTCACCCTTGATTCACGTAGGGATGTATTATCAAGGCATGCACAAGTAGCTAGAGTTTCGACTTAGGGATAAGAAGAAACCATTGAAGAACACTCTACCGAACCTTGAAGGTTGCTGCCCAGACGCCCAAGTAGTTTCCCAACTAGTCGCCCAGGCAACCATCGATTAGTTGCCAAGGTAACCCCGTTGTGCAAGTTGCCACAGCAACTGAGTTGCCCTTGCACTCTTTTACCAAGACGATCCAATCAGCTATCACACCTCAACTCACGATAACCTGGCCTATCTCTCTTATTTGATCTCATCTATTCTTTTACTTTATTGCTTTCTTGTTTAGTTATTAGTTAAACTCCCATAATCTTCTATTTGTGTTTTTACTTTTTACAGTGCAAGAGATTAGATTCTTGAAGTGGCACCAATCCCTATGGAGACGATATCTTTTATACTATAACTTGCGACGTGCATACTTACACAATTGCGTAGCACTTATTACGCGCAACAAGGGGCAAAGATCAGATATTGCTAAGATGTGTCAATACCCGAGAAGCCAGAAGTATCTTGGCAGAAGTACATGACAGAATATGTGGAACACATGCTAATTGCTTTGCAATGGCTAGAAAAAATATGAGATATGGGTATTATTGGTCAACCATGAAAGGAGACTACATTGAGTATGCCAAGAAATGTCACAAATGTTAGATAAATGCGGACAAAATCAATTCCCCACCGGTACCTCTTCATACAATGAATTCACCATGGCCTTTTGCTGTCTAGGGCATGGATGTCATTGGTCATATTTATCCCAAAGCTTCTAATGGACATCGCTTCATCCTTGTGGCCATTGATTACTTCACCAAGTGGGTGGAAGCAGCTCCCTATGCCAATATCACAAGATTAGCAGTTTGCAAGTTCTTAAAGAAAGAGATTATGTCGTTATGGATTACCTGAAAGAGTTATTACTGGTAATGCCACTAATTTTGACAATAAGGTAGTGGCAGAAGTATGTGAATAGTTCAAAATTATGTATCACAATTCTATAACTTACCGCCCTAAGATGAATGGGGCAGTGGAGGCAGCGAATAAGAATATTAAGAAAATCATAGCAAAGACGACATATACTTACAAAGATTGGCATGAGAAGTTGCCCTTTGCTTTGTTTCTGTATCGAACTTTAGTGCGAACTTCTACTGAGGCAACTCCATATTCTTTGGTTTATGGAATGGAGGCGGTACTACGATTGAGGTTGAAATTTCATCTCTTCGAGTTTTGTCTGAAGTAAAATTAGATGAAACGGAATGGGTACAGGCTTGATTTGATCAGCTGAATCTTATCGAAGAAAAGATGTTGAAAGCCAATATGTCATAGTCAAATGTATCAGAAGATAATGATGCAGGTATATGATAAGAAAGTTCGACCTAGAGAATTCCGAGAGGGTGATCTAGTGCTAAAAAAGATCTTGCCGATACATCGAGATTTTCGTGGGAAACGGATGCCTAGTTAGGAGTGTCCCTATGTTGTCAGAAAGGCCTTTTATGGAGGAGCGTCAATTTTAGTTAAAATTGATGGAGAAGAGTTGCACAAGCCAGTAAACTTCGATTCAATTTACTTTGAAAAATAAAAAAGAGATTCAAAAAAAAGAAAAAAAACGAAGTGAAAACCGGAAAAGGGCACTTTGCAAAGTGAAATATCTAAGGTGAAAACCCAAAATGGCGCCAAAGATATATAAAAAAGATAGAAAAAAAAAAGAAAAGAAGAAGGGTTCAAGATGAAAAGTCACAAAGAGCGTATTGAAACCAAAGGTGGATCTGAGTTGAAAACCCGCAAAGGGCAGCTCATATGTGTTGATATTAGGCATCTGGCAATTAAAACCTCTCGGACACCTGGTATTTTGGGAGGGATTTCACATCTGTAGGCATCTCGACAATGTCAAAGTCTATTGGACAAAGGTTCAAGCATTTGGTCGAAAGGGTTGTTGAATCCTTTATATTGTGGATGCCCGAAGACTTAACTTTGTTCTTGATTTTGTTGTTTCAGTTTGCTATGACTATTTCAAAAAAATATATTGTATTCCTACTTCTAAGCTTCAATAAAACTCATGAATTCTCTTCCAAGCTTTCTTTTATTTCTAAAGCATCCTGAAAGTAGACTAGCATAATTCGTGAAAACAGATGATTTCTTGGTATTACTATGTTTTGAAGGATGCATATGAGCTTTAACATTCCAGAATATTGAAGAGGAGTGTATAACGAAAAGATTGAGTAGAATTATGTACCAGCAGAAACAGAGAGATGTGAAATGAAGAAATGTCTGAGTCAAGTGGTATCTGAATAAGTCAGAATGATAGGCAGGGAAATGAGCAAATATGAAAGTGTAAAAAAAAATAAGGTGAAAACCCAAAAGGGCTCCAAAGAAAAAAAAAGAAAGAAGAACAAAAAAAGAAAAAAAAAGAAAAAAGAAAGAGAAAAAAGAAAAACCAAAGTAAAAACCTGAAAAGGCGCTTTGAGAAAAGTAATCTAAAGTGAAAACCTAAAAGGGTGTTTTAGAGAATAGGACCAGAAACCCAGAAAGGTGGTTTTGAAGGCAATTTTGAATGTGAGATGAAGCGTCAGCGCAGACCAAAAAATAGTGAAGAAGCATAAATAAGAAAAGTCAGATTGGTAACCCAAAAAGTAGAAATTATTTGATTGATCCTCAATGTGCAATGGTTCATGCATCATACATAAAAATTAGGGTCATACTAACCCTCATCGAAGCATTTTAATCTGTTTTGACAGGAGTTTAGCAAGAATGAAGAATTCCTAATAAGAGGAGTTCGCCCCAAAATTCCTAATGAGAAGAATTCGCCCAACAAAGAATGAAGAATTCCTAATGAGAAGAATTTGTTCCAGAATTCCTAATGAGAAGAATTCGCTTAGCAAAGAAGAAAAAGATCGTAATGAGAAGAGTTCGCCCTAGAGTTGCTAATGAGAATAATTCACCCAACTAGGAAGGCATAGCTCCTAATGAGAAGAGTTCACCCTTTTGAAGAATGGGGAAGTTCCTAATGAGAAGAGCTTGCTTATTCAACGTCAAGAGACCAGCTAATGTATTTAAGAAGAATGAGGAGTTCCTAATGAGAAAAGCTCGCTTGTTCAATACCTTTGCAGAGAGGTACATCAACATTACCTAGAAGAATGAATGGTTCCTAATGAGAAGAACTAGTTTAGACTTTGAGGTTAGCCTTAACAGGAGGATTGAGGAGTTCCTAATGATAAGAACTTGATCAAGCTTTCTAGAGAGGAAGAAGAGAAGGTACGACGGTCAGATGATTTAGGTCAAATTCGTGTATTTTTAGTCTTTACTCTATTCCTCTTCCGCAACAATAGGCAAAAAGGGCAACTGTAATACCCGTATTTTGACTAGGCTAAATAAATAGTCAATAACTTAAATAAAATAAAAAAACAATATTTACAGTCCAAATGTCCCGTATTACATATAAAACACAAAAGCCCTAAATTAAACCAAAGCCCATTACATTTCCCACCCATTTTTACAACCCAATTCGGGTAAAACTTGCCAACAAACACACTTGTGTTTTCTATTCCCGCCCAATTGGCCACATGTCGTTTGGCCATTGGTCCATTCAAGCCTCAAATGGATTGAGGCTATCTCCCAAGCCAGCTGTCAATAGCTAACAAGCCCCTGACGTCAGCACCTGGATCAACTATAAATAGAGAGAGAAAAAAAAGAAATTAATTACACAGTAATAATTGTGCGCAATTATTGCAATAGTAAAGAAGGAGAGAGAGAAAGTTGAGTAGCCATAATAGAGAAGCTTGGAAGCCACCAAAGAAGACGGTCGAAGCATCACCGAAACTCACCGCCATCATCAGAAGGTAGTTTTCTTCCCTTTCCTTATTACCTACAGTTAAATAAACAAAAAATATTAAATCTATTCAAAAATATAAAAAAAAACAGAAATGCATAAATAAGGATAGTGAGGTCGTCCTTTATATTTGGTTGTCGAGTCACCAGAGAGAACGACAGAGTTGAAAATGATGAGAGTTAGGATACGAGTAGTTAGATCTAGGAGGGAAGATGTGAGATTATGAATAATCGAGCTTTAGTTTTAGGTTTAGGTGAAATCAGGGTAAAAAAGAAATATTTTTGGTGATTTTAGGGTTTAGGTACGATCGCCCTATGGCGGCCGAAAATTGCCTTACGACGGCTGGCCTAGTAAGGTAATGGTCGGGGCTAGGGCACGGTGGTCAGAATACAGGTTAGGGTGATTAGAGTGGGGTAGCTTAGACTAGTGGCAGAGTGGAAGGCAGAATGTGGCCGAAAATGATGGATGTTCATCTTGTTCATGAAGAACACAAATGAACATTCATCCAAAAACAAAGGTTTTGATCTTTTTTAGAGCTTTTTCTGTTTAGAGTGTTTGTGTTCAAAGGATTTTGGGTAAGTGGGAGAGTAGTGAGAGGGGAGACGAGTTACAAATGGCTATTTCAAATCAGCCAAAGGGTTTTATACCCTAAGTCGAACAATGCCATTTTGGCACCGGGTTGACCCTGAATCCGTGAGCAAATATTTGGGTCGGGTTAGAGGGTTAAGTTAGAGCAAATATCCATTTTTCCATCAGCTATATATATATATTTATATCTATACATATATGTAAATAATATATTTTATATTATTTATATATTAATATTATTTATTTCATAAAATAATTTGAATTAATCTCAAGTAGTTTGACATATATAATATTTGTGGTAAAATATTACATAATTTTTGTTAGTTTAGTGGTTAAGGCTTAGACTTTGCATTTGAAAGTCCAACCCCTAGAAGTACATGGTTTTATTATTTTTCCTCCAGGAAAACGACGCTATTTTGAGTTAACGGTGGAGTTGCATAAACTAGTCGGAAAGTAAAGTCCAGTGTTAGATTTTAACATCTTTTAAGTTCAGTGGCATTTTCAAGTCAGTGGTAATAGTTTAGCGGCATCTAGTGTTGTTTACCCTAAAATTAACTTAATTGCTTTGCGAGAAAAATAAATAAATTTTACCGAACCGAATTGCTCACACCTATATATAGGGTTAGGATCCACTTACACAATGTAAAACTCAAATAATTTTATATTAATTCATGGCCATTGGTTGAGTAAAATGGATGGATAAGATTAAAAAGTTAAAAATGAGTAAATTTTTAAGAGAGAAAATAGAAGAGTATTTAATCCCATACATCCATGAATATATATATATATATAGGGATAGGATCCACTTACACTGAATGTAAAACTAAGAGTTTTACATGTTTTTTGGATCGTTAGATGTGAAAAATGGATGGGAAGATTAACTCTTTACTTTTTTTCCAAGTGATAATCTTCACATAACTCAATGTTAATCTCAGTCATCCGTTTCACTCATCCAACGATTCAAAAAACGTGGAAAAGTTAAAAACTTTTACACTATGCAACTGGATCCTATATATATATATGAGGTAGCATCCTCTTGTACATATTTAGACCGTTGTATGAGAGTAAATAAATGGTTGAAATTAACAATAAAAAATAAAAAAAATTAACAAAAAAAATAATAGCAATCATCCATTTAGCCTCTTTCGACGGTACAAAATATGATATTCATGTTCTTTTATGTTTCTCTATCTCCCTTTCTCTAAGCTTTTTCCTTATTATTATTATTATTATTATTATTATTTGGTAATACAGAAAAGCGTCAGGAACTAGCTAGATAGTAGCTCTTCCCGAGCTACAAGAGCAGCGACCTCTGGTGGCGGTTCAGTAAAAAGGGTCTCCCGGTGATTCCCGAGTCAAGGACGCCAACCATATGCATCAACATTTATGTAACACTCCTATTCGTTCTAATCAGAAATTGGATTGAAAATATTATCGACAAACAATAAATAAGACAAAACAATCAATCGGACATATCACAAATAATTAGGGACCATTTTATAATTTTTACAAAGTTTAAGGATTAACTCACATTTCACTTGTTAGAGAAACATCCATTAAACTCTTACCATTGGTTCAAATAATCCATTTTGTGAGGTTATCCTGCATTTACAACACAATTAAACACCAAAGTACAATTAAGGATCATTTCGGAAACCTTTAATAATTTAAGGACTTAAAGAATATAAAAGTCTCGTTTTCATTCAAAAAAAAAAGAATATAAAAGTCTTTAGGATCACTTAAAACATTCATTTAAATGAATTATTATGCTTTTAAACTCTTGTCCTTTAAAAAATATGAATTTAAAAAATGACTAAATCGGACACCAATTGACAGAGATATGGGTTATGAAAACGTAAAAATTTAAAATTCAGTGCCCAGTTTCGAAATTGGGACACTGGTTTCAAAACCGAAGGTCCAATTTCGATACCAAAGCAGGGGAAAACCTTTCGAAATTTGGTTTCGAAACTAGGTCTCTGGGTTTCGAAATTCAGCACTCTGGGCTGAAATTTAGGCCATTTTGAACCATTATTAACCTCCAAAAGCATACTTATAAACTATTAAACCATGAGCACCATAGATACACTTTACCAAACATACAAAGATCTCGACACGCATAACATATACTTTCATTTTTCTTCCAAATCAAAGACATACATATTCGATATACACATTTTACCTTCTTTAAACACTAACTTAAAGCTTTTCTTTAAGAGGTTTAATCAGGCGACATTTACCCCTTTCATACTCCTTTTTGCACATTCATGCTATCTCTAGAAATCATGCACGTTTCTGAGATTTTGGTGGCCCATGGCGAACCTAAATATTAGGCCTCTAATAATATGTATTAAAAATATTAAATTTTAAAAGTAGGCTACTAATAACAAGAATTAGAAAAAAAAATTGGGTATCTAATAACAAGTACAGGAAAGAAAATTAAATTTTAAGGTTATGACCCTAATAGCAAATATTGGGAAAATTAGGCCCCTAATAACAAGTATTAGGAAAAAATTGGACCCCAATAACGAATATTAGAAAAAAAATAAATTTTAAGAGTAGGCTCCTAATAACAAATATTGAAAAAATTGAGCTCCTAATAACAAGTGTTAAAAAAATTGGGCCCTTAATAACAAGTACTAGAAAAAAATAGGTCTATAATAACAAGTATCGAGAAAAAAAAATTAAATTTGAAGATTATGTCCCTAATAACAAATATCGGAAAAATATTAGGCCCTTAATAACAAGTGTTGGGAAAAATTAGACCACTAATAATAAATATTTGAAAAAAATGAATTTTATGAGTAAGCCCCTAATAACAAATATTGAAAAAAAATTAAGACCTAATAACAAGTATTGAAAAAATTGGGGCCTAAGTATTGAAAAAATTGGACCCTTAATAAAAAATTAGGTATTGAATTTTAAGAGTAAACCCCTAGTAAAAAATTAGGTCTATTATAACAAATGTTAGGAAAAAAGTGGGCCTACTAAAAAATTTTAAAAGTTCCTAATAACAAGTGTTGAAAAAATTGGATCATAATATCAAATGTTAGGAAAAAAGTGGGCCTTGGACAAGTACCCCTTTTGCCCATGTCCAGGGTTGGCCCTGCTTAAAATATAATTGAGCACATACACATACCGATCTTTCATAGCATCTATAGGGATATGTTACTTGTTTAGAAAGGAAACATGCATAAAAAATTGTAACGACCCGAATCTTGAGCTTTGTAAAAATTGGGCTTTGGACCCAATTTATTGGGTCTTGTGTTGGAAAGTGCAAAATAAGGATAATTAGATTGGGCTTTGTGATAAATAAAAAGAAAAGAAAAATGAAGGGTTTTGAATTAAAAAGGTGGATGGTGATTTCATGGGGAAAAGAGAAAAGAATGAGATAAGGGGGAGAGAGAAAATGGAGGGAAAAAGAGAAAAAAAAGGAGGCTTTGAGTCTTGTTTTACCACTGTCGGTGGCTTTTGCCGCCACCGCCATAGCATCCAGCTCGCTGATACGAGTCGGCTAGTGGCTGTTGATAAGTGTTCAAAAGTACTATTTCTATTACCCTTTTTACTCGTATTATTGTTAGACTTAGGCTCATATTAGTTGCATAATTAGCCATTCATGCATTAATTCATGTTTCTTTCCATCGTTGAGCTTGATTACATAACTTGATGAATTTTATGGGAAAAGATGCTGCTTTGCTGTGTTTTGTGTGTATGTGCAGAATCACCTGCCAAAGCAAGGCTAGAACCAGTTGCCAGGGCAATGCATGAAGAAGATGCCGAGCTAATTGCCAGGGCAATGCATGAAGGAGATGTCGAGCTAGTTGCCAGGGAAATTTTTGACAAGGAGTAAGATGATATGGTAGTCAAAATCGATGAATAGATAAGCCTAAGATGATGTGGAGCAAAGCTAAATCCTAAAGGAGATTGATTTCCATGAAGAGGTCAAAGAGAAATTAAATCCCAAGAAGATAGGAGAAGTTCTAGAAGGAATTTAAATATAATAAAGAATTATATTCTTTAAAGATAATTTAATTCCAACTTAACTTCCTCCTCAAAAAAGACTTTGACCTAGCCTTATAAATTCAAGACCATGCCGTCAACTCCAAAGGGAGAGAGAGGAGAGAATTTTCGACAAGATCAAAGGCAAGGGAGATTTCGACAAAGCTTCATCCATTCTTCATCTTTTTCTTCCTTGTTCCAATAGGTTTATGCTATGAATTCTTTATCTTGTGTTTCTTTGGAACCTAGCCATGAACTAAATCTATTTGGCTAAGGTTATTGTGTTTTGTGATTGTGAGAAACAATTGAATTTTGTTTAGGTAATAGGAGTTTGCACTTTTCTATTCAAGGTTTATTCATTCTTGGTTCTTATTCTTGTTTGCGAGTGAATTGGGAGAGGATCTCGTAACTTCATCTATTTATCTAATATCGGGAGAGTTAGATTCAAGAAACGAATGAGTATGATCTTTATTCAATCTATTGATGGTGAAGATTAATCTGGCTTAGGAATAAGTTAAGGATTTCAACGGCTAAGAAGAGCGCAAGATTGGTTGTTGTTCACCCTTGATTCACGCAGAGGTGTATTATCAAGTAGCTAGAGTTTCGACTTAAGGATAAGAAAAAACCATTGAAGAACGCTCTGTCGAACCTTGAAGTTGCTGCCCAGACGCCCAAGTAGTTGCCCAGCCAGTCGCCCAGGTAACCATCGATTAGTTGCCAAGGCAACACCGCTGTGCAAGTTGCCACGACAACTGAGTTGCCCTTGCACTCTTTTACCAAGACAATCCAATCGGCTATCACACCTCAACTCACGATAACCTGGCCTATTCTCTCTCATTCAATTACATCTTTTTTTACTTTATTGCTTTCTAGTTTAGTTGTTAGTTAAACTCCTACAATCTTCTACTTGTGTTTCTTTTACTTTTTACAGTGCAAGAGATTAGATTCTTGAAGTGACACCAATCCCTGTGGAGACGATATCTTTTATACTATAACTTGTGACGTGTACACTTACACAATTACGGAGCACTAATTACGCGCAACAACTACCATTTCACGTTTGGAGTCGCTGTTCGTCGGAGTGAGGGAGAGAAAGAATCAGAGGAGGTATTTTGTCAAGATCCAGCCATCACCGACCGAAAAACAACGGAGTTAGAGCTTGCCACCATTGTTCGGCCGCTGGAGGAGGGCTCACACGCCACAATGCGCCGCCGTTGTGGATGGACGTGTGCCTGGCCAGGCGGGTGCACCGTGCTGCGGTGCACCGTGCCACACCGGATTAGAGTAACCAGGGGCATGTGCACCCTGTTGCACTGGAGCGTACACCCGCAAGTGCATCGAGGCTGGTAACGACCAAATCTTGAGCTTTGTAAAAATTTAGCTTTGGATCTAATTTATTGGGCCTTGTGTTGGAAAGCACAAAACAAGGATAATTGGATTGGGGTTTGTGATAAATAAAAAGAAAAGAAAAATGAAGGGTTTTGAATTAAAAAGGCGGATGGTGATTTCATGGGGAAAAGAAAAAATAAGGAGATAAGGGAGAGAGAGAAAATAGAGGGAAAAACGAGAAAAGAGGAGGCTTTGAGTCTTGTTTCGCCACTGTCGGAGCAGCCATGGCTCTCATCGCCTTCGCCACTACATTCAGCTCGCCAATACGAGTCGGCCGGTGGCTGTCGCTTCACGTTTGGAGCCGCTGTTCGTCGGAGTGAGGGAGAGGAAGAATTAGAGGAGGCATTTCGTCAAGATCCAGCTCATCACATCGAACTGACGCCACCAGCGTGCTCACCGGCCAAAAATTAGTAGAGCTAGAGCTTGCCACTACCGTTCGACCATTGGAGGAGGGCTCACGTGCCACCACGCGCCGCCGCTACGAGTGGGCGTGTGCCTGGCCCAGCAGGTGCACCATGCTGCGGTGCACCGTGCTATGCCGGATTAGAGTAATCGAGTGCATATGCACCCTGCCGCACTGGAGCGTACACCCGCGGGTGCACCGAGGCTATTGTGCACTCGCCTGTTCCTAGGGTGGACCCAGCTTACCATGCACTGCGTCGCACTGGATCGGCCAGTTTGACCAGGGAGTTGACTGGCATTGACCAGCGTTGACTGTGCTGCTGACATTTTCTAAGGGACCCTACCCGGGGGTTTCTTGACATTTCGGATCCAATGGCATAGTTCATTTTTCTAAATTCGAACCCGATAAGCTTTTTTTATGTGTTTGACCCTTCGTTTGGCATAGGAGATAATTGTTGATACACGAGGATTTATCGGGTCAGATATCGGATCGAGTGTGATATTCGAGAAGCTAGGATAAGGATTTTAGCAATGTTAGAATAAGGTTTGTACACCTCGAACTCTGAAATGCTTCATGAGCATCATAAGTTTAATTGTCTTATATGTTAGTGGTTGCAAAATAGGCGATGAGTAATAAGCATGCATCGGTACTAGTATTGCGAGACTTGATAATTATTAAGGTGCTTGATGAGTTTGAGGATGTTTGAAGTTGTTATGAGCTTTAGAGACCATATAGGGTTGTCTGAACATTCGTATGATTATCTGATTCATGATTGCTATATGATGATGCCTTGTATGCTAGTGGAATGAATTAATATATTCGATTGAATATGGATTAGGGACTGTGCTAATAATATTTAATTAAATGTTTAAAATTGGTAATTATTATTAAATAATTTAAATACGCTAGCAACAAACTATAATGACTTTATAAGCTTCAAGGGTAGAATAAGGCCTCGTAATTAATATTGATGCCAACAGGCTTAATGGCCTACTGCTAGTTGATTGTAATGGGCTATAATAACGGACTAATATAGTCGATCATTTGATAAATTACTTATGGAACCAGTAATTAACACTAATTAGTTTAAAAGTCAGTTTGAGATAGAAATTTATGAATATGATTAACAAATGTGATAATATGGATTATTGGAAATATTTAATGAGTATGAATTGTATCACTCCTCCATAAAACGTAACAACTCGGTAATGATTGATTGGTTGTAATAGCAAGTGGGTCGTGTGATGGTTTTGTGCCAGGTGGGGCACTTGTTTGGATCCGTGGTAGATCATGTATGGTTGTGTGCCTGGTAGATCCGAGTACCCAGTGAGTGAGTGTTGCAACACATGAAGGCCACTCGATGCGAGATTCTAAGTAATGAAATAAAGGTCATCTGATGTGAGATTTTGGGTGATGATATTTGCTCGATGTGAGATTTTGAGCCCCGTTCATTGTGAGATTCTGAGCGAATACTCGATGTGAGATTCTGAGTATACTGCTCGATATGAGATTCCGAGCAGCTTGATGTGAGATTCAGAGTATGGGTGGGTTTCCTAGTGTCGAGTGACATTGGGCCTCATTTATGGTTTGTTTATCTATATGTTTATGTTGTTGAAATGTTGTTTGATCTATAGCATGTGTTTAGGCGGTTATGGTAGCGCCTCATGTTTATTTATCTCTTCTTATTGCTGGTACTAGCTTACATGCTTACGTTTATGATTAACATGAAGTATAGTAAAGTAGATGTGTAGCATTGAGCTTTGTAAGCTTAACGCTCGAAATCATTGTTTTCGTGCGTAGGTTGATTGTTGGATCGTGGGATCGTAGAGCAGTATTAGATTGGGATTCTAGCATAGGGATCTTTAGAGTACAGTATTTGAGTCTAGTGGGCTATGTGTTCATAGGACCTTACATGTGGAGTCTGTATTTATTATTTTGAAATTGTATTATTTAAATTATACCTTTAAGTGCTTTAAATTTTAATTGGAGCTCTATTGTAACCTTTTATTTACTTATATATATATTTATTTTAATCATTGGTTTTTAAATGTTTTTGCGAATTACTTGTTGGGTTGATCCTGTTCGAAAAGAAATTTTATGGTTTTGGGTTTGGCTTGAGGCCCAAATGTGACATTCGGGCCGTGGGTGTTACATTTAGTGGTATCAGAGCTTAGGTTTAGTCGGTTCTAGGAAAACCCCGGGGTGGTATAAGTGTTTTAGTAAGGTGTCTAGTGAATATAAGCCCTTAAACTAAATTCGTACTACCTAAGGCTGGAATTCTAATAGTGCATCTAATATTGTGACGTCAAGATGGTTATGGTCGTAGCCGAGAGGACCGAGTTAAGTGCGGGACAGTTAATGGTAGTGATCTCAAGAGCGAGGTCACTTCAGATTGTTGAGATGCAAGTTAGTCGAATGGCACCCAAGTCGAGAATATGTTTTCCTCATATCGCATGAGTAGCGTCTTCGTTGTACATTGTAGTCACCCTGAAGTTTTCAGATTCATTGTAAGAGTTTGCAGCAAGGAATCTTTATCATTACGCGTGGATAGAGGTTTTGTTGTGGGAATGGATAATATATTCTTGAAATCGATCGGTGAGTGCACGTTGGTTGGAGGACCCTTTTATCTGTTTAAAATGAGTCTTTATTGATACTAGGAGAGTATCATTGCCATTCTTAGAGGCATTCCTCGGAGATAGTGGATTCAGGACCCATTAATTTGTCAGAGTATGGCCGAAGTTAGACGTTCTACAAGTTTGAAGGGAAGTTGTCTTCTTAAGAGTTATTGCACCGTGGTAATTGTTCTGGTTAATCAAGTGTGGAGCTTGCCACTGATGTCAAGAGTGATTTTAAGGCTTCAAAACCTCGATAGAACCCAGCTTTTAGAAATGAAAATGTTGGATTGTTGCCCTTTTATCGATATCTTCGCAGTGATAATTTTGAGGATGGCAACGGGGTTGTGCGATAGGTTTAACCGAATCGATAGGTGTTAATGTGTGCAATTCGATGCTCAAGAGCTTTTAGATTGCCAGAGTGTTTGTTTATGCTTCGTGGGAGAGTCAAAACATGAGTAGAAGTTGAGGTAAGATCGAGTTGGAGGTCAGTGCCATCGTAGTTGTCAGAGGATGTCGACCCATTTTAGTAGTTGGAGATTCAGCTTTGGAGGAGCAACTTGAATAAGGTCTTTTTCATCTAAGTGCTTCACCCAAGGGAGAGTTAGACTTGTTCTATAGTCAAAAGTTGGTTCGTGGAGGTTCTGTCCAAACCGTTGATAGTTGGTTAGATGATCGTAGAAGACCGTTACCTGTTTTTGAATATGAATAACTCATTTAATCGAGTGTGAAGTGCTTGTGTGTTTTGTTTAGATTAGTTTGGAAGGGTGATGCTTATTGTTAATGTATTGAGGTTAGAAAATGGATTTTGGAAAAAAGATTCTCTTTTCTCTTTGAGTATGTCGTGATAGTGGGTAATGTTCGAGGTAACATCAAGGTGTTTTGGTGAAGATAAGGTGGGAGCCACTGTGTTGCTCTTGAATATGAGTTGGATGTTTTGCGTGACATGTGTGGATGTAAAGGAATATGAAAAGTTTGGCGTTGAAGAGATAATCATCTCATTGACCGTGTGTGTGGGAAGGGTTAATTACCGTACAATCAGTTAAGAAAGTAAAGGTTTGAGACTTCGTAAATGCTTTTGATTGTATCATAGTCGCTCTAAAGCGAGTCGAATGACATCGGTGGAAAGTTGTGCTATGTTAAGCCGTTTGCCGTGACAGTAAAGTGGACTTGATCATAGATGAATGCGATTTTAAGGTTTTCGAAGATGTTTTGTTGTACCGTTAAAGCTATATTTTGGTGCTAAAAGAGAAATGTTGTGTTCTCCCCAATAGAGTGAAGTTTGAGTTACTTGATTTCTAAGGAAATTTACGGTTTAGAAGATGACATGGGATAAGGTACTTAAGAACTGTTGATGGTGTAACCGATCAGTACCTAAGCAAGTGAGCTAAATAAGTAGTGGATCGTACTAGGTAACAAGATTTAGAGTATCATGTTATCATATGGGGCTATCATAGATAATGGTCATGTAAGAGAGTATTGATTCTAGCTCTATACCGGTACCCGTGTGTCTGTTAGCATGTTTTGAGTTAAAGGTTGTTTTGCTTTGGGAGTCACGAGAAGAAACATCTGATTAAGTTAAGAGGATACAATGTTATGATTGAAATTGGGTTCGATGGTTGAAATCTTATGGTAAGTTTTTTGGAAAAGTTGTATCAAGGTAAGAAATTTTCTTAAAGTACAATGGTCTGTATACAGCGAATTTTGAGAGTGACAGTTTTACATAACTTTTGTAGCGTGTTTTGAGAGACAGTAGGGAGTCCTGTGATTGAGATAGTGTTAAGTGGTTGACTTATCATCAATGGGGAGTTTAGCATTGAGTTTTTCAGAGTTGTTGTGATGTTTTGATGCTACATAGTGGGAATTAAATGGATAACCATGGATTTTATAAATGATTGGTGAATGCACAGTTTCAATGGCATTTCGTTGAGTAATGGTACAACCTTGGTGGGCAACGTTTGATATTTTAGCAAAGTAAGGTTTGAATAAAAAGTTCTCTTGGTTTGTTTGCGGGTTTGGTTGTACGACATTGCAGTGTGTGCATGTTATCTTTTGATATGAGATTCGAATTTGTGATGGAACCTTATTCCTTGGTGGGATTTCAGGTGATGACATATTCAAGTTAAGGTACAGATGACATATGTTCGAGACGCGTTGTAGTTTGAAGTGTAAAATTCATGTGTAAAACGAGATATGAGAGTTGTTTTGGTTATTGTTATGAGTAATCATGCTGAGTTTGAGGTGAACCGAGGCGCTATTCGTTTTTAGAAATCTTGCATCGGGCAAGCGATGAATTTGATAAGGGATGCTTTTCGATCTAGAGTCTCCTTCAGAGATTCATCACGAGAGGAATCATTTCGTTATTGCAGTAGCTATTTAACATCACTTTCTTTTAGATCATACGAAATTGTGGGGAGAATTCATAGTGCAACAAATCTTTTGGGATCTATAGCATAAGTTAAGTTTCTTTGTTCACGGAATTCGTGTGACAGTTTTATGCCAAGCTAGGATGAAATTCTTTTCAGAGAAGAATCAGTTAAGACTATGTTTGTAACATTCGAGGACAATGTTAATTTTGATAAGTGTTGAGATTGGAGTAGCACAGCGAATTATATTTGTGGAACTTAAAGAGTTAAGAAGTTTTTGTATCCTTCTAGTACAAATTTCGAGGATGAAATTTCTTTTAAGTAGGGGAGAATTATAACGACCCGAATCTTGGGCATTGTAAAAATTGGGCTTTGGACCAATTTATTGGGCCTTGTGTTGGAAAGCCCAAAACAAGGATAATTAGATTGGGCTTTGTGATGAATAAAAAGAAAAGAAAAATGAAGGGTTTTGAATTAAAATGGTGGATGGTGATTTGATAAGGAAAAGAGAAAAGAAGGAGATAAGGGGAGAAAGAAAATGGAGGGAAAAAAGAGAAAATGGGGAGGCTTTGAGTCTTGTTTCGCCATCATCAGACCTGTCGTGGCTCTCACTGCCATCTCCGTTGCATCCAACTCGTTGAGATGAGTTGGCCTGTGGCCGCCACTTCACGTTTGGAGTCACCGTTCGCATGAGTGAGGGAGAGGAAGAATCGGAGGAGGCATTTCATCAAGATCCAACCGTCACCACCATGAACTGACGCCACTAGAGTGCTCACCAATCGAAAAACAGTTGGGCTGAAGCTCGCCGCCACTGTCTGGCCACCAAAGGAGGGCTCACACCCACCACGCGCCACTGCTGCGGGTGGGTGTGTGCCTAGCCAGGCGGGTGCACCATGCTGCGGTGCACCGCGCCACACCGAATTAAAGTAATCGGGTGCATGTGCACCCTGCCACAGTGGAGCACACACCCGCGGGTGCACTGAGGCTGCAGTGCACTCGGCCGCAGTGGATCACGTTCCTAGGGTGCACCTAGCTTACCATGCACTACGTCGTACCAGATCGACCAGTTTGACCAAGGAGTTGACAACGTTGACCAGCGTTAACCGGGCTGTTGACTTTTTTTGGGGACTCTACCTGGGGGTTTCTCGACGTTTTGAATCTAATAACATAGTCTGTTTTGCCAAATTCGAACCTAGTAAGCTATTTTTACATGTTTGACTCTTCGTTTGGCATATGAGGTGTATGGAATTTAAGTGTTTTCGTAATTGTTGATATGCAAGGATTAATCAGGTCGGATATCAGATCGAGTAGGATATTCGGGAAGCTAGGATGTGGATTTTAGTGACGTCAGCATAAGGTTAGTACACCTCAAACTCCGAAATGCTTCATGAGCATCATAAGTGTAATTGACTTGCATGTTAGTGGTTGCAAAATATGAGATGAGTAATAAGCATGCGTCGGTACTAGTATTGCGAGACTTGATAATTATTAAGGTGCTTGAAGAGTTTGAGGATGTTCGAAGCATTATGAGCTTTAGAGACCGTATAGGGTTGTCTGAACATTCGTATGATTATCTAATTCATGATTGCTATATGATGATGCCTTGTGTGCTAGTGGAATGAATTAATATATTCGATTGAATATGGATTAGGGACAATGCTGATAATATTCAATTAAATGTTTAAAATTGGTAATTATTATTAAATAATTTAAATATGCTAGCAACAAACTATAATGAATTCATAAGTTTCAGGGGTAGAACAGGGCCTCGTAATTAATATTGATGTCGGCGACCTTAATGGCCTACTGCTAGTTGACCGAAATGGGCTATAATAACAGACTAATATAGTCAATCATTTGATAAATTGCTTATGGAACCGGTAATTAACACTAATTAGTTTAAAAGTCAGTTTGAGATGGAAATTTACGAATATGATTAACAAATATGATAATATGGATTATTGGAAATAATTAATGGGAATGAATTGTATCACTCCTCCATAAAATGTAACAACTTGGTAATGCTTGATTGGTTGTAATAGCAACAATAGGGACCCGTGGTGGGTCGTGTGATGGTTGTATGCCAGATGAGGCACTTGTTTGGATCCGTGGTGGATCATGTGTGGTTGTGTGCCTGGTAGGGCATTTGTTTGGTTATGAATCTTTATTTGGTGGGATCCAGATACCCAGTGAGTGAGTGTTGCAACACAAGAAGGCCACTCGATGCGAGATTCCGAGTGATGAAATGAAAGCCATCCGATGTGAGATTATGGGTGATGATATTTGCTCAATGTGAGATTCCGAACGAAGACTCGATGTGAGATTCTGAGTATACCGCTCGATGTGAGATTTCGAGCAGCTCGATGTGAAATTTCGAGCATGGATGGGTTTCCCAGTGTCGGGTGACATGGGGCCTCACTCCTGGTTTGTTTATCTATATGTTTATGTTGTTGAGATGATGTTTGTTTTATAGCATGTGTTTAGGCGGTTATGGTAGCACCACATGTTTATTTATCTCTTCTTATTGCTCGTACTAGCTTGCATGCTTACTGTTGCACGTAATAAGTGCTACGCAATTGTGCAAGTATACACGTCGCAAGTTATAGTATAAAAGATATCGTCTCCACAAGGATTGGTGCCACTTCAAGAATCTAATCTCTTGCACTGTAAAAAGTAAAAGAAAACACAAGTAGAAGATTATAGGAGTTTAAATTAATAACTAAACTAGAAAGCAATAAAGTAAAAGAATAGATGAGATCAAGTGAGAGAGATAGGCCAGGTTATCGTGAGTTGAGGTGTAATAGTCGATTGGATAATCTTGGTAAAAGAGTGCAAGGGAAACTCAGTTGCCGTGACAACTTGCACAACGGGGTTGCCTTGGCAACTAATCGATGGTTGCCTGGGCGACTAGATGGGCAACTACTTGGGCGTCTAGGCAGCAACCTTCAAGGTTCGGCATAGTGTTCTTCAGTGGTTTCTTCTTATCCCTAAGTCGAAACACTAGCTACTTGTGCATGCCTTGATAATACATCCCTGCGTGAATCAATGGTGAACAACAACCAATCTTGTGCTCCTCTTAGCCGTTGAAATCCTTAACTTATTCCTAAGCCGGATTAATCTTCACCATCAATAGATTGAATAAAGATCATATTCATTCGTTTCTTGAATCTAACTCTCCCGATATTAGATAAATAGATGAAGTTACGAGATCCTCTCCCAATTCACTCGCAAACAAGAATAAGAACCAAGAATGAATAAACCTTGAATAGAAAAGTGCAAACTCTTATTACCTAAACAAAATCCAATAGTTTCTCACAACCACAAGACACAATAACCTTAGCCAAATAGATTTAGTTCATGGCTAGGTTCCAAAGAAACACAAGATAAAGAATCCCTAGCATGAACCTAATTGAACAAAAAAGAAAAAGATGAAGGATGGATGAAGATTGTCGAAATCTCCTTGCCCTTGATGCTTGTCAAAAATTCTCTCTTCTCTCCCCCTTGGAGTTGACGGCTTGGTGATCTATTTATAGGGCTAGGTCAAAGTCCTCCTTTGAGGAGGAAGTTAAGCTGGAATTAAATTATCTTTAAAGAATATAATTCTTTATCATAATTATATTCCTTCTAGAACTTCTCCTATCTTCTTGAATTTAATTCTTCTTTAACCTCTTCATGGAAATCAAACTCCTTTGGGATTTAGCTTTGCTCCACGTCATCTTGGGCTTGTCTAGTCATCAATTTCGACTACCATATCACCTTATTCTTTGTCGACAATTGCCCTGGCAACTAGCTCGGTGTCTCCTTCATGCATTGCCCTGGCAACTAGCTCGGCATCTCCTTCATGAATTGCTCTGGCAACTAGCTCTAGCCTTGCTTTGGCAAGTGATCCTGCACATACACACAAAACACACCAAAGCAGCATCTTTTCCCACAAAAACAACCAAGTTATGCAATCAAGCTCAACGATGGAAGGAAACATGGATTAATGCATGAATAACTAATTATGTAACTAATATGAGCCTAAGTCTAACAATAATATGAGTAAAAAGGGTAAGAAAATAGTACTTTTGAACACTTATCACACCCCCAAACTCGAACTATTTCTTGTCCTCAAGCAATGCAAACTAATAATTACCTGCCAAGACTTCAATTTTCACAAACTTGCTTTGAATTTGATTTCAATTCTCAGAACCGGGGCACAAAGTATGATTGGCTTTTCATTTTTTGGAAAACTTAGGAGTTACCCGGAATCAAACTATAATGCTTGTGAGTGTGTGCGGAGTTGTGTGCAAGTTGATTTTTCAGATTCTATGCAAACAAGAGGTTTTCAAATTACTTCATTGGGTTTTTTTAACATGTTTTAACTAGAGCCGGTTTCGGGCACCTCTAGTGTTTTGTTTTTAGTTTCCTTAAGTTAATTAATTTATTTGACTAGAGCCGGTTTCGGGAACCTCTAGCGATAAATTTTTAGCACATACTAGAGCCGGTTTCGGGTACCTCTAGCGATCCATTTTTTTAGCACATGCTAGAGCCAATTTCGAGCACCTCTAGCATTCATCCAATTTTTATTCTAATCCCCCAATTTTTTTTATTATCAACCTAAGTTCACTAGAATTCCTTAAATCAATCAAACCACAACAGTGTTTCATCAAATTTAGCATCATAGTAAAATTCTAAGTTTTTCCATGGTTATCCTAGAATAAAAATTCTATCAATTAAGTGCATTGGCAAAGTCATCATCGGATATTCATCAAATCTAGGCAATTCTTGTTCCAACTAAAGGCATGGCAAGCAATTTATGTATCCTAAATGTAGTACTTAAGATGAATGCAACTAAACATGGTACTAATAACAATCCCCCCCAAACTCGAGTGAGGCAATGTCCTCAATGCATGCATTAAAGAAAAATAAAAATAACGAAAAATAAAATGCAAACGAGGACTTACTCTGAGAGTTCATCATCGTGGATGATTAGTTTCCTTTTAGTCGGTGTCTTGATTCTCTTGCTTGAACGCGATGGTTGTTTCCTTGTTGCCGATGGTGGAATCGATCCTCGTACGGGGTTGTCCTCATCTCCTCTTCATCAATGTCATTGGCTTTTCGCTTGGAGGATTCAATTGGTGTGGTCTTTGTTGGTGCAATGGAGGACTTGTCCGAATCTGAAAAATCAGACAATGATTCCGTACGAGTTGATTTGGGCATAGGTGCTTTACCTTTGGCTTTTCTAGTGGTTGCCAGGATGTCTTTAGCTTTGGTTGCTGTGGCATCTTCAGGGTTGGTTGCCGTGGCATCATCTGTTGCGGTTGCCGTGGCGACTTCTTCATTGGTTACTGGGGCAAGAATCTCGACAGAAAAAATTAGGAACGGCACGCGGCTGTCCGGGTACTTTTCTAGGATGACTTGGGTGATGGCATTGTTGTGCTTCTTCATGTATCGCACGAACATTAGTTGCCGGTCTTCAATTTGCCTTAGGTGGCTCGCCAATGGTTGCAAGGGTGCTTCAAAGTGTCCCGGTGTTGATGGCCGATTTGCCTGGGCGTTAGGTGCTTGGGCATAAGGGTTTGCTGGGGTGGCAGGAGTTGTTGCGGCAATTGGAGGCCTTGAGGATTTTCCGGTGCCTCTCCCATTAGCTTTTGGATTTGTGCTTGATTCCAACCGGACTTTGGTAGGGCCTTTTCATCGGTGGACTCACTTGGGACATGCGTCTCCTTGCAAAGGTTAGAAATTAAGCAAGGGAAGAAAAGAGAACCCTTATCTTTTGAGCTACATACAAAAATCTCATCACAAATAATTTTTCCAATGTTAATGATGCGATTATGCAAAATAGAATGTATGAGCAAAAGACGTGGTATATCAACGGTAGTATTGTGTATGATGGGCATTAAAGAAGTTTTAACAAACTTATTCCATAGTTTTGCCTTGGGTTTAAGCCGAAGGCAATTTACCGTGCCCTTGTATTTACCGTCGTTCCAATGAGTTCTCGGTTAAGTGAGTTCTTGAAGCACCTTGTCGAGTTGCTTGGGCGTGATTTGATCAACAAAGGCTTGATGCTCGTCATTCTCAATGTAAAGCCCGTAAAAGGTGTTGATGTTTTCGAGGCTTATGAGTATGGCCTTGTCACGAACAAAAACATAAGGATTATCCGAGTTAGGTGAGTGAGCATAGAATTCTCTTACCTATGAGATGTTACCCGGTTTCGATTGATGGCAAAAGATTTGCCACTTTTGATGTGCAATCCTCTCGAAGATGAATGGTTCAAGGCCGAAATCTTGATGAGAGTTGGAGTATTCAAAGCCTTGTTCTTCGTAAATTTTCCGGCTTTCAAACTTGGAGTGAAATCTTTCTTGAACCACCGGTGTAGCAAACTTCTTGTATCTTGGTTCTTTGGAGGAACTTGGATGAACCAAAAATTTAATTTTGGATGCCATGGATGATCTTGGTTGTGAGTTTTGTAAAAACAAAGAAAAGAAAATAAAAGAAACTAAAGAGTTGCAAGATGAAAAGTAGGAATAGGTTTCTTGGAAGTTAAGGGTGATGGGTTATATAGACAAGATAGGTAGTAAATATGGTGGGTGGGATTAATTTTGGATAGAGAGTAAAGGGGGTTTTGGTTTAGGGGAAGGGTGACGGCAAGGGGGTTTAATTAGGGTAAGTTGGATGCTTTATATAAGCCTTAGATTCAGCCCATTAATTTCCTTGTTGAAGATGTTTTCCTTCTTGGATCAAAATTGCTCTTTATATTGAACTCTTTTCCTACAATTCAAAGACAAATCAAATAAGGATTAAAATTAAAGATAAACTAATAAAAAGAAAATAAATAAAGATGTGTAAAGGGATTCTTAAACTTAAAAAGATAAAAAAAAAAGAAATCTATCCTAAAAATATAATAATAATCAGAAATAAAAAAATTAGTTCGAAAAAAACAAAAAAAAATAAAATAAAATAAAGTAATCGAAAATAATAAAAATAAATAAAAATTTTGAATTCATGTTTGTCAGTGATGGACTTGATTATCACGGCACCATGGGAGAATGGTTTGACAACTTTGAATGGTCCCGACCATCTTGATTTCAGCTTTCCTAGGAAAAGTTTTAGCCGAGAATTGAATAAGAGAACTAGTTGCCCTGGCGTGAATTGCCGCGGCCATAGTTTCTTGTCATGCCATTGCTTTGTTTTCTCCTTGTAGATTCGTACATTGTTATAGGCGAGTGCACGAAATTCTTCTATCTCGTTGAGGTCCAACAATCGCTTTTGTCCGGCACTTTCCCAATCCATATTCATGGTCTTGATTGCCCAATATGCCTTGTGTTCGATTTCCACCGGTAGATGGCATGTTTTGCCATAGACAAGTCGAAAAGGGGACATACCTAAGGGTGTTTTGAATGCAGTGCGATATGCCCAAACTGTGTCATATAGTCTTAATGACCAATCCTTCCTAGAGGGACTTACAACTTTCTCGAGTATACCCTTCAATTCCCGGTTGGAAATTTCTGCTTTCCCGTTTGTTTGTGGGTGATATGCTGTGGCAATCTTGTGTGATACGCCAAAGCGTTACAACATCTTGGCAATAAGTCTGTTATCAAAATGCTTGCCTTCGTCACTGATAAATGCTCTCGGCATTCCAAACCATGTAAATATATTTTTCTGCAAGAATCGTTGCACGGTCATGGAATCATTGTTGGGAACTGCAGCTGTCTCAACCCATTTAGATACGTAGTCGATGGCAAGTAGAATGTAGAGGTTGCCAAATGAAGATGGGAAAGGTCCCATAAAATTGATCCCCCATACATCGAACAATTTCACCTCGATAATGTTTTGGAGTGGCATCTCATGTCGTCTAGAGATATTGCCCGTCCTCTGGCAACGATCACATTGCTTGTAAAAGTCTTGGGCATCTTTGTACAATGTTGGCCAATACAAACCAGATTGCAAAACTTTGGCCACGGTACGAGTTCCTCCAAAATGTCCTCCACAGGGTGAAGAACGGCATTGCCGGAGTACATCTGATGCTCTTCTTCAGGGACACATCGGCGTATAACCTGATCTGCACATAGTTTAAACAAAAGAGGCTCATCCCAAAAGTAATGATTAGCATCATGGCGGAACCGCTTCTTCCCTTTGTGAGTAAGACCATAAGGTAAAATACCACAAACAAGGAAATTAACTAAATTCGCGTATCAGGGTATTGCCAAGGCATGTGCTACCGTGGCGACTGCTCCCAAAATTGCTGAGGCGTGCGCGTCAGGGGCTGTTGCAGCGTCGAGAGTTGCCGAGGCATGCGCGTCCATGGTTGCCGAGGCATGTGCATCCATGGTTGCCGAGGCAATTAAAAGTTGCTCATCCGGGAATGCATCGCATATCTCTAGATCTACGCCTCCTCCCTATTGCGTTCTAAACGTGATAAGTGATCGGCCACTTGATTTTCTGTTCCTTTCCTGTCCTTAATTTCAATATCAAATTCTTTTAAAAGTAATATCCAACGAATCAAACGAGGTTTGTCATCCTTTTTAGCAAATAGATATTTGATTGTCGAATGGTCCGTATGAACAATTACCTTTGTACCAATCAAATAGGATCGAAACTTGTCAAATGCGAAAACTACAGCTAGTAACTCTTTCTCCGTTGTTGTGTAATTCATTTGAGCACTATTAAGAGTTTTACTAGCGTAGTATATCACATGAAAGGTCTTACCTGTGCGTTGGCCTAGGACTGCTCCTACCGCAAAATCACTTGCATCACACATGAGCTCAAAAGGTAGCGTCCAATCTGGTGGAACGACAATGGGTGCTGAGGCAAGCTTTTCCTTTAGGGTTTCGAATGCTTGGGTGCAAGAATCATCAAAATCGAAGACTTTATCCTGTTCAAGCAAATTGCACAAGGGTTTAGTGATTTTATAAAAATTATGAATGAACCTCCTGTAAAAACCTGCATGTCCAAGAAATCTTCGAATTCCTTGAACAGAACTTGGTGGGGGTAATCTCTCGATCACATCCACCTTGGCTTTGTCTACTTCAATTCCCTTGGATGAAATCTTGTGGCCGAGCACTATTCCTTCATCTACCATAAAATGACACTTCTCCCAATTGAAGACTAAATCAGTTTCTTCACATCTTGCCAACACCTTTTTCTAAATTTCCGAGGTAGCTGTCGAAGTCATTACCAAAAACAGAAAAATCATCCATGAAGATCTCAAGGAAATCTTCGACCATGTTTAAAAAAAAGTGCCATCATGCATCATGAAAGGGGTTGTAATGAAAGAAATCATCAAGTGGCTTTGTCTTTTCTTGATCTTCTGGTGCTATGGCAATTTGATTGTAACCTGAATAACCGTCAAGAAAATAATAAAAGGGTTTACCTGTAAGACGATCAAGCATTTGATCAATAAAGGGTAATGGGAAGTGATCTTTCCTAGTGGCTTTGTTTAGCTTTCGATAATCCATACAAACCCTCCAACCGATCACAGTCCTGGTTGGAATGAGTTCATTGTTTTCATTACTTACCACCGTTATACCTCCCTTTTTCGGTACACATTGTACTGGACTTACCCATGTACTATCAGAGATAGGGTATATAATGCTGGCGTCAAGCCACTTGATGATTTCTTTCATTACAACCCCTTTCATGTCATGATTCAGCCTCCTCTGGGCCTCAATTGAAGGTTTGTGATCATCGTCCAACAAAATCTTGTGCATGCACATTACCGGGCTAATTCCCTTCAAGTCGGCAATTGTCCACCCTATTGCCTTCTTGTGTAGCATCAACATTTTGATCAGCTTCTTTTCCTGCTCAGGTTGTAACTTAGAAGAAATAATTACAGACAATGTATTATCGATTCCTAAGTATGCATATTTTAGTTGCTCTAGCAACTGCTTTAACTCAATAATCGGTGGTTGTTCAATAGAGGGCTTTTCGAGCTTACCTTCCTTACCTGAGTAATCCAGTGGTTCAAAGTATGTACTTGGTCGATTAACTAGCCAATTTTCCTCTTCTTGTTATTCCTCATCGATCAGTTCTTCATACTCCTCAGGTTCCTCTTGGTCGGCAATGTAGTTACTGAGGCAACTAAATTCCTCGTCGAAGTTAAACTCTGCTATGGCGTGAAGAAGTTGGCATTCTTCTAGATTATCGACATGCCTTATTGTTTGGAACATATTTATTTTAACTTGCTGGTCATTCACCCTCATTGTGAGTTCTCCCTTTTCAACATCGATCAAGGTTCTCCCTGTTGCTAGGAATGGTCTCCCGATAATGATAGGTGCATGTTCATCTGCTTCGCAATACAAAACAATAAAGTTAGTGAGAAAAATAAATTTATCAACTTTTACCAGTATGTCTTCGATTTTTCCCTCTGGATGCATATAGGATCTGTCAGCTAGCTGTAGCATAACTGTTGTAGGTTTTGCCTTCCCGATTCCTAGTTTCTGGAAAACCGATTTAGGTATCAAGTTTATGCTAGCCCCAAGGTCGCATAATGCATTCCTAACATAGTGGTTTCCAATGGAACAGGGTATTGTGAAACTTCCGGGATCCTTCAACTTAGGTGGCATACGATTGTGCAACATGGCCATGCATCCCTCTGTTGCGGCAATTGTTTCAAACTCTCCTAGCCTTGTTCTTTTGGACACAATGTCTTTAAGAAACTTGGCATAGTTCGGCATTTGTTCAATTGCTTCCACCAATGGCAAGTTGATGTGGACTTGCTTTAGGATATCAATAAACTTCTTGAATTGATATTCTTGCTTTTGTCGCTTCAACCTTTGTGGGAATGGTGGTAGAAGTTGGATATCTTCGATCCTTTCATTGGTTTGGAACCTGATTGACGGTATTGCCGGAACAACTGGAGTTGCCAAGGCATTATCAAATGGGGTTTCTGAGGCATGCTTATCGCAAGTTGCTAAGGCATTCTTATTGTCGGTTGCCGAGGCATGCTTACTGCCAGTTGCCGCGGCAATTCCTGGTTCAGCATCTGAGGCTTTGCCGCTAGGTTTATCTTGATCCTTTTGTGGAGTTTTGTTTGATGAGCGGGCTTTAGCCTCGTTAAGTTGTTGGCCACTTCTAGTGGTGATCGCCTTACATTGCTCATGGCCAGTTCCTCTTGCGACTTCAATATCGCTAGGTAAACCTCCTTGCGGTCTAGTATTCAGGTTTTGAGCAAATTGTCCGACTTGATTTTCCAATGATTTGATTGCCGCCTCTTGGTTTTGCAATCTCATCTCGGTCCTGTTAATAAAAGCATCAGTTCTTTTTATGAAGTTACTATTCTCAGCAATATAAGATTCAGTTTTCATCATAAAAGCATTTAGAGAATTTTCCAAAGAACTAGATGTTGTCGGTTGTTGCTGCGGCAACTGTTGTCGTGGCATATTCTGCTAGAATCCCGATGCTTGTGCATTCTGATTGTTCTGGTTTAGAGCATTGTTGGGATTATTCCATGAAAATTTTGGGTGCTTCTTCCAAGCTGGATTGTATGTATTGGACATCACATTGTTGTTCCGGTTGTAATTCCCCACATAGAAGCTGGATTCTGGATTCTGCATACATTCAGAAGAATCATGGTTACCACCACATAACTCACAAAAATAATCCATTACCTTGACCTCATGTGTGTTGTTTGGTTTCTTCATGTTCTGGACCATCTTGGTTAAAGTGGCCAATTGTGCCGAAATTGAGTCTGATGATCCTAGTTCATGTATTGTGGCTTGGCGCCTAACTCCTCCTCATCTAGTAGAGGGGAATTGATAATCATTATTGGCAAGCCTGTTTAGAATTTGCATTGTTTCCTCCGGTGACTTATCTAGGAGTATGCCATTTGCCGAGGCATCTAGCATCATCCTTGTTGGTGTATTCACGGTGTTGTAAAACATTGTTACTTGTGTCCACACCGGGAATCCGTGTAGGGGGCATTTGTGTAGAAGTTCTCTATATCGCTCTCAAGCCTCGTACATGGATTCACCATCTGCCTGCCGAAAAGAAGTAATGTCGTTACGAAGCTTATCAGTCAAATTTGTAGGATTAAACCGAGCAAGGAAATCACGACAAAGATCAGTCCAAGATCCTATTGATCCGGTAGGAATGCTATTCAACCATGCTTTCGCCTATCCCTCAGTGAATAGGGGAATAATCTTAATCGTAAAACATCGGGGGTGACTCCGTGTATTTTGAACGAGTTGCAAATCTCGAGGAAAGATTTATGATGTTGTCGTGTATCTTCAGTTGCTGAGCCGCCAAATTGACCAATTGTGTTGATCATATTAAACATCACCGGTTTCAACTCAAAGTGGTCGGCTTCAATTTCAGGTGCGACAACTCCTGGATTAAGTCCATCAAGATCTTCTTCAAGATAGTCTCGAATAGTTCTGTTTCGTGCAAGAATCACTCCTCCTCCTACTGGAACATCTTGATTCATATTGCCATCTTGATTAGCCATTGCTACTCTTAACCTTCGTCTAAGTCTTTGTAAGTTTCGTTCAATTTCTGGATCAAAGGGATATTCTGGTGTAATCGATCTCGCCCTGGTCATATACCAATGCAAAACCAAAGTTTGTTAGCCCTTTGAATCTTAAACAAGAAAAATAAAAAGAAAGTGCAAGAAAATAAAAACAAAGTCGCTATTGCCAATCCCCAGCAACGATGCCAAAAACTTGTTGAACATAATAAGTGCTACGCAATTGTGCAAGTATACACGTCGCAAGTTATAGTATAAAAGATATCGTCTCCATAGGGATTGGTGCCACTTCAAGAATCTAATCTCTTGCACTGTAAAAAGTAAAAGAAAACACAAGTAGAAGATTATAGGAGTTTAAATTAATAACTAAACTAGAAAGCAATAAAGTAAAAGAATATATGAGATCAAGTGAGATAGATAGGCCAGGTTATCACGAGTTGAGGTGTGATAGCCGATTGGATTGTCTTGGTAAAAGAGTGCAAGGGCAACTCAGTTGCCGTGGCAACTTGCACAATGGGGTTGCCTTGGTAACTAATCGATGGTTGCCTGGTGACTAGTTGGGAAACTACTTGGGCGCCTGGGTAGCAACCTTCAAGGTTCAGCAGAGCGTTCTTCAATGGTTTCTTCTTATCCCTAAGTCGAAACTCTAGTTACTTGAGCATGCCTTGAGAATACATCCCTGCGTGAATCAAGTGTGAACAACAACCAATCTTGCGCTCCTCTTAGCTGTTGAAATCCTTAACTTATTCCTAAGCCAGATTAATCTTCACCATCAATAGATTGAATAAAGATCATATTCATTCGTTTCTTGAATCAAACTCTCCCGATATTAGATAAATAGATGAAGTTACGAGATCCTCTCCCAATTCACTCGCAAACAAGAATAAGAACCAAGAATGAATAAACCTTGAATAGAAAAGTGCAAACTCTTATTACCTAAACAAAATCCAATAGTTTGTCACAACCACAAGACACAATAACCTTAGCCAAATAGATTTAGTTCATGGCTAGGTTCCAAAGAAACACAAGATAAAGAATCCCTAGCATGAACCTAATTGAACAAGAAAGAAAAAGATGAAGGATGGATGAAGCTTGTCAAAATCTCCTTGCCCTTGATGCTTGTCGAAAATTCTCTCTTCTCTCCCCCTTGGAGTTGGCGGCTTGGTGATCTATTTATAGGGCTAGGTCAAAGTCCTCCTTTGAGGAGGAAGTTAAGTTGGAATTAAATTATCTTTAAAGAATATAATTCTTTATTATAATTATATTCCTTCTAGAACTTCTCCTATCTTCTTGGATTTTAATTCTTCTTTAACCTCTTCATGGAAATCAAACTCCTTTGGGATTTTGCTTTGCTCCACGTCATCTTGGGCTTGTCTAGTCATAAATCTAGACTACCATATCACCTAATTCTTTGTCGACAATTGCCCTGACAACTGGCTCGGCGTCTCCTTCATGTATTGCCCTGGCAACTAGCTCGGCATCTCCTTCATGCATTGCCCTGGCAACTAGCTCTAGCCTTGCTTTGGCAGGTGATCCTGCACATACACACAAAACACACCAAAGCAGTATCTTTTCCCACAAAAACAACCAAGTTATGCAATCAAGCTCAACGATGGAAGGAAATATGGATTAATGCATGAATGACTAATTATGTAACTAATATGAGCCTAAGTCTAACAATAATATGAGTAAAAAGGGTAAGAAAAATAGTACTTTTGAACACTTATCACTTACATTTATGATTAGCATGAAGTATAGTACAGTAGATGTGTACCACTGAGGTTTGCAAGCTCAGCGCTTGGAATCATTGTTTCCATGCGTAGGTTGATCGTGGGATCGTGGAGCACTATCAGACTGGGATTTTAGCAAGGGGATCTTCGAAGTACAATATTCAAGTCTAGTGGGCTATGTGTTCATAGGACCTTACATGTGGAGTCTGTATTTATTATTTCAAAATTGTATTACTTAAATTGTACATTTAAGTGCTTTAAATTTTAATTGGAGCTCTCTTGTAACATTTTATTTACATATATATATTTATCTTAATCATTGGTTTTAAATGTTTTTGAGACTTACTTGTTGGGTTGATCCTATTTGAAAAGAAATTTTATGGTTTTGGGTTAGGCTTGAGGCCCAAATGTGACATCCGGGTCGTGGGTGTTACAAAAATAATTCTACTCAACATAAGTTTTATACTTTTCATCTAACATGCAAAGTGGAAAGTAGAACTACACTCAGTCATGAACTCTTTCAAACCACGAAGGACATTAGTAGAGAACCTCAATCTATAAAGGATACAAATAGAGGATACCAACTAGGAGGACACAAGTGGAGGACATCTGCTAGCAAGAACATACATCTCATCCGAAAAAGAACTTGAGTCACAACTCTAACAAATTTCTACCTTGACACAAATTCTTGTCAAAACAATATCTTCACCTCTTCCACGAAAATCCTTTTAGAGTAGTCCTCAACAATAAACACTGGCCAAGTATAAACAATGCTTAAACTTAGTTGTAAGAAGTGACTTGGTTAGCATATCTGCAAGATTGTCATGAGTGTTGATCTTGCTCACATCAATGTCACATTGAGGAATGATATCATGTATGAAATGATATTAGATGTCAATATATTTCATTCTTTCATGAAACATTTAATTTTTTGAAAGGAAGATAACACTCTTCTATCACAAAACACCGCACTGATATGGAGATCTTCATTCACTTCACCAAAGAGTTCTTTCAACTAGATTGGTTCCTTACATGCATTAGTAATAATCATATATTCAGCTTCATGGACGTTGAGAGATTGTTTTGGATACACCGATTTTGAGATTCATGTATTTTTACTCTTCATGATCTCACATCTATAGTGGATTATTTGTTTCTCTTATCCTTAGAGGTAGGCAAGGTCAAACCATATTAAATCTCATCTCTTGCACATGTTTTATTTTATGTTGATATCGCTTTGATTATTTTCTCTGCACATAAATTCCAACAAGTAGTATCATTAGCTATGATTTGAGCGGTGAAATTTTGATGGAATTTGTTTTTGCAGATTTTTTTTGCAACGAGTTTTTGGTTATATGGGGTAATTCTCGATTGACCCATCGGTGCTTCAACGAATATTACGTAAGAATTAAAGTTGTTGAAGATTTGGCGACAATGCTTCAATATATATTTGGCTTACGTTAAAATTGAAATTGTTGAAAACTTAAAGGCCAATGCTTAGATGAAATTTGTGTTAAGGGCGAGATTATTACATATTGGTAGAAATTATAATCGACAACTAAGTTGAATTTTATTGTAATTCTATCGGTTGAAGAATACACGGTAATTAAATTTATTTAATAAGTTAATATTTGTATTAGGTAAGAAGTCATATGGAGTAAGGTTTCTTGGTAGTCAAGTATTTGATTATATAAATATAAAGTAGGTTTTAACCTTTTAGAAATATGTGAAAGAATTACTTTGGAGATGTAATCTTTTTTATAATCTCTGCATCTATTGCGTCTATGTGCATAAATGAGTATTGTAGGGACATTGAAAGAGTGTTTTGGATACACCAAATTTGTGATACATGATATATCATGTACTTTTATTCTTCATAATTTGCACATTTATTGTAGATTATTTGTTTCTCTCATCCATAGAGGTACACAATACTAAACCACATTAAATCTCATCTCTTACATGTGTCTTATTATGTTGATATTGATTTTACTATTTTTTCCACTTATAAATTCTTAACAGCAAATGGTAATGCAATTGAAAGTTTGTACTGAAATTTAGTTTATATGCCCTCAACTCTTGACCATGAGAGTGACCCTTGTATAGGGCTGAGAAAAAAACAACCAAATCAAAAATTGAACTATAATGTCTAAAAAAATAATAAATTTTTAAAATTGTTGTGGTTGCAAAAAAATATTATGGCTCTCTGCCCACATCACAATGGGTAAACCACCAAACTTCGTCTCCATACCACACTTAAGCACCACGAAGCCGGATCTCCCCCTTCGGACATTTTTTGACGTCTCTGGACCCATCAACCTTCAGACACCTCGACAAGACAGCCATCAAGCTCGACTGAGCTCGCAGCTTAACAACTGAGCTACTACCTGTCAGCCCATCAGTAGCCATCAATAGGCTTGGCATGATCTCACTAACCATGGTCACTTGTGACTCTCGGCTCATCCCACGATGAGTAAACCACCCATCATTGCCCCCAAATCACCCCTTAACAATTGTCTCTACCTCCTTATTTGGTGTAACCCAAAATTGGCATCAATAATTGATGCGATGAGTGGACATCCTCCGAACCAAGAGAGTCTGTCTTGATGGTTCTCCTATCCTTGCATGACATTCTTGGCGTCGTCAACCTCAACTAGTCGCAATATCGATAGTGACAAGGGAAAAAAGTGATGAAGAAGATAGTTTAGCAATTCCTCACCTTGTATGCCTGATGAGGGCCATGTGGCAGCAATCGAATGCTAATGCTTCCTCAGATCAACTGGAGGAGACCAACCATCTGGTAATGTGTAAGATGTCATCTTGAAGAAGCCATATGTCACCACGGATGCTGGTGTGAAATCTTTAAACCTCCTTTTACAAGTAAAAGGAGATAGAGCATGCATGAGACCTCTAGATAGAACACTGGAAGTTATCATCTCCAGCCAGTCCATAAAAGAGTCTCCCGAGAAGTGCTCTATATGATAAAGACACACCCCTAAAGGAGGTAGAAGAAGCACCAACAGAAGCGAAAAAAGTTAGCTTAATACAAAAGGCATGGCAAACCATCAAAGGCAGAGGGCATAAGCAACACCCCCAACTATGCCTTCATCTTCTGTAGGGTAGTGGCTCGCCGTTGAGAGCGGCTTTGTATTTAGATATCTCTAGAGGATATGTTGATAGGTGTAGATGTAAAAACATGCAAGCTAAGTGTATCACCCCAGGTTTGGGCCTATTAGTTTTCTAGGTGGTTTAAACGGTCTGATGGATCGTGTTAGAGGATTCGAGTCAATTTCAGGATTTAATTTGAAATAAATATTTTCAGGTAAGAAAAAAATATGGTAAAATGTTCTAAAATTATTATTTAATATGTAAATTATTTTGGTAAAATCAATTTTATGAAAAGAAGTTTCAAAAATTGACATTTTGTTAATGACCAAAATGTAAAATTTTAAAACTATTTTTAGTGATTGTTTTGTAAAAGGGTCAAAACTTAGAATCTTTAAGATCTATTTGGCCAAATTCTAATACTAGACTTTTCTCTTTTAATTGGGTATTTTAAAAAGGTTTTAAAAGAAATAATTAGGATTGGGGAGATTAATATCATAATTATATTTAAAAGAAAACTTACGTATCTAACATTTCATCAAAAGCTTTTCTCTCAAATTCTCTCCAGCCAAACACTCTTTTCCACTTAAATTTGCTCAGGTAAATACTTCATTTCAACATTCTTTTGTTTTCAAATTGATCTTTAATTGTTTCCTAACAAAACATATTTGATTTGATCTTGTTTTCTCAAGAAAACTATCCAATTAAGAGGAAAGCCAAATTTAGAGGTGAACTTCATTCTTCTCCTATAATATAAGGTTCTTTACTGAAATTTCTAAGTTATTGGTCTTTTACATATGTTTTCTAACTTGATTTGATAATTTAATTATGGAAAATTGGTTAAATCAAGGTTTAATTGATTGGATTGATGGATTTTCATTTAGGTTCTATTTTAATGAGTTCTTGATTGAATATAATCATGCTTTTGATGTTTAATAATGTTAATAAGTGGGCTTTAACATTGAAATCCCGAAACTAAGTGAATCTCTAATTTTCTAGGTTGTTAGTTGTGAGTTTTTGAGGTGTTGTGGAGGTTTGATGAATGCTGGAGGTATAAGGATGGTGGTGTTGTGTTTTAAAATGTTAATTGATGGGTTAAAAATTTAGGTTGTGGCTGGGTTAAGTTTGGAAGATGTTTGATGTTGATTTCGGTTGTTGTGGGGGAAATTGGGTAGAGTATGTTGAGGTTTTATGTGATTTGTTGTTGCTAGGATGTTGAATGCATTTTGATGCATTGAATCCTCTATTTTTGTGTGGATAAAATAGGGGAAGTTGAACCTCAAGCTTGAACGAACATTTCGAAAAGCTTTGGAGACATGTTTACCGTATTGAAAAGCGAGGCTTTGTGTGTTGGTGATTGAGAACGTGATTTACAGCTTTTCAAAGGTTTGAAAGTTGTGTTTGGGGGTTTAGATTATGCTTAAAACGCTGGTCTAAGCTCAGAAGTAAGTAAAGGATGAATTCTCTTTCTAACTCGGCTTGGCAATTGGTTTTAATGCACTTGTTTTAATTACTTGATTACTTATTGTATATTCATGTTTTGAGCATAGTTTAATGTTGGAAATTGGTTATATGTTAATGTTTATCCATTGTGAGGTAATGCATGATTTATTAATTTTTTTAACATTGGTTAATGCAAGGTTGATTGCATTGGTTAAATGATTCTGATGATGCATACAAAAATAGTAGTTAATGTTAATAAAATGAATTATATTGGTAAGTGATGGTATGAAAAGGTTTGAAAATGTTGTCGGATATAGTTGGCCTGCATAAGATTGATAGTTCTCTATAAAAAGTCGCCTTGGATGTTGAGGAGTTTTGATCTGGTGTATCAAAAACTCCATCCAGGTAACCTAATGATCGAGGGGTTTTGATCTTTGTACCGAAGACTCCCGTTAGTGGGTTATGCATCCAACTGATGTGTGGGGTTGTGATTGTACCCGGTTGTAAATGTACCTTTGATTTTAGTTGGGATGGCATGAAGTGCTACGAACACTTGTTGAATCTGTGTATCCGGTGTTATGATTTGAAAAGTGCAACTTGTTTAATGATCACCTGTAAACCAATATAATTAATGATGTATCATGTGATGGATTATGATGTTTAATTTTTGTTTAAACATGTTTTACTCTTTAAGCCTTGCATTGGTAGTATGCATGGGAAAGCTTAAATTGAGGGTAGCAAATGAGATTTTGCTGTTGATCCATGATACATATTGCATATGGTTTAATATGCATGTTTTGGAAATGTTAAGTGCATGGTTTGATAAGGCATGATGTTGAATTGATGATTGAAAAGTCTTTTGAAAAGTGGTTTTCAAAAGGATTGTCATTTTAAATGCATTGATGATGGTTGGGTTTTGAGCATTCCTCACTAAGTCTAGTGTGCTTGCACTCTCTTTTTCCTTCAATGCAGAGAATTAAAGGTTGGAGCCAGCAAGCAAGAAAAGGGAATCCAAGGATTTACATTTGCAAAACTACGATTTCGGTATAAACTTGTAGTAATAAAGGCAATACGGTCAATTAGTGTTTTGGGAGGGTTATTTGTTGAACTTCATGTTTGTGCAAGTTTATGTTGATGTTTTGGATGTGTAAATGGCCATTTATTATTGTTTCGAGGTTGGTTTGATCTTTTTACTTGTTAAGTAGGGAGCATGCCTATAAATGATGTGGATGCTAGTGTTAGGCTTGTTAGACTTGCTTAATACGCTGATATGTTGGTGATAAGCATGCTCTTGATGATGTATGATGTTTTGTAGTGTGTTGAGTGAGTTTAGATTGATCCAAAGTGTCAAATATTGAAGCTAGAGGTCATTGCAGGCCATTGCGTACCAGTATGGGTACACAAGGATCAGTTCGCGAGGTTTGGAAGGCTCAATCCATCGAAATTTAATAAAGAGTATCAGTACGCTTTGAGAAATTTTTGTACTGGTGTCGGTACACTGGTTTGAGTATCGTATGCCCTTCATTTTTAAAGAGCCATACCGATACGTGGGGTACCATATCGGTTCGCATTTTGGTCACTAGAATTTTGAGTTTTGAGAAATCACAAGAGGGATTGGTAAGGGGTCAAGACCGTATTGGTACGAGTAGGTCAACATACTGTATTGATATGTATATATGTGTATCAGTACGAGTAGTTGTTATGTTCGTCAAGCTGTATTGGTACGAGCTTTCCCGTATCAGTACTCCCTGTTGATTTTGTGCATATTAGTTTGCTGAAGTTTGGAAATCTTATTGTTTAGTCCCTGAATGTTATGTATGCAATTGAATGAGTTCAAATGATTGTTTTGAGCTAGAATTTAACATGTGAGAATGGAATTGGACTAATAAAGGATTGGTAACCTAAATTTTAATAAAGACCCTATAATTTGTTAAAATTACATTTTGGTCCCTAATGTTCTTTTGAGCAATTAGACCCCGTTTTGAAATTTGATTTCAATGCAACGTTTCCGCTGAAGCATGTCCACCATAGGAATTAATTTGACGCATTTAGACCAGATAAAAAGAAAAAATGGACCTAGTTTAGGTTATTAGCTCAGGTTTGCTTTGACAAACCAAATATGATCCTTTTAGTTCAATTTCGACTAGGCCGGGCTAAGGGGGTTACATTTGGTGGTATCAGAGCCAGGTTTACAAAAAATTAGGATATTGTTGCTAATTGTTCAATGTTGTTTGATATGCACGGTGATAGTTTATAAGTATGTTGTTTGATATATGCCATGTTGGGGTGTTTTTGGGACACATTACCTTATTACTATAGTTGTAAAATGATTTTGGTTTGAAATGAAAGTCTTGAATCCTTGCTTGAAGCTAGCCTGATTGTTTTTGTTTTGGTGTAATTATCATACCTTATATACGTTTTTATATGATGCTACTAAGGAGAAAATTGCGATCGAGCGGGAATAGTGCTGCTAGAGGGAAGGGAGTTGAGGGTGAGACTTTACATCCTGAGGGACTGCCACCTCCTCCGCTTAATCCTCCTAAGGGAATAAAGCAAGTACCACTTGGTCCAGTGTATGGTGACATGACGCCTTTGGTTCAAGCAATGACTGGAGCGTTCTAGGCCGCGATGGCTAGAGTTCATATGCCCACACCGGTACTCGCTGCTGCTGTTAATCCGGGGTTGTCGTTAGAGCGTCTGTACAGTCTTGGAGGAGTTGAGTTTAGAGAGTTGGCACCTGAGGCATCCAAAGAGAGGTTTGCCAGTACAGATTAAATTTTGGATCAGATAGGGTGTAATGATGCGCGTAAGCTGGGATGTATTGTGCCCTTGTTGTAGAGTGATGCATATAGTTGGTGGACCACTGTGATCATGGGCATAAAACCAGGTGATGTGGCATAGGAATTCTTTCAAGCTGCCTTCAGAAAGAAGTATCTGGGAGTTACATACTTGGACGAGAAGAAACATGAGTTCATGGCCTTGGTTTAGGGCAGTATGTCAGTATCTGAGTATGAGGTGCAGTTCGTAAGGCTGAGCCAGTATGCGCTTGAGTTGGTGCCAAATGAGATGCATCTTTGTGATTGATTCCGTTATAGATTGGTATAGGATGTTAAGACATATATGTTGGCCACTGACTATACTGATTTCTACGTGTTGATTACACAGGCGAAGGATATTGTGTAGAGTTTGGGTTTATCTCTTTGTTTCATAGGTTTTTGCTCGGGGAAGAGAGCTGCAGTTTTAGTTCTGGTGGTGGTCACACCAAGAGGCGTCGAGATAGAAAGTTCTATCCGAATGCGAGACGTGGCTGAGATGATGTTGGGCGAGGATCGTATGGGCAAAGTACCTAGTTCAGAGTAGCGCATAATGTTTGCTGGATTTGTAGATCGCGAGATCATTTGAGGCGAGACTACCCGCGTTTGGCCAGAGAGGGATAGGCTCATATGCTTGTGGCTACGAATTCTTGTTGGAGTTATGGATCTGTGGAACATATGAGATGTGATTGTCCATTGCTCGCTAAGGGTAGACAGTCACTTGTTGTTGCACCACTGAGAGGTCATGGGCACGGTCGAGGACATTTTTAGCGGAGACAGAATAGATAGAGGACTGTAGCGCATACCGTGGCAGTTCGACCCGAGGGTGGTGGACCAACGAGGATATATACACATCGTGAAGAGAGGAATAGCACGGATATGATAGCAGGTACTTTTACCTTGTAGTCTATGTCATTATTTTCTCTAATAGATTCTAGCTCTATGCATTCATATATTTTACATGAGCATGCGCATTTGCTTGGTATACAAGTAGAAATGTTAGATTTGCGTATGCAAGTAACGAGTTCTTTTGGAGAGATGGTTGTTACGAAAAGGTTGTATCAGAGATGTCCTCTGATATTTCAAGGCCATATGTTTGTGGTTGATTTGATGAAGTTGTCATTTCATGGTTTCGATGTGATTTTGGGTTTAGACTGGTTGTCCGAGCATCAGGCTGTGGTCGATTTTGAGGCCAAGCGAGTTTCATTGAAACTAGCTGATGATTATAAAGTGGTAGTTGTGAGTGAGAATGTTAAGTTCTTATCCAATGTGGTTTCGGTCTTGGAAGCACAAAAGTTGCTAGATTGTGGGTGTCAAGCATATCTGGCTTATGTTATGAACCCGAATGTGGAAGAAGTGCATACTAGAGATATCCGTACTATTTGTGATTTTTTGGGTGTGCTTCTAGAGGAGTTGTCTGGATTGCCACCGGATAAGGAGGTGGAGTTTTGTATTGAGACGTATACTGATACAGCTTCGGTGTTGACTGCACCATATTGCATGGCACCAAAAGAGTTGAAGACGCAACTCCAAGAGTTGTAGGACCGTGGTTTCATCCGACCTAGTGTTTCGCTATAGAAAGCATCGGTGTTGTTTGCGAAAAAGAACGATGGCACTTTGAGGATGTGCATTGACTATCGACAACTTAACAAGTTGACGATTAAGAATAAGTATCAATTGCCGCGAATTGATGATATGTTCGATCAATTATGTGGTGCTCCAAGATTGATTTGAGACCTGGATACTATTAGTTGAATCTTAAGGATAAATATGTGTAAAATACTACTTTTCGTATGAGGTACAGGCATTATAAGTTCTTGGTGATGTCATTTGGGTTGACGAATGCGCTTGCAACATTTATGAACATGATGAATCGAGTGTTCCATGAATTCTTGGATCAATTTGTTGTAGTGTTTATTGATGATATTATTGTGTTTGTGTACTCTCGTACTGAGGAGGATCATGATCGACACTTGCAGATTGTGTTGCGAATCTTGTTGGATAATCAGCTTTATGCCAAGTTGAGAAAGTGTGAGTTTGGATTAAATAAGTGGTTTTTCTTGGTCATGTGGTTTCTGCGGAAGGAATTCGGCTGGATCTGAAAAAGGTTGAGGTGGTTGTGAATTGGATGCAACCTAAGTCAGTGATAGAAGTTCATAGTTTCTTGGGGTTGGCCAGTTATTATCGACGATTTGTGGATGGGTTTTCAAGGGTTGCTACTCCTTGACCAAGTTGTTTCAAAAGGATGTACGGTTCGAGTGGACATAAGCTAGATAACAAGCTTTTGAAAAGCTGAAGGACTCCAATCTTGATTCAACCTAAGTCAATAAAGAGTTTGTGGGTTATAGCGATGCATCATACGTTGGTTTGGGGTGTATGTTGATGTAAGATGGGAAAGTTGTAGCTTATGCATCGAGACAGTTGAAGCTGCACGAGCGCAATTACCCTATGCATGATCTCAAGCTTACTTCAGTAGTGTTTGCGTTGAAGATTTGGAGACATTACCTTTATGGTAAGAAATGTATTGTATACACGAATCATAAGAGTTTGAAGTATTTGATGTTGCAAAAGTAGTTGAATCTTAGGCAATGTAAATGGTTGGAGTTGCTTAAAGATTATGATTTGACAATTAAGTATCATCCGGGCAAGGCGAATGTTGTGGGCAATGCTTTGAGTAGAAAAGTTGTAGAATTGAGGTCATGTTTGCAAGGTTGAGTGTGATTCGTGACGGAGGTTTGTTGGCCGAGTTGCAAGTGAATCCATCTTTGTCACAGTTGATTAAGGAAAAGCAACCTTATGATGAAGCGTTGGTATAGCAGTCAAGGACATCATAGATGGAAATACTACGGATTTTCACTTTAATAGTGATTGGATGTTGTATTTTAAAGATAAAATAGTGGTACCTAGTGATATGGAGTTGAGGCATATGATTTTGACTGAGGCACATGCTAGTCCTTTTTCTATGCATCTCGGTAGTACCAAGATATAGCGGATTTAAAGGAAGAGTACTATTGGGTGGGTTTGAAAAAGGATGTGGTTGATTTTGTTGCTAGATGTATGGTATGTCAGTGAGTGAAGGCTGAGCATCAGTTTCCTTCTGGGTTGTTGCAACCGTTGAAAATTTTGGAGTGGAAATGGGAGAGGATCACCATAGATTTTGTGTCGGGTTGCCTTTGACACCGACTAAAAAAGATTCCATTGGGTGATCGTTGATCGATTTACAAAGTGTGTACATTTTCTGCCAGTTCATACGATGTATACCCTGGATAGGTTGGCAGATCTTTATATTGCAGAAATTGTGAGGTTGCATGGGGTGCCCAAGTATATTGTTGCGGATAGGGATCCACAGATTATAGCGAGGTTTTGGGAATGTTTTCATGGAGCTTTCGGTACACACTTGAATTTCATTACTTCGTATCATCCTCAGACAGATGGTCAGTCTGAGCGTGTGATTCAGATTTTGGAGGATATGTTGAGATGTTACATCATTGAGTTCCAAGGAACTTGGGAAAGGCAGATTCCTTTGGTAGAGTTTGCACACAATTATAGCTATCAGGAAAATATAAAGATGGCACCATATGAAGCCTTGTATGGTAGAAAGTGTCGTACGCCCTTGTGTTAGGCTGAGGCTGGGGAAAAGTATGTTTCCATGCATGATGTGTTGAAAGACACAGATGAGAAAGTAAAGCTTATTTATGATCGTTTGAAAGCGGCTTTGTAACACCCCCTTCCCGGCCTGGTCGAGAATCAGGTCGGAACGCGTTACCGATGAATAATACAATGATTGGTGTAACAATTTTTAGTCAGTGTTCGATAAATTTAATATATCATGCTTGGCAACTAATGCAAACAATATTACAAGATTAATTAGTCTAATATGAAACAGTGATCATTCATTTAGGACCAATTTAAAACTTTTACAAGTTTTAGGTAGTAAATTATAATTTTGATAAATTTTAGGTCAATTTCAGAAATTTTGCATACAACAATGAAATTCAAGCCCTAACCAACATGTCTGTAAATTTTCATATTAATCAGAATTCGTTTACTGGTCTGATTAGCCTTAATAAACTTTAGTGACCTTTTTGTAAGTTTCCAAAATTATTAACTAACTTACTATAACCCGTATCGATACTCGGGTAGGCCGTATCGGTACGCCTATGTCATGACTGTTAAATTTGTTATGAAACAGAGAGCCCGTATCAATACGGGGACTATTCGTATCGATACACAATGCATGACTTAAGATTACCAGTATTCAGGATTTCATATCCATACCGATACGGGAAGACCCGTACCGAAATAAGTTGACCAAGGTTGACTGTTTCGATACACCCTATAGGTCGTACCGATGCAATTAATTTTCTAGATTACTATATTGACTTTCCGTATCAATACGCCCTTTGATGTTCTGGTACACGATGTTGACCAACGTTGACTCTGCCCAAATATGCAATACCGTACTGATACGCCATCACCCGTATAGGTACGCCCTAGTCTGTAATGACAGATTTTATATGGTTTTAATCCAATTTGACCTAGCAAACAATTTCCAGATGCAATGAAACTTTACCAGCAACTTAAAATTATCAAAATCTACCAGCATGTAAAATTTCATGATCTTATGAGTCCATTTTTCTTAAGGTAATTATGCCATTTTTGCCACTTTTAGCCAAATTTTAAAAGGTCATTTAGGACCTTAAGACTTATGCATGCCACAAGCAATATATACATAACAAAAGGATTAAAAGTGACTAGTCTAACTGCCTTGCCACCATTCTAGGAGTTCGTAAGGGCAAAATACATTACTTTAGCTTGATAGTGACTTGCCAAAACTACCAACTAGCTCTAATCTCGAACCGGTGACTTTATCAACCTGAAATGCATGAGATGAAATGCATTAGGCATACTTTGCCTAGTGAGGTAGTCACAACATTACCAAAAAATACGATATGCAGTCAAATGCATGCTTAGGCAATATCTTTATGGCATTTAATCAATGTTCAATAGCAATGCAACAAGTTCAATAATGATGGTTCTTTTATTCAATGTCCATAGTTCATATCAATCAATAATAACCCTTGGATCGATCATGATAGTGGATACACGAATTCCTACGCCTTGCAAAATCAATAATGGTCTAGTCCCTCCGCCCTGCCAATTGACCAAAACAACATCCCTCTGCCTCACCAATATAAAGCCCCTAGCCCAAGGACCGTAGCCCACCCATACCAATGAGCTCATAAATCCTATGGCATGCCAATTGTATCCAATGTCCACTCGAATCCAAGGTCCGATAATTTAGGCAAATATTCAATACATTATCAATATCAATAGGTTCAATGATTCAGTAACAATACGTTGACCTTTAGGTCCATTTCAATGATCTGGTAAGTCCAATAACCATACCAATGTAATTGGCCAATATCAATGAGTTTAATGATTCAATAACAATGATAATAGTTCAATGTTCAATTTTCAACGATCAATAACAATACAATGAACTTTTCAATGGTGTGTCAGTGGTTAATATTCAATGACAATAATGAATACTCTACAGTTCAATGGGCATGCTCGATGCTCCATGATTCAATGACGATATTAAATATTTAATGTTTCAATAGTTCAATAAGGAAGCTTACCAATACACCCTCTAAAGGGTTCGATGCAATGACTTCATTACCATGGTTAGCACTAAGATATTCAATGAAAATGTAACCGGTAAGGCACCTAGCCTAATCCCGAGACTTCGACTACACTCACCTTAAATCCAAAGCTTTCAAGGCTCTTGGATAACGATGCCTTTGTTCCTAGGTTTCGATGGAGATGATTTTCCTTCCTCCAACACTTGAGCTAGGCATATATTAGGGAAAACTGTTAAAATCGAGACCATTGATTCAAAATCAATATCCATGCTTATTTAAGCTTTTAGACAACGATGTTTCCATGAAATCAAGCTTCTAACACTTAGGTTAAGCTTTTTGACTTTCAAGACCTAAACCTTGAAATTAAACTTCAAGGATCCATGGAATCAATAAATTGTTTCAGGAGTTTAACTCACCAATCCAAGAGCTTCAATTCGATGTAGAGAAATCAAAGAAATCTCAAGGAACTAAGTGAGGTGCTTACTTGAGCTTGGTGAAGAAGATGGAAATGGTGGTGCTTGCTTAGATTTGGTGGGAAAAGATGAAAAAAGTAGTGACTTGCTCTCGGTTTACAATTCAATTTTTTTCAATATTTGTTTCCCTTTTTTGCATATAGCCGAATGGCTATCTTTCAATATAGTTGCCTCCCAAGCAACCAATCGAATGGTTTCCTAGCTTGGAAGGAAACCTCTTTAATTATTACAATAATTTCAATCATTTTCCCACTTCAATTGTCATCTTTATGACAATAACCATCATCTTCACGTGAATTAGACTAAGAAAGGAGGTGACTCACACCTCTAATTGGTGTAATTACGAGGGTGGTCCCTCAAATTTCCAAAATTTGCATTTTCCCCCAAACTTTCAATTTTCCCAATTTAGTCATTAGGTGACTTTTAATTCTTCCAAAAAGGTCCAGGATCAATAATTGCACTCTATTGAAGTTCATTACAATGCAATTGAGTACAAAATCAGAGTCGTTACATTAATTGTACCATTCCGATACAAAATTTTAGATTAGTGGAATCTAATTTCAACTAAGCTGGTTTTTGGGGTGTTACAACTCTCCCCCTTACAAAAAAATCATCCTTGAATTTTCACCTGAACTAAAAAGATGAGGGTACTGCTTCTTCATTGTCTCTTCTGGTTCTCAAGTGGCTTCTTCCACTTAATGACTCCTCTAGAGCACTTTAACTAAGGGTACATATTTATTACGAAGCCTCTTAACTTCTCCTGTAAGAATCTGAACAGGTTATTCCTCATAGGTCAAATCTTGTTGGATCTGCACATATTCTGGTTTTATGATGTCCGAAGGGTCGGATCGGTATTTGTGAAGCATGGATACATGAAAGACATCATGAATCTTGCTTAATTTTGAGGGCAGTGTTAGACGATATGCAATCGGGCCAACTTTTTCAACAACCTCAAAGGGCCCAATGAATCGGGGACTCAATTTCCCTTTCTTGCCAAACCTCATAATCTTCTTCCATGGTGATACTTTGAGGAAGGCCTTTTCACCAACCTCGTATTGGATATCTTCATTTAAGGCCAGCATAAGCCTTTTGTCGATCAAAGGCTGCCTTCAAATGATCATAGATAATGGTAACTCGTTCTTCAGTTTCTCGAAGTAGATCAGGGCCCAACATCTTGCCTTCTCCAATTTCAGACCAACACAGAGGAGTTCTACAACTTCTACCATACAACACCTCAAAAGGTGTCATTCTGACAGAATCTTGGTAACTATTGTTGTAGGCAAACTCGATAAGAGTTAAGGATTCCTCCCATGGTCTACCAAAATCGATGATGCATGCTCGAAGCATGTATTCTAGTATCTGTAATGGAAGATTTCAATAACAATGTCTATTTTTACAGATTTGATAGAATGACGTCTCGATATTTACCTGGATTACCCTTTTTGACTGACCATCAGATTGAGGGTAGAATGCAGTACTAAGGTTAACTCTGGTGCCCAGAGCATCTTGCAAGGACCTCCAAAATTGAGAGGTGAACTGTGCGTCTCGAACGGAGATGATAGACTTAGGTACACCATGAAGTCTCACAACTTCCTTGATGTACAAGTCAGCTAGCTTAGGAAGACCGTAGTCCATCCTAACCGGTAAGAAGTGTGCTGACTTAGTGAAGCGATCCAAAATGACCCATATGGCATCATGCTTGGTAAGGGTTAAAGGCAAACCATAAAAGAAGTCTATGGTAATCTTCTCCTACTTCCATTATGGTAGGTCGATGGGTTGCAATAGGCAGGTAGGAACACGATGCTCAGCTTTGACACGCTGGCATGTAAGGTACTTGGAGATGAAATCAACTATGGCTTATTTCATGCCCGGCCACCAATAGAGTTCCTGGAGGTCCTTGTACATTTTCACTAACCCCGGGTGTACAAAAAAAGAGCTTGAATGAGCTTCTTTTAGGATATCAATATAGAGGGATTCATCGTTAGGCACACAAACCCAATTACGATAGCACAGAATACCATCAGAATTAATTCTAAAGTAGAATTCCTCATCACCTTGCAGCTTAGAATAAATAGATTGCAACTGAGGGTCTTGATCCTGTAAAGCCTTAATTCTCGATACGATGGTAGACTAAACCTGGAGTTCAGGTACGAAACAACGGTGCTTCCAAAGACGGATGTGTACATTAATAGCACGAGGTGCTACAATATAATGATCATTCAATGAGTTTAATATGACAACAATATAAGGTTCAATTGTCAATAACAATACATACCAGGCTGAGGTTTGCAGCTGTGTGCATCAGCTACAATGTTGGCATTTCCTGGATGATAGTCAATGACTAGGTCATAATCTTTAAGGAGTTCCATCCATCTCCATTGCTGAAGATTCAACTTCTTTTGAGTTAGAAGATACGTGAGACTTTTGTGGTTAGTGAAGAGGTAGCACTTCTCCATGTAGAGATAATGCCTCCAGATTTTCAATGCAAAAACAACAGCAACCAACTCTAAATCCTGTGTAAGTTGTCGAGATGCATAAGCTATGACATTGCCTTCTTGCATAAGAACACATCCTAACCCGAGATGTGATGCATCACTATAAACCGTGTAGTCTTTGACAAACTCGGGTTGGGTTAGAATGGGTGCATGAGTTAAAACTTGCTTCAGCTGATCAAAGCTTCTTTGTTGTTCCTCGGTCCAAGAAAAAAGAGCGTATTTTGTCAATAACTTCATCAATAAAGCTGTTATTATGGAGAACCCTTTCATGAATCTTCTCTAATTTCCAGCTAGACCAAGTAAGCTTCTGACTTCATCAATATTCTTTTATGATTTCCAGTCTAAAATTGCTTGAATTTTCTTCGAACCCACGTGGATGCCCGAAGCTGATACAATATGCCCAAGAAAGGCGACTTTGGTGAGCCAGAACTCAAACTTGGAGAACTTAGCAACTAATTGCTTCTCCCAAAGGGTTTGCAACACAATACGAAGATGGTCACGATGCTCTACAGCATTCTTGGAAAAGATCATAATGTCATCAATGAATACTACTACAAACTTATCCAGGTAGGGTCTAAAAACCCGGTTCATTAGTTAGCCTAAATGGCATCACCAAAAATTTTTAGTGCTCGTACCTAGTCCGAAAGGCAGTTTTGGATACATCGCATTCTTTAAATCTCATTTGATATTACCCTGACCTTAGATCGATCTTGAAAAACATAGTGGCATCCTTAAGTTGATCGAATATGTCATCAATTCTTGGTAGAGGGTACTTGTTCTTGACAGTCACCTTGTTTAATTACCGGTAGTTAATATATAGCCTCATAGATCCATCTTTTTTCTTCACAAAGAGGACTGGAGCTCCCCAAGGTGAAGAACTCATGAAACCCTTGTCAAGGAGATCATGAATCCAAGTCTTTAACTCCTTAAGCTTAACTGCAGCCATACGATAAGGTACAATGGAAACTGGGGCTGTTCTAGGTTGTACTTCGATGCCGAATTCCACCTCACAGGTTAAAGGTAAACACAGAAGTTTATCAAGAAAGACATTGGGAAATTCATATACAGTATCAATATTAGGAAGTTAAGGTTCATCCTTGGTTTCCAAGGTCAAGGCGTACAAGGATGGATTTCTCAAATTCATCATGGTGACGCTCTCCTTGCCAAGGCCTCAGAGGTACAACTTCCTTTTAGAAAAAGCAACCTAAGCTTGATGTTCACTGAGCCAATCCAGTCCCAGTATAACATCGAATTCTTGAATCGGTAAGGCCAATAAATTGGCCAGAAAAGGAATCCCTTGGATCATTAAGGGATAGTTCTTATACACCAAACTTATGGTGACACAATCACCCAAAGGATTGGTTACAAAGATCTTAGATGCCATGGGTTCAAAAGACATCTTATACTTCTTTGCTAACCTCGAACTAATAAAAGAATGTGTGGAGCCATGATCAATCAATGCATAAATAGAATGAGAGTACAACTCAATGGTACATGCAATGATATCAGGATCATCCTCCTCCTCTTGGCTCCTCACATGGTACAGCTGGGCAGGGGCCTTTGAATCTTGTATGTTTGACGCCTTAGCTGAGCCACTAGTTTTCCCTATAGCTCCCGATGACCATTGTTTCGATCCCTTGCCTTGATAAGGCTGAGTCGGTGATGCTGTAGTAGTTTTTATGGCAACAGGCTTACTGGTATTCAATGGACAGTCTTGGATGAAGTGGCCCTATTCACCACGAAAATAGCAAGCTCCAGACTACTTGAAACATTGTCCCACAGGATGCTTGCTCTAGCAATAGTTACATACTGGATGTTGTATAGCTTACCCCGAACCTCCAGTACTTTCAATTGAAGCAGCCTTAGCAAACAACTGGGTCATCGTCTGTGGCTTAGCAATATTCCAGATCGGGAAGGCTGGGGGTAAACATTATGCTTTGGACCTCGATACTTACCTTTCTTGTTAGGCTTTAGGGGACAAGAATCATCATATTGTCTCTTCTCGAATCGGCTAGATCCCCCAAACCTCTGAGCCTTCTGTGAAGCTTCGGTGGCTTTCACCTGGTTCACCAGGTCCTGAAAGTTCATAATGCATAATGTTGTGAACATAGGGCGTAACTCGTTACTAAGTCCAGCAATAAACATTATGCACTTATGTTTCTCCTTCTTGATGTATTTGGCTCTGTATCGGCAGTACTTGCAAAAGTCATGAATGTACTGCTCCACGGTCATCCATCTTTTCTAAGATAAAGGAAGGCGTTACGCCTCTCCGCGAGGTAGTACTCACTGATGTACCTATTGCAAAATTCTCAAAGAAAGAACTCCCAATTTATAGCTTCTTTCGATGCCATTAGAATAGTAGTTTCCCACCACTGAAGTGCCTCATCGTCCAGTAATGCAAGGGCATATTCCAGCTTGTGTTCATCCAGGCACTATAACTGCTTGTTCAAGATTCGCAGTGTGCTATCCAACCAGTACTCGATAACCTCAAGATTATCATCATCCTGACCGGTAAAGGTATAAGCCTGGAGTTGAGATAGCTTGTCAATAGGGGCTCGGGCGAATTGAATAATTGGTGCAGTAGGTTGCATGACCTGCTCAGATCTCATTGAAGATATAAACTATTTGAACATGTCAGCCAAGTTCCGGTAACATTCTGTCTGAGCAGCCGTTGTCTCTGGCTCAGGGTTTTGTGCCAGAGGATTCTACTGTGGTAGAGGATCTCCACCTCTAATCTCCTCACCGTGGGTAGAAGAGCCAGTAACATGCTCATCTATACGAGCTTCATTAGGGTCAGATATCTATATGAAAAAGATCGGGTTAGTCGGCAAGTCACTTTACACAATAGATACTCCTAGGTGGCAAAGTAACACAATACAATGCAATATACTTTGGTTTAGTCCTAGAATCGACTAAACTCTAGCTCTGATACCACAAATGTAACACCCACTTCCCAGCCTAGTCGAGAACTGGGTCGAAAGGCGTTACCAGTGAATAATGCGATGATTGGTGCAACAATTTTTAGTCAATGTTCAATAAATTTAATATGGAATGCTTGGCAACTAATGCAAACAATATTACAAGATTGATTAGTCTAATATGAAACAGTGATCATTCATTTAGGACCAATTTGAAACTTTTACAAATTTTAGGGACTAAACTATAATTTTGATAAATTATAGGCCAATTTCAAAATTTTGGTATACAACAATGAAATTCAAGCCCTAAACAACATGTTTGTAAATTTTCATATTAATCAGAATTCTTTTGCTGGTCCGATTAGCCTTAATAAACTTTAGTGACCTTTTTGTAAGTTTCTAGAATTATTAACTAACTTACCTAAACCTGTTCCGATACTCGGGAAGGTCGTATCGGTACGCCTATGTCATGACCGTTAAATCTGTTATGAAACAGAGAGCATGTATCGATACCCGTACTATCCGTATCGATACACAATGCATGACTTAAGCTTACCAGTGTTTAGGATTTCATGTCCGTACCGATACGGGAAGACCCGTATCGAAATGAGTTGACCAAGGTTGACCATTTTGATACACCCTATAGATTGTACCAGTGCAATTAGTTTTCTATATTACAGTGTTAACTTTTCGTATCGATATGCTCTTTTACGTTCCGATAGGCTATGTTGACCAGCGTTGACTCTGCCTAAATATGCAATACCGTACCGATACGCCATCACCTGTATAAGTATGCCATGGTCTGTAATGACAAATTTTATCTGGTTTTAATCCAATTTGACCTAACAAACAATGTCCAAATGCAATGAAACTTTACCAGCAACTTAAAATTATCATAATCTACCAGAATGTAAAATTTCATGATCTTATGAGTCAATTTACTAGGTTTTCACTTTCTTAAGCTAATTATGCCACTTTTGCCGCTTTTAGCCAAATTTAAAAGGTCGTATAGGGCCTTTAAGGCTTATACATGCCACAAGCAATATATACATAACAAAAGGACTAAAAGTGACTAGTCTAATTACTTTACCACCATTCTATGAGTTTATAAGGGCAAAATACATTACTTTAGCTTGATAGTGACTTGCCAAAAGTTCCAACTAGCTCTGATCTCGAACCAATGACTTTATCAACCTAAAATGCATGAGATCAAATTCATTAGGCATAATTTTCCTAGTGAGGTAGTCACAACATTACAAAAATATATGATATGCAATCAAATACATGATTAGGCAATATCTTTATGGCATTTCATCAATGTTCAATAGCAATGCAACAAGTTCAATAATGATGGTTCTTTTATTCAATGTCCATAGTTCATATCAATCAATAATAACCTTCGGATCGATCATGATAGTGGATACGCGGATTCCTACGCCTCACCAAATCAATAATGGTCTAGTCCCTCTGCCTCGCCAATTGACCAACACAACATCCCTCTGCCTCGCCAATATAAAGGTCGTAGCCCATGGACCGTAGTCCACCCATACCAATGAGCTCATAAATCTTATGGCATGCCAATTGTATCCAATGTCCACTCGAATCCAAGGTCCCGTAATTTAGGCAAATATTCAATACATTATTAGTATCCATAGGTTCAATAATTCAATAACAATATGTTGACCTTTAGGTCCATTTCAACGATCCAGTGAGTCCAATAACCATACCAATGTAATTGGCCAATATTAATGAGTTCAATGATTCAATAACAATGATAATAGTTCAATGGTTAATTTTCAGCGATCAATAATAATACAATGAACTTTTCAATGGTGTGCCAATGGTTAATATTCAATGATTCAATGAAAATAATCAATACTCTACAGTTCAATGGTGATGCTCGATTCTCCATGATTCAATGACAATATTAAATATTTAATGTTTCAATAGTTCAATAAGGAAGCTTACCGAAGCTTACCAATACACCCTCCAAAGGGTTCGATGCAATGACTTCATTACCATGGTTAGCACTAAGATACTCAATGAAAATATAATTGGGAAGGCACCTAGCCTAATCTCGAGACTTCGACTACACTCATCTTAAATCCAAAGCTTTCAAGGCTCTTGGATAACGATGCCTTTGTTCCTAGCCTTCGATGGAGATGATTTTCCTTCCTCCAACACTTGAGCTAGGCATATATTAGGGAAAACTGTTAAAACCGAGACCATTGATTCAAAATCAATATCCATGATTATTTAAGCTTTTAGACAACGATATTTCCATGAAATCAAGCTTCTAACACTTGGGTTAAGCTTTTTGACTTTCAAGACCTAAACCTTGAAATTAAACTTCAAGGATCCATGGAATCAATAAATTGTTTCAGGAGTTTAACTCACCAATCCAAGAGCTTCAACTCGATGTAGAGAAATCAAAGAAATCTCAAGGAACTAAGTGAGGTGCTTACTTGAGCTTGGTGGAGATGGAAATGGTGGTGCCTGCTTAGCTTTGGTGGGAAAAGATGAAGAAAGTAGTGAATTGGTCTCGGTTTACAATTCAAGTGTTTTTAATTTTTGTTTCCCTTTTTTTCATATAGCCGAATGGCTATCTTTCAATATAGTTGCCTCCCAAGCAACCAATCGAATGGTTTCCTAGCTTGGAAGGAAACCTATTTAATTATTACAATAATTTCAATCCTTTTCCCACTTCAATTGTCATCTTTATGACAATATCCATCACCTTCACATGAATTAGACTAAGCAAGGAGGTGAATCACACCTCTAATTAGTGTAATTACAAGGGTGGTCCCTCAACTTTCTAAAGTTTGCACTTTTCCCCCAAACTTTCAGTTTTCCCAATTTATTCATTAGGTGACTGTCAATTTTTCCAAAAAGGTCCAAGATCAATAATTGGACTCAATTGAAGTTCATTACAATGCAATTGAGTACAAAATTAGAGTCATTACATTAATTGGTCCATTCCGATACAAAATTTTAGATCATCGAAATCTAATTCCGACTAGACTATTTTCGGGGTGTTACAGGCTTTGGTTAGATAGAAATCCTACACGAATTTGAAGTATAGAGAGATTGAGTACGCGGCTGGTGAAAAAGTATTCTTGAAAGCCTTACCTTGGAAGAAGGTGATGCGCTTTGGCCGTAAAGGAAAGTCGAGTCCAAGGTTTATTGGACCGTATGAGAAGAGGTCTTGTGGCTTATCGGTTGAGGTTGCCTCCTGAGTTGGAGAAGATTCATGATGTATTTCATGTATCCATGTTGCGGAGGTATATTTCATATTCGCGTATGTGATGCTAGTTGAGGATATTAAGTTACGACCAGATTTGTCTTATGATGAGGAACTAGTAGAGATCCTTGACTCTAGCAGTAAAGTTCTTCGTGGAAAGACGATCAAGCTTGTTAAGGTGTTGCGGCGACATTGCGGTGTTGAGGAGGCCACATGGGAGAGTAAGTCGGACATGGTTGAGCAGTTTTTGCATCTGTTCCCATCAGGTAAATTTCAAGGACAAAATTTCTTAAAGGTGAGAGTTGTAACGTCCCGTTTTTGGGCCTAGGAGTTTTCTAGGTGGATTAAATAGTCTGATGGATCGGGTTAGAGGATTCGAGTTAGTTTTGAGATTTAATTCGAAATAAATATTTTGGGAAAGATAAAAATATAAAAAATATTCTAAAATCATTATTTAATATGTAAATGATTTTGGTAAAATCAATTTTACGAAAAAATGTTTCGAAAAGTGACATTTTAGTTAGTGACCAAAATGTAAAGTTTTAAAACCGTTTTTAGTGATTGTTTTGTAAAAGAGTCAAAACTTAGAATCTTTAAGGAACTATTTGGCCAAATTCTAATATCATACTTTTCTCTTTTAATTGGATATTTTAAAAAGGTTTTAAAAGAAATAATTAGGCTTGGGGAGATTAATATCATAATTAGATTTAAAAGAAAACTTACGTAACTAACTTTTCATCAAAAGCTTTTCTCCTAAATTCTCTCTAGAAAAACACTCTTTTCCACTTCAATTTTATCAGGTAAATACTTGATTTCAATATTCTTTTGTTTTCAAATTGATCTTTAATTGTTTCCTAACAAAACTTATTGATTTGATCTTATTTTCTCAAGAAAATTCATCCAATTAAGAGAAACGCCAAATTTAGAGGCGAGCTTCGTTCTTCTCCTATAATATAAGGTTCTTTACTGAAATTCCTAAGTTATTGATCCTTTACATATGTTTTCTAACTTGATTTGATGATTTAATTATGGAAAATTGGTTAAATAAAGTTTAATTGATTGGATTGATGGATTTTCGTTTAGGCTTTGTTTTTCTTAGTTCTTGATTGACTCTAATCATTCTTTTGATGTTTAATAAAGTTAATAAGTGGGCTTTATCATTGGAATCCCAAAACTAAGTGAATCTTTAATTTTTTAGGTTGATAGTTGTGAGTTTTTGAGGTGTTGTGGAGGTTTGATGAATGCTGGAGGTATAAGGATGGTGTTGTTGTGTTTTTAGATGTTAATTGATGGGTTAAAAAGTTAGGTTGTGACTGGTTTAAGTTTGGAAGATGTTTGATGTTGATTCGGTTGTTGTAGGGGGAAATTGGGTAGAGTATGTTGAGGTTTTATGTGATTTGTTGTTGCTGAGCTATTGAATGAATTTTGATGCATTGGGGAAGTTGAACCTCAAGCTTGGACGAACATTTTGGAAAGCTTTGGAGGCATGTTTACCGTATCGACAAGGGAGGCTTTGCGTGTCGGTGAGTGAGAATTAATTATATGCATGTTTTGAGCATGGTTTAATTACTTGATTACTCACCGTATATGCATGTTTTGAGCATGGTTTAATGCTGAAAATTAATTATATGTTGATGCTGATGCATTGTGAGGTAATGCATGATTTGTTAATATTTTTGAACATTGGTTAATGCAAGGTTGATTGCATTGGTTAAATGATTTTGATGATGCATATGAAAACAGTGAGTTAATGTTAATAAAATGAATTATATTGGCAAGTGATGGTATGAAAAGGTTTGAAAATGTTATCGGATATAGTTGGCGGCCATAGGCTTAATATTGAACTATAAAAAGTCACCTTGGATATTGAGGGGTTTTGATTCAGTGTACCAAAAACTCCATCCAAGTACCCTAACGATCGAGGTGTTTTGATATTTGTACCAAAGACTCCCGTTAGTGGGTTAAGCTTCCAACCGATGTGTGGGTTTGTGATTGTACACGGTTGTAAATGTACCTTTGATTCTAGTTGTGATGGCATGAAGTGTTGGGAACACTTGTTGAATCCGTGCATCCGATGTTATGATTTGAAAAGTGCAACTTGGTTAATGATCACTTGTAAGCCAATATAATTGATGATGTATCATGTGATGGATTTTGATTTTAATGTTGGTTTAAACATGTTTTACTCTTTAAGCCTTGCATTGGTAGTATGCATGGGAAAGCTTAAATTTAGGGTAGCAAATGGGATTTTGTTGTTGATCGATGATACATATTGCATATGGTTTAATATGCATGTTTTGGAAATGTTAATATGGTTTGATAAGGCATGATGTTGAATTGATGATTGAAAAGTGTTTTGGAAAGTGGTTTTTCAAAAGGATTGTCATTTGAAATGCATTGATGATGGTTGGTTTTTGAGCATTCCTCACTAAACCTAGTGTGCGTATGCTCTATTTTCATTCAATGCATAGAATTAAAGGTTGGAGGCAACAAACAAGCAAAGGGAATTCAAGGACTTGTGTTTGCGAAAGTACGATTTTGGTATAAACTTGTAGTAATAAAGGCAATGTGGTCAATTGGTGTTTTGGGAAGGTTATTTGTTGAACTCCTTGTTTTTGCAAGTATATGTTGATGTTTTGGATGTGTAAATGGCCATTTATGATTGTTTGAAGGTTGGTTTGAGCTTTTTACTTGTTGAGTAGGGAGCATGCCTATAGATGATGTGGATACTAGTGTTAGGCTTGTTAGACTTGCTTAATACGTTGATATGTTGGTGATAAGCATGCTCTTGATGATGTATGATGTTTAGTAGTGTGTTGAGTGAGTTTAGATTGAGCCAAAGTGTCATATGTTGGACCCAGAGGTCATTATAGGCTTTTTGTATCGGTACAGGTACACAAGGATCAGTATGCAGGGTCTGGGAATGCTCAATCCATCGAAATTTAACAAAGGGTATCAGTACGCCTAGCCACCGTATTGGTACGCCTTGAGAAATTTTTGTACTGATGTCGGTACATGGGTTTGAGTACCAGTACGCCCCCTTCATTTTTAAAGAGCCGTACCGATACGCAGGGTACCGTATCGGTACTTATTTTGGTCACTAAAATTTCGAGTTTTGAGAAATCACTGGGGATCTGTACGGGGTCAAGACCGTATCGGTACGAGTGAGTCAACACACCGTATTGATATCGATCTATGTGTATCGGTATGAGTAGCCGTTAGGTTTGTTAAGCCGTATCAGTACGGGCTTGCCCATATCGGTATGTCTTGTTGATTTTGTGCATATTTGTTTGCTGAAGTTTGGAAATCTTGTTATTTAGTCCCTGAATGTTATGTATGCAATTGGATGTGTTCGAATGATTGTTTTGAGATGGAATTTAATTTATGAGCATGGAATTGGACTAATAAATTATTGGTAACCAAAGTTTTAATAAAGACCATGTAATTTGTTAAAATTACATTTTGGTCCCTAATGTGTGTTTTTGAGCAATTGGACCCTGTTTTGAAATCTGATTTCAATGCAACGCTTCCACTGAATCATGTCCACTATAGGAATTAATTTGATGCATTTAGACCAGATAAAAAGAAAAAATAGACATGGTTTAGGTCTAGGCCAGGCTAAGGGGGTTACAATAAGATAACCTTCATTTTCTAGTTACCTTGTGTGGAGGGAAAAAAGTGCGGAGGACCCCCCGTTTTCCCCTTCTCTCCCAATGAATAAAATTGGAATTTACACAACAACAAATCTTCGGCAAGTAGTTCGCCAACAAATGATTTCTCCACCGACTATTCTTCTACAAACGATCTCCTCTAAATAACTATAAGGTATAGAGGCTAGCCCATTAATACATAAAACACCTTGAGAACTTTGTAAAATCCTAGGGGAAATGCAAATTCATTATAAAATGACTACATGTCACCTTAAACTTATATGTCACACTCTCCGGGGAACTTCCCCATGAATACAACATATCCAAATGTATGATTGTTTCTACAAAGGGCACAAATACAAATCCGCCCTATTATATCCTCGTTTCTATAGAATTAATAAGCAATCTGGGTGAGTCACCGCAGTCCTTGCATGCTTCCCATATACTTCGACTTGCTCATGGCCGCCTCTCCAAAAATAAGGGATACCTCATTCCCATCAATGCCTTAGAGCATTGCGATTCTACAAGGATAGAGAATACTATAAATGCCTCACCGATCAAAAGATCTAAATTTTATAGATACCTGATTACCTCCTGAGAGAGATGTCTTCGTCCCTCGATGCCTGAAGCATCACGATTCTACAAGGACATTGAAGCCCGTATCCCTTGCAAATAGAGGCATATAAGTTCTACGGATAAGAAAATGACTCCAAGGGGAGGAATCTATATGTAATATCTCTACAAACACGTGCACGCTAATAGTCACCTTCACGCTTCTCAAGAAAAACCCTCTGAGAGCATAAAAGGAGATTCATCCACCCAAAGTACTCGATTCTACAAGAGTGTTAAGAAAATCTTCACTCAATAACGCTCGATTCTACGAGGGTGCGAGATGCCTCAACCCTGTATATATGATTGTCTCTCCAAGGGGTGTGAGATGCTTTTATATGAAAACAAACATACATTCTTTAAGGGCGTCGAGATGAATCCGCCCAAAAGATAATTTCCTCCAAGGGTGTCGAGACAACTTTGCCTAAAAGATAATTTCCTTCAAAGGCGTCAAAATGACTCCTCGCAAAGGCGTCGATATGACTCCACCCAACATGCTCTAAAAGATGAATCCACCTAAATACTTGATCGTATAAGGTCATCTCTCGCCTCACATGGACATATTCGACATTAACAGACATAGGCTAACCCTGGTTATACAGGGCAAAAACAACAAAGAATAAACATTATGATTGAATAACTGGTTATCTTCATTAATTCGATAATTGAAGTACAAGGACACTAACACTATTACATAGGAAATCAGAGTTCTAAGGCGGCATCTACAACGACACTCGAAGGGTTCTCCACCACCGCCCCCACTAGGCCGCCCAGCTCTAATGATTGAATGTCAATAGTTGTAAGCTCCAAAGGGTCCTTCTTGGCAGCCACTGTAAGATCTCTGGCCTCATTTATTGAGGGAGACCCCACATTATCCTCAGGTGCCACCACAAGCCCAACAACATAAGTCCCATGCAAACCCACTTGGCTCAGCACGCCTTTGTTAAACTCTGAAACCCCAACTACTTTATCTTCAGAAAGAAACACCAAAAGGGGAAAGAATACCGTTAGTTGCCCTTATTTGGACATACAACAATAATAGCACGTGCGCTCACACCCAAGCTTCCCCTGCAAGATTGTATAGGTCGAAATCGAAATCCTTCCCCTCAGTCATACGCTAGAAACTACGGAGGTCAACATCACTCAAATCCAACGGCCCTACCGAGACTTGAATAGCACAAATGAGGCTTCGCTCGTATCTTTCTACATACCCCGCATATTCCTCAAACTTTCCTCTGCGCCTACCCTAGCAGACCTTTCCCCTTCTAAGTCCTGTTTGAGGCACTGGACCATTCACGCCATAGCTGCCTCTAACTCCTCTTTCCCTCGGTGAAGCAAGAACACCTCCGCCCTCTCTTCCTCCACTTTAAAAGATGCATTGCAGCCAACTCCTTTTGAACCTGGGCTTCTACCTCAATAAGGGCGAACTTTCTCTACTCATTAGCTGCCTAGATCTCGACCCTCTTCTAACCATCCATGGCCTCCTTAAGTCATCCGCCATTTTTTCCACCTCACCCTTCATCAAAGCTATCTTCTCATTCGAAACTGCCAACTCTTTTTCTCTTGCAGCCAACGCTTCTCGCTGATGAGCACACCTCACTCCAACTTTAGAGAAAACAGATTAAACCTCATGCTTGACTTCACTAAAAGTAGATTGCAGCTTATCTACCAGTGAGCTTATGTCTACCAAGAGACGGACGACCCTAGCATGGAGGGTCTCACAGAGGCAAAATAAGGCGCCATCGGCCCCTAGATGGACAACTCTGAGGGTCGTATACCTACAAACAATACCATGAAGGGTTATCACCTACCCCAATAGAATAATACAAACTTTAACTAAAATACAAACCAATCTGAGATAATTGAGGGATGATTTAGAGTTTCTCCCACATCACAACAATCCTTGACTCGCTGATCCACCAGAATGATAGGCCCACATGTGACAATGACTGCCAGCGACAAACAATGTATTAGTCCACCATAACCGAGAAACCAAAAGCCACTCAATCACATACTTAGAAAATCAGTGGCAACAATAGAAATGATGAGAGCAGAATCAGCAAAAAAAACAGTCTCAAACGCTATATCTAAACTCGTACAAGCCTCGATGAGCACTCCCGTTATGGTCTGCGTTAGATCTTCCAAAATAGTTTTACCTCTATTCTCTTTCGGTGCTTCACTACCCCTCAAAAGTTCCAGCAAGGGAAACTTCCTCTTCGTATTACCTAAGAATGCATCTTTGGTGCTAAGATTCCTCCAAGAATCAGACATTATCCTCTCCATTCCAGTAACAAAGAGGGGCACAAAAGTATCCTTCATTGACGCGATCTTCTATACAGCTACCGCAAACTCCCCAAACACATTCGTAGAATCCTCTAAGGATAAGACTTTCCACTCCTACAAACACCAAAAATATAAAGTTAAACGCAAACCACGCGACAATAATGTGAAAAAAGAGGTCCCCGACTAGGAATTTCATCACCTGTTAATAGAGTATTAGGGATCAAACCCACAAATGTCATCCCTCTCAACAATTCAGGAGTACCTATGTCTTCCTCCACCCCCCGCAAGCAATTCTTTAGAAACCTCTGCACCATCACCAGTTAAGTAACCGCTAGTTTGCTTTCCCCAAACGAGCTCCAAATTACTTTCTTGAACCTTGTGGCTACCTTCCCTTGCTCTACTAGGAACTAAAATAAAAGTCAAAACGACAAACAACACCCTTCACAGGCATCACCCATATAAAGTCAACCAATCATCAGTCTTTACTTCATCACCAGCCAACACCTTGCAATGATATACTCCCCGTTAAAAGGCCAAGCCTTCCTCGTTAACAACACATCAGGAGAAGGAGTGTAGTCCTCATTGACTTGACGGACCTTATATCTATTAGGGCTCAAGCATCACAAACATCAAAACCATTCTGGAAAGTTATATATTTCCCCACCTTCAGCCAGTCGCCCTTGCTTAAAATGGAGACATGCTCTGCCTCCTTCTTATCTAGCACCGAAGAGCTTTGCTCTTATCCCCTCCTGGCTTCTTCCACCGTAAAGGAAAGCCAAAACCACCAGGAAGCTTCTTAGTCACCTTCATAATCTTGGATTCAATTTCAGAGAACCATCCCACCCGATGATTGTGTTAAGATATTTGTTTTGATATAATAATTAAAATAGCTTTAGACTAAATTGAAAAGATTTCAAAAATGCTTTTAAGTCCAAACAACTTGAAAATATGTTTCATGTGTTTTCAAAAGGATCTGGAAGGCTTCAAAAGGTTTTTAAATAGCTAAACCTTAGTTTTTTAAGGCCCGTACCTATACGGCCTCAACCGTATCGATACCTATTAGGGATTCAGCTACATAAAATTCCAAAACTGAAAATCCGTACCAATACAAAGGGGGTCATACTGATACGCATTGATGCGTACTTATACCCCTTTGTTTTAACTACCCTAACAGCTATTTCCATGATAAGTTGTACCGATACGTTATATAGGCGTACTGTTACGCGTAGACTGTTTAGAGCATAATGGCTATTTCCGTAAGGAGCGTATCAATATGCGCACCCGCATACTGATATCGATAGCTCTAAATTAGGAAATTTAGCATAGAAATTATCCTCAACGGCTCCAATTGATCCCAAACGATCTCCAACAGCTAGGAACTCATTCCACACCATAAAAGAAGACCTTGAATACTTGAAGATGGTTAGAGAACATATCCAAGCAAGATGATCAAGAGAATTTGAGTATAATTCTTATTTTTTTCATTTTTCTTGTACATAGTTTAAAGAGTGCTTCAATTGTAAATCTTTTCACTCTTTCTTGTGATCTCAATTGTGTAAACACCCACCTTGTGGGGTATTTAGTTTACCAAAACAAACCTTGTAAAAGGGAAAGGTTCTAGTTTAGCCTTAGTAAAAACTAGAGTGGTTCTATCTTAGCCAGTAAAAGATAGGGTTGTAAAGGTTTCCTCTTTAGCCTAGAAAAGGGGAAGAATTCATAGTGAATTGGTAAATCCGTAGTGGTGTGCTAAGGTAGTGGATGTTGACTCAGTTGGGTAGTCGAACCACTCTAAAATCCTTGTGCAAATTGTCTTTTGTTTTATCGATTTTAGCCAATTCATCAAAGAGCGAAAATCAACCCTCTTGACGGTTTGAGAGATCAATTCGAGTGTGTTACAAGTCTATCAATTGGTATCAGAGTCTCATCTCCATCGAAGGACTAACATCCAGGAGTAAATATCTTTTGCTCGAAGTCTACCGTTTAAGAAAATGACAAGATTTGAAGAAGGTCGCTCTATCTCATGTCCTCCGCTCTTCGAAGGAGAATCATACTTCCAATGGAGCAACATCATGGAGTATTTCATCAAATCTCTCAATTTTGAGGTTTGGGATATCATTGAAGATGGATACTTGGAAGTTCCTAAGAAGAAGAATAAGCAAATGAGTGCAAATGACACGAAGGCCAAGCTAAACGCAAAGGTGATGAAAACACTATTCTTTGTGGCTTCAATGAAGATATTTCTAAGAAGGTCTCCATATGCAAAAGTGCCAAAGAAATATGGGAGAAGCTTGAGAAACTCTATGGAAACAAGAAGGGAGAGAAGAAAGATGATGCTTCATCATGTGCAAACCTCCTCTTAACACCTAAGGTGGATGGTGTTATGGCTCTCGATGAGCCCGAGGTATCTTCTAACTCAAGTGAGCTTAATTCTTATTCTTTTGATGAGTTGCAAGATGCTTTTGATGAATTATTTTTGGAATTTGAGACCATGAAATCCAAATTCAAGAAAATAATTTCAAAACTTGAAATTAAAAATGATTTTTTTAAATCAAAAATTGATTTTGAAAACCAAAATAAAATTTTGAAAAAATAATTTAAAGCTTTCAAAAATTAAGAATGAAGATTTTCAAAAAGAAAATTATGATTCAAAGGTTAAGCTTGAAAGCTTAACAAAAAAACTTATTTTTAATAATTCATCTAATCTCATAATGACAAATTGCTCACATTGTCATTATCATGGTCATTCCATAAATACTTGCCCTATAAGAAATAGAAAGTCTTATAAAATTAGGCAAGTATGATTTCCTAAAGGAACTAGAGACAATGTGAATAATGTAAATGGATTCAAAGTAATTTGGATACCAAAAATAAATAATTGTCTTTTGTATGTGTGTTGGAACAACGATGATTATAGCTAGCCACACAAATGAAGAAGATGAGTAACTTATATGCTAATTCTTTATTTATTTGGTTATCTATTCTTTTATTTTGAAAACTTGAATAATTGAGTTTCATTATATTTTAAATTGATTTGATCTAATGATGAAATTCAATATCTTTTATGTATCAAGCATTTGAGCCAAAAAAATTTGCAATGCATTGAGAATAGGGGAGAAAATTTTAAAACAAAATTCTTATTTTGCCAAATTTTTTAACTCTCCATTGTTATGGTACCTTAAAGATTTTCGACCTTGGTTTGAATCAATTTTTGATATAACAAAAAGGGGGAATGATTTGAAATTTTGATTTTTCAAATAAATAAGGGGGAGCTTTTAATATTTTCGAAATATATTCTCTTATTCAAAAATTAATTTTACTAAAGGGGAAAATCACAAATACAATTTTTCAAGTTGGTTTTATTATTTCAAAAATGGGGAGATTGTTAGGATATTTGTTTTGATGTAATAATTGAAAAATAGCATTAGACTAAATTAAAAAAGATTTCAAAAATGATTTTAAGTCCAAACAACTTGAAAATATGTTTCATGTGTTTCCAAAAGGTTTTGTAAGGCTTCAAAACGATTTTAAATAGCTAAACTTGAGATTTCTTAAGGCACGTACCGGTACGGCCTCAACTGTATCGATACATGTTAGGGTTTCAACTACAGAAAAATTCTCAAACTGAAAACTTATACCGGTATAGGCTTAGCCGCACCGATATAGAGGGGGTCGTATCGATACTATAATATCCCAAATTTTGGCTAAGTGACCAAAATGTAAATTTTGAAAGTTTTGGGGTTAAAGTATAAACTTTGGAAAAGTTTGGGGACTAAAGTGTAAATTTCCCCAACAAGTAATTTTATTCAGTATAAGAGTAAATAGGATTAAAATGGGTACCTTGATATCGGTTTTAAGAATTAAGATGCAGAAAAAGGTACTGAATTTGGATCGAATGAAATTGTTAAGCGTGCTCAGGCTAGAGAAATACAAGGATGGGTGACCTTTGGGAAGGTCCCATCAATGTGTTTCTGATCGATATTTTGGACTCAGTAAGAGTAGAGAAAATTCGTATGGATTATCGATAAAGGAATTCTAAGAGGAATTTTATTTTATGAAGATTTTCGATAAGTATCGGGAAAATAGACTGAGTTAAGAAAATTCAGTCTAAGTCCTTGGAAAAGGAAGTTTTTATAGGTTAATAGAGTTCATTTCCCGAATATGGAAATATAGAATTTTCAAAATAAATTCAATAGCTCGAAAAAAGATAAAATCGCAGTAGAAGTATTTTATGAATATCGGGAAAATCAGATCGAACTGGAATTTCAGAGACTGGTCCAAAAGCCATGGAAAAGTCATAAAATACTATTTTATGAAAATTTTATTATAATTGGTTAGATTCCGACTAGATTTAGTTGAATTTTTACAAGAATGGCAAAATAGTAAATAAAAACTAGTTTGAGGGTAAATTGATCATTTGGCCCTAATGGCAATTTTGACATATTTAAAAAGTTATAAGGGAAAATTTTGGAAGGAGGAAATGGGAGATTTATTCTTGGCCCTTGATTGATGATAAGATCTATCTCAACCATTGGATTAAAAGCGCATTTTAGTAATTTCACTATCTAAAATTCATTTATACAAGACATGTGGCCAAATTGGATGAAAAATAAAAGATGAAGACTATTCTTCATCTTAAAATTTCGAAATATTAGGTGGAGAAAGAAAGAAAAATGGAGAAAATTTTTCCAAGTTCGATTCTAGCCCCGAAACTCGATTTTCAGGTAATCTCGTCAACTACAAAGTTGTTCTACTCTTCAAGCTCTATCTTTTGATGTAAATAATTCATGAAATACATGCTTAATTGATGAGAATTTTCATGAGAAAGAAATTAGGGTTTATGGACTAAATTCGGGGTTTTGAGATTTTATGATTTCATGATGAAATTCAAGTTGAAACAAGTTTGTGTGATGTTAAAATCATGTTATTGAGTTGGGATTTAAACCCTACATATATTTAGTTTGTATGAAGATAATTGGGGTTTATGGATTCAAGTTTGATTTAGGGTTTGTGATGTTGGATAAATGATCTAGTAAGCTTGAATTTGTTATTTGGAAGCAAAACCCTAAATTAAAGGTATAGGGACCATTTTGGCAATTCTGAAAGTTAAAGGACTAATCTGAAGTTTTATGATTTTGAAGTGTATTTATGTTATCATTGAAGTTGGAGATGTGAAATTGAAGTTAGAATGCAAAACCAATGTTAAATCGAGTTAGTGACCATTTTGACAAATTGTCAAAGTTAAGTGACCAATTCAGGGATGAAGTTTTTGATAAGGATTAAATCTGATTTTTAGTCGAAATAATAGAATTCAAGTAGTAATGTTGATTTGAGGACTAATTTACAAAGTTAAGAAGTTTGAATCCTTATCTTTGCATTTTTAGTGACTATTTCGGAAAGAACGAAAAATTAAAGGGAATTATTTTTGAATATTTATTTGATAAGTGATACATTAGTGTTTGAAGCAAGTGATGGGACTAAATTGACAAGAAGAAAAATAAGAAGAAGTTAGTATAAATTAGAAGTTTATTATGGAAAGCTATGTAGAAGACTGTTTTGGTAGTAAGTTTGAAAATTCACCATAAATTCTAAAAAAATGGTTAGAAGGTGAATTTTATACCGATGTAAAGATTTGTTCGTCTAGTTTCTCCTCCAACAAATGGAAACTAATTTCGAGTTTCGAGTCAAAAGATATGAACTTTTAAGTGACGAAAGGTCAGAAAATAGAGCACCAGTCTGTTTCGAATTCCAGCATTGTAATTGACTTTGAAAATTCGCCATAAATCGTGCAAGTTGAATTTGGACTATTAATTTATATTGTTAAAAATCTTACTGAATATATTTTCTTTTAGAGCAAGCGGAATCGAATTCTGAATTTTAGAATATTTTATAGAAATATTTCTTTGAAGGTAGTGCAATCTATCAGAAAATGAGAATTGATGCATTTTGTATCTAAGGTTAATTAGTAAGCTTGAAAGGGGTTAATGGAAGTTCTAAATGGTCATTAAAGACCAAAAATGGGGTTTGGACAGTATAAGGAAGGAAGGAAAAAGTTTTGAAAATTTTGTATATTTGAATGACTAGATCCGATAGCATGTTTAAAGTATTGTTAGATTTGAATCTAACGAATGTTATTCGTATTTATATGATCAATGAAGTTTGATTTGGATCAAAAGAAGGGTCGAGGTATTATGAAGGAAAGGATCGAGTAGAGCTTAGTGAGGCAAGCTAATAAATGGCCAGGTGAGTGCATTCCTATTTATTTTATTTTATTTTATTTTACTTATTTTTATTATGACATGAGAAAGGCTTGTGATAAGTCAACCTCGAGTGTTGAAAAGAAAAAGAATTTGAATCGTAAATTATATACATATTAAATGACTTTGAAATGAATTATAAATGACTACGGGTATGAACTGCCCAAAGAATTTTTCTTATATATGTTATAGTGCCATGTCTTTATTTATTGATATTATTGAATAAGTGAAGAGATCATAATATTGAATTGGCTAAAAGCCCATTGTATGATTATTGAGATTCTTGGTATAATTGGCATGCCAATGAGGTGGAGTATAGTGATATAATGATACAGTGATGTTGTGTTCTACAGTTATGACCTAGTAATACAGTGATGTTGTATAAGTGTACAACAGTTATATAGTAAAACAGTGATGTTGTGTTCTACAACTATGACCTAGTGATACAGTGATGCTGTTAAATTACAGCAGTGGTATAGTGATACAGTGATTTATTATGGCACAACATATTAGTTGATGCCGCACATGTGCATACTCAATAGTGACTCGCATACCATGCATTCTCAATTACATTACATTGGGCTATGAAATGAATAGAAAGTAACAAGTACACGTGATCTAAAGGAAAGTGAAAAGTGAAAGTGATATGATTCAAATGAAAATAAGTGATTTACTGGATATTTGATTTGACATGACATTGCCTTATATATGTATATGAGATGTTGATTGTTACAGGTTACATGACAGATGGACGACTTCGATAAGTCATTTTATACGATTCTAAATTCATATATGTTATATTCAGAATTTTATTTATTATGCAATTTTTATTAAAATTAAAGTGTTTTACTTTGATTTATAAGTTTTGCCTCACTAAGTTCGTACTTAGCGTGTGTTTGTTTCACACGTAGATTAAGATGGAGTATTTGAAGAGGAGTCGAGCATGCTGATCAAGCTTCAATCTGCAAAACATCAGTAAGATATTCTAGCTCATGATAATCTCTGGTGGGAATGTAATTATTTAATTGCTAGTAGAGTATGATGCATTAAATTAGACTAAATGATAGATAAGTAATCAGTTTTGATGATGAATCGTATATGGATAAAGCAAAATAAGACATTAGCATTGTAACATAATAAAGCTAAGGTATAAAGGATAATTACTTTGCGAATAAGAATAAACGGTAATCGCATAAAGATTTTAAAGTCAAGAAAGGGCCTAGATAGCGAACCTAGTTTTCACCCTGAATTGGACTGTTGTTTTTAATAATTGCCAAATATGTTTTAAAATAATTAATTTAGGGTTGAAACTAGCTAACTTCACATAGGTTGTGTTTTCAAGAAAACTGAGAAAGGGTTAGATTTACAAACTAAAATTTGTAAATACTTGTAAAAATAAATTTTTAAGTTGAGATTTCTTTAAACGACTCCGTAACATCTTTAATGTATATTCGATTTATGAGTATACGTTAAGGGTGTTACAGATACGCATTGATGTGTATCGATACCCTTTTGTTTTAACTACTCCAACGGCTATTTCCATGACAGGTCGTACCGATACGCTATATAGGTGTACTGATACGCACAGGCTATTCAGAACACAATGGTTATTTCCATAAGAAGGAGCGTACAGATACGCACACCCGCGTACTGATACCAACAGCTCAAAATTGAGAAATTTAGCATATAAATTATCCCCAACGGCTCCAATTAATCCCCAACGGTCTCCAACGGCAAGGAACTCATTCCACGCCATAAAAGAAGACCTTGAACACTTGAAGATGGTTAGAGAACATATCCAAGCAAGATGATCAAGAGAATTTGAGTGTAATTCCTACTTCTTAATTTCTCTTGTATATAGTTTAGAGAGTGCTTCAATTGTAAATCTTTTAACTATTTCTTGTGAGCTCAATTGTGTAAACACCCACCTTGTAAGGTATTTAGTTTACCAAAACAAACATTGTAAAAGGGAGAGGATCTAGTTTAGCCTTAGTAAAAACTAGAGTGGTTCTATCTTAGCTAGTAAACGATATGGTTGTAAAGGTTTCTTCTTTAGCCTAGAAAAAGGGAAGAATTCATAGTGAATTGGTAAATCCTTAGTGGTGTGCTAAGGTAGTGGATTTTGGCTCGGTTGGGTCATCGAACCACTCTAAAATCTTTGTGCAAATTGTCTTTTATTTTATCGGTTTTAGCCAATTCATCAAAGAGCGAAAAACAACCCTCTTAACGATTTTAGGAGATCAATTCGAGTGTGCTACAAGTCTATCAATTGGTATCAAAGCCTTGTCTCCATCGAAGGACTAACATTCGAGAGTAAAGATCTTTTGCTCAAAGTCTACCGTTCAAGAAAATGGCAAGATTTGAAGAAGGCCGCTCTATCTCGTGTCCTCCGCTCTTCGAAGGAGAATCATACTTTTAATGGAGCAACATCATGGAGTATTTCATCAAATCTCTCAATTTTGAGGTTTGGGATATCGTTGAAGATGGATACTTGGAAGTTCTTAAGAAGAAGAATTAGCAAAGGAGTGCAAATGGCACGCATGCCAAGCTAAACGCAGAGGCAATGCACACTCTTCTTTGTGGCCTCAATGAAGATGTTTCCAAGAAGGTCTCCACATGCATAAGTGGCAAAGAAATATGGGAAAAGCTTGAGAAATACTATGGCAACAAGAAGAAAGAGAAGAAAGATGATGCTTCATCATGTGCAAACCTCCTCTCAACACCTAAGGTGGATGGTGTTATGGCTCTCGATGAGCCCGAGGTATCTTCTAACTCAAGTGAGCTTAATTCTTATTCTTTTGATGAATTATTTTTGGAATTTGAGACCATGAATTCCAAATTCAAGAAAATAATTTCAAAACTTGATATTGAAAATGATTTTTTTTAATCAAAATTTGATTTTGAAAGCCAAAATAAAATTTTGAAAAATAATTTAGAGCTTTCAAATATTAAGAGTGAAGATTTTCAAAAAGAAAATTTTGATTTAAAGGTTAAGCTTGAAAGCTTAACAAAAGAAAAGAAATTATTTTTAATAATTCATCTAATCTCATAATGACAAATTGCTCACATTGTTATTATCATAGTCATTTCATAAATACTTGCCCTATAAGAAATAGAAAGTCTTATAAAGTAAGGAAATTGTGAGTTCCTAAGGGAACTAGAGACATTGTGACTAATGTAAATTGATGCAAAGCAATTTGGATACCAAAAATCAAATAAATGTCTTTTGTAGGTGTGTTGGAGCAATGATGATTATAGCAAAGATTTTGGAATGCTCTAGTCATACAAATGAAAAAGATGAGTAACCTCTATGCTAATTCTTTATTTTTTTGGTTATATATTCTTTTGTTTTGAAGACTTGGATAATTGAGTTTCACTAGCTTTTAAATTGATTTGATCTAATGGTGAAATTCAATATCTTTTAAGTGTCAAGCATTTGAGCCAATATTTTTGGAATGCTTTGAGAAAGGGGGAGCCAATTTTAAAACAAAATTCTTATTTTGTCAAATTATTTAACTCTCTATTGTTATGGTACTTTAAAGTTTTTCGACCTTGGTTTGAATCATTTTTTGATATAACAAAAATGGGGGAGTGGTTTGAAATTTTGATTTTTCAAATGAATAAGGGGAGCTTTTAATATTTTTGAAATATATTCTCTTATTCAAATATTATTTTTACTAAGGGGAAAATCACAAAAACAATTTTTCAAGTTGATTTTATTATATCAAAAAGGGGGAAGATTGTTAGAATATTTGTTTTGATGTAATAATTGAAAAATAGCTTTGGACTAAATTGAAAAAGATCTCAAAAATGATTTTAAGTCTAAACAACTTGAAATATGTTTCATGTGTTTTCAAAAGGTTTTGTAAGGCTTCAAAACGTTTTTAAATAGCTGAACTTGAGATTTCTTAAGGCCCGTACCGATACAGCATCAACTGTATCGATACTTGTTAGGGTTTCAGCTACAGGAAAATTCCAGAACTGAAACTCGTGCCGGTACAGGCTTAGTCTTACCGATACGGAGGGGGTCGTACCGATATGCATTGATGCGTACCGATACCCCTTTGTTTTAACTATTCCAACTGCTATTTCCATGACAGGTCGTACTGATACGCTATATAGGCGTACTGATACGCACAGGCTGTTCAGAGCACAACAGCTATTTTCATAAGAAGTAGCGTACTGATACGCACACCCACGTATCAATACTGACAGCTCGAGATTGAGAAATTTAGCATAGAAATTATCCCCAACGGCTCCAATTAATATCAAACGGTCTCCAACGGCTAGGAACTCATTCCACCATAAAAGATGACCTTGAACACTTGAAGATGGTTAGAGAACATAACCAAGCAAGATGATCAAGAGAATTTTAATCTAATTCTTATTTCTTCATTTCTCTTGTACATAGTTTAGAAAGTGCTTCAATTGTAAAAAAATTTCACTTTCTTGTGAGCTCAATTGTGTAAACATCCATCTTGTAAGGTATTTAGTTTACCAAAACAAACCTTGTAAAAGGAAGAGATTCTAGTTTAGCCTTAGTAAAAACTAGAGTGGTTCTATCTTAACCAATAAAAGATAGGGTTGTAAAGGTTTTCTCTTAATCCAAAAAAAGGGGAAGAATTCATAGTGAATTGGTAAATCCTTAGTGGTGTGCTAAAGTAGTAGTAGACTCGGTTGGATAGTCGAATCACTCTAAAATGCTTGTGCAAATTGTCTTTTATTTTATCGGTTTTAGCCAATTCATCAAAGAGCAAAAATCAAGCCACTTAACTGTTTCGGGTAATCGATTCGAGCGTGTTACAAGCCAATCAGATTGGATCCCCCACGAAATTCCATTTTCCTTGCCTCCTCACCAAATTGTACATACTAACAAAATTTGGGGAAACTAGCGGACTCTGAATAAAGAGATCCTTCAACACCTTCACCGGCAAAGCCCATTTGCGCTCTTAACATTAGATTATATAGCCTATGATAACCCACCAAGATGTCTCGAACAATTGCTCAGGATCACCTCGTAATCCTCAAGCCCTTCATGAGCAAATTTATGTATGAGTCGTTAGAATCCTGGCTCTAGCAAGTAGAGTGATAAATAGAACCACTCCGATGACCCATCCGCCCCAAAGCCATGATCACTTAAGCGGATTCCCCACCTCTGAGACCTTGAAGTGGAACTTAAACCCTGACCACTGCAGGACACGACACTCTAATAGTTTAACAGCTTCATCCTTTCCTGTTTGACACTCGATCTCAGAACCAATCACGTCGGTAGACAGGTTCTCTTATGCCCTTCTCGCAATTGACTCTTTTCTCTTGGCTAGCGATTTAGCATTTCCAGCCATATCTCTAACCAGCGTACAAACAAAAAGCCTAAAAAGAAGAGGGACACAAACTCTTAGAAAAAGAAGAATGCAAATAGAGCTCAAGATAAAAATGCCTCAAATTTATAAAGAGGCGCAACTTGCTGCGAAAAGTAAAAACCTAAGTCGCCCCACCTTGGACCACTCAAGCGATGACACAAGCACAAATGCTTAGAAGCTGCAACCATGACGAGAATAACTCTACTAATAATAAGGAAATGGTCTCTTAAAGGCGAGAACCGAACTCAGTTTCGTGCCACTTTATGCACTCTTTCGACTAAGGATATACTAGTGTTGTGCCTCCGCCAAATGCCTTTGGAAAACTACTGTGGCTCTTCGCCCACATTAGAATGGGTGAACCACCAAGCTTCGTCTCCACGCCACACTCAAGCACCACGAAGCCGGAGCTCCCCCTTCGAACGTCTTCTAACGACTTCGGACACATCAACCTCTAAAGACTCATACTCTCGGCCACTGCGCCAAGATAAGATAGCCAACAAGTTCGACTGAGCTCGCAGCTTGCCAGCTAAGCTACTATTTGCCAGCTCATCAATAAACATCACTAGTCTTAGCATGATCTCATCAAGCATCACCTTATCTACAACACCAAGGAGATATAAATACCCCAAAGATCAAAGAGGACGTTCCCCAACTATCGACAAGGGTTATCACACTCATTCTACATCAGCCCTCTCATTCACTCCTCTCTCACTCACAGCCAATGGCTCTCCATCCACATCAAAATGGGTGAACCACAATCACAGCCGTCAACCACCGCCCGGCCATCGGCCCTAATCGTTCACAGCTCTCGACCCCAAGCCAACCAGGGGTGAACCGCCTAATTCAACGACCAACCATGGTCATCTGTGGCTCTCGGCTCATCCCACGACGAATGAACCGCCCATCGTCACCTCCAAAACACCCTTCAACAACTGTCTCTATCTCCCTGTTTGGTGTCGCCCAAAATCAACATCAACAAAAATCACAACTACTCAAACCAAATTTTGATTTTTATTTAATTTAAAAATATTTTTTAGTATACAAAACAAGTATTATATTTTTCATTAATGAAACAACTTTAAAAATATTATATAAAATCATTAATTATTTTTATTTACTTGAAAGTTTATTTTAAGCGAAATATTTATAAAAATGACTTCAAAAATTTATCAAACAAATGCCAAAAATAATAAAACAAAACTGTTTTTCAAAATAAATAAAAAATGTTGAAACCTAAATTTAATATAAAATAATTAAAAATCAAACCGAATTAAAATGAATGGTTCAGAAAATCCGAATTAACTGAACGGATGCCAAAGCACAAATTTAGATTCGAAGTGGACCTACATTTCAACCTTGCATCATCCTTTGCCACAAAAAGATAAAATAGCTTGAACACCAAAGTTTAAGTTTGCCAATAGGAGTGAGGCAATCTCAACCCTATCCACACTCCAACCACAATCTTTTATCCAATTCATCATCTAGCCTTGCCACATCTTCTCTCCTTATCAGATTTCCTCCTTCACAAATTCTATTATACTACAACAAATCCAATTCAGCTCCAAACTTTCCTTAGTAAACAGCAATGGCAGCCATGAACTCCAGTGTTTTGGCACGCAACTATGCTATCTCTGGCCCTGGATCATCTGAGCTTAAAACCAAGCTTCCTTCAGTTGCTTCTCCCGTTGTGTCTGGTGGCCACAAGTTGCCTGTGATCAGAGCACAGCAGGCTAAAGTTTCTGATTCCAAAGAATCAAGAGCCGGTGAAGGAAGGAGAGCTGCCATGCTCTATTTGGCAGCTACCCTTTTCACCACAGCTGCTGCTGCTTCTGCAAATGCTGGAGTCATTGATGATTACCTTGAAAAGAGCAAAGCTAACAAGGTTTGAAAAGTGATAAAAGCATCATACTTCTGGGGAAATTTTTGTAGGCTGCAGAATAACTGTAATAGATATATAACCTGATTTGCTGCAGGAATTGAATGACAAGAAGAGGTTGGCCACTAGTGGAGCAAACTTTGCCAGAGCATTCACTGTTCAATTTGGCACTTGCAAGTTCCCTGAGAACTTCACTGGCTGCCAGGATCTTGCAAAGCAAAAGGTTCAGATCCTAACATCTGCATCTTTTTCCTAGTTTCAAAGTTTCAGTTTATGATTTCACGATGATATCTTTGTTGTTTTTTTAATGCAGAAAGTACCATTCATCTCTGATGATTTGGCCTTGGAATGTGAAGGAAAGGACAAGTACAAGTGTGGTTCCAATGTTTTCTGGAAATGGTGATTAGATCCAAATGTACTTCTCACTTTCTACCTCTCAACATGTATCTAATTTTCCATTTTAACAGACTTCCCTATCCATTTGCTTTACTAGTTTTGACAGACTTCAAATACCTGCTTATTTCATTTTAGCATTTCCTTCAACAAATTTTATGCTGGCTGAATATACAAGCAATGTAAAATATATCTGATCTAGATCCCAGTAGTTGCAAGTTGTATCTTCAAAATATCAACTCAAACAATATATAGGAACAAGTATGAGATGAGTAATAATAATAATAATATAACTTTGCACCAATAAAGTAAATTATGTGAGTTTGATTGTACATGTGTGTCTATGATGACTCTATAGGTTGAATGAACCCTGAGCATACCATCAATCTTCAAAGTGACATCAAAATCAAATCTTAAATATCAAAGTTAAAACCGAATTGTAAAATCCAGTTGACTACGAGACTAACCTGTCCACCCCCAAGCACGCCTAACTGCAGACAAAATTGCATGAGGCTAACTCAGCCAGTAGCCCCCCTAACCTGTGCAATCTTTTGGGACCCCAACCTCACATCTACCCCACATGAAGAATAGAGGAAGAATCACATGAGCAACTGAAGTCCGTGTTAATCAAGTTTCTGAATGATTCACATCCACAGGTGAAAACTGAAATACACTCGGGAAGTGACCACAAACTTGAGCCTAAAGGCAACATGCTGAGGAGCCATTGTTCTGCAATTGGGGACATGGCAATGGAAACACAGCATTTGTACAACCTGAAACAAACTCACAATGCCATGCCGCAGTTGGGGCAAGTCCGAGTACCGTAACATTCTTAAAGCACACCCCTTCATATGATGCACCCTTGAGACCAGCGAGTTTGGGGGCTTTTGTTGAATTCAAACTAATGATGTTACTAATAAAAATACCCTTTATTTTAGGAATAGCTTTAGGATCCCATCCGCCATCAGGGTGGTCATTGGAGTCTCTACTGAACCTAACGGGTATTTTGACTCGTTCCATCTTTATATTATTTATGGTGATATTTGCAATATATCCCCCTCTACCCTTGTCAGTTTTTATACGAACCCCAGCTGCTGAATTCCAAACATTCATATCTTCAATAGTTACATTAGAAATCCCTCCAGACATCTCACTACCAATGCCAACACCAGAACAAGTTGGTGTAGTGCCCGATATTCTCCTCACTATTATGTTTGAGCTTGGTCGTGCGGTTCTGATGCCATACTGGTCCCATCCACTTTTTACTGCTACAAGATCATCTCCACTCTCGATATAGCAGTCTTCAATACATACATTGGTACTCGAGTCTGCATAAGTTTTAATGACAGTTTTGTATATGTCTCCAACATGAGGTTTAGGTTGTTATATGTGAGGTGCAATGTAGAATAAATTACATAAGAAAATACAGAATGACACTAACATACCGGCATCTATTCCATCTGTGTTTGGGGCATTAAGGGGAGCCAATATTGTCATTCCCTTAATAACGACATTGCTGAAGGAAAAGAGTCGAAACTGATTGTTAGTTTCTATCTCATAAGGTTAATCTTCTTGAAAACTACGAGAAAGATTGACACCTCATTTTACCTAACTAAAACTAAACAATCATGCACAAAACAGTACAAGCAACGCAGGATAATGGATAAACAAACGAAAGAAAATGAGCTACTACATGATAGAGAGGTCAAACCTGCAGTAAACAGGATGAATGGTCCAGAATGGCGAATTCAGGAAGGTTAAGTTAGAGATAAGAATGTTACGAGAGTTCATTATCTCCACAAGGTGGCCTCTTGTGTGGTTTAGCGTTTTGTTCCACCATAAATCCCACCACATCTTACCTTGACCATCAATTGTCCCATTCTGCCCTGCAAAATTAAAACTACTCATCGCATATACTTGATAAATCCTTTGAGATGGTAGAAATTCCTCACAGGCAGGTTTCAGGGTAAAAGTTGCCTTAGTAATGGTAGATTTTTCAAGATAAGTTAAATGATGATGGCAGCCAGGTGCTCTGTTGGAAGTAAAGACATTGATCAAGCTGTTAGTCTGCTTTTAGATAAATCCAGCTACTAGTTTGTTATCATGTACAAGTACAAGCCCCTAGTCCTCCTCTCAATATTTAGAATCAAACAGCAGAAGATAAATCCATAAATCTGGTAGCTATTCAGCTAGAAAGAGGCATGCAATTTGTTATTGCTCAATCTTGGTTGTTGAATGGTCAAATACTACTAAGTATGGAGTCTGATATTAACTTTTTCTTACTATATAAGGGTATATAAAATGAAAAAGAAAAGAAAAGCAAAGAAAGAAAATTCAATCAGACGTGTGCCTGATCGAATGGACCTGGTCTGAAAGGGTGTAAGATGCTTTTATTGAGAAATCGAGACCAGTGGATCGCACCCTACCAACATGTTACTTCAAAAAGGGAAAAAACCAGGATGAAATTACCTGTAATGACAGCATTGGTAAGACCATCACCATGAACAAGGCTTATATGCCTGGCTCCCAATCTCTCTCTCCCTTGACCATAAGAAGGCAATGGCTCTACAAGAGGCCATTCCTCTGGATCCTACACAAGAATTAAAAACCAGCGGACTTTAAACTCAAATTCCTCAAAACATTCATCCCATTCTCATTTAAATACTAAAATCAATCAACAGAAGAATTTTTATATATACATATATAAACAGAGCATTGGTGACCTGAGAGGCTAAGATAACAGCTCCGTGTTCAAGAAACAAGGTGAAATTACTGGTAAGATTAAAGCTTCCCGTCAACCACTTCCCTTTGGGCACATTAAGCTGAGAACCGCCTCTGCCGCTAAAACGTTGCATGTGAATCACCGCCTTCCAAAACGCAGCCGTATTCGAGGTTTTCCCATCGCCGACGCCCCCGAATTCCTTTATCGACATAACATGTTTTCTCATCGGCAACTCTCCGAAAAACCCGGCGCAACTTCCCGGGTCGGCGACGTCTTCGGGTTTAGGTGATTCGGAAACCCGAAAGAATTGAAAAGGGAGGATGGATTCTGTGGAGAATTGAACAGAGAGAATAGTTACGACCGTAAAGAGAAGAAAAAGGAAAACCCAATAGGGCTTTTTGAAGTGAGCCATTATAGAACGATAATATGGTTTCTCGGGCTCCATTTTTGTTGAAGAATGAGAGGAAAGCTTGGATTTTGATTACTTTAATTGGTTGAAAAGGTTAAAGATATTGATTGAAAAAACTCAAATTGGCATCTTAAGATCTATATTTTCATTTTCCTGCATACGTAAGAAACGAAGAACATGGCGAAGGAAGAGGAAGAGAAAGAGGGAGCTAAAAATATGAATTAACTCTGGTCTAATTCTGCATTTTATCCTTTTACTTTATTGGAATTAACAAGTTGGTCACTCTATTTTATTTTGTACGAATTTGACACTCGCGCTGTACGGAAGCTGATAAATTACTCGAATTGTTGGGTATCACGGTTAAGGTTTATCATATAATTCACCGACCAAGAAAACGTTTGTTCAACAATTCATACACAAGAAATTAGTTAAAATAATTCGTTCAACTAAGTTCTTCTCAAACATTTTCGTAACGAAAACTCAAAAAATGAATCTTATAGAACGAAAGTATATCACAATAATTTGAACAATTAATTTAATATTTTATTAATAAATAATAGAAACATGATTAAAATTGGTCAAACACGTTATTTTCAATGTTCAGTTAAGGAAACGTCATAAATACAATTAATAAACACCTATAAATTGGGCATGCATTCAACATTATATCAAGTTACATGATGTAAAATTCATTTAATTTTACACTATTCTATGACCATTTGATGAATATAATGGATGGATGAGATTAAACACTCCTATTTTTTCTCTCTTTAAAAATCTCCTTATTTTCAACTTTTAATCTCATTCATCCATTATATCCATCCAGTGGTCATAAATTAATGTAAAACTAAATGAGTTTTACATCATGTAACTTCATCTTAACCCTATATATATATATATATGATAATAATAATAATAATAAATCAGGGTTCAAAATCATGTTTTTACCTCTAATTAAACTAAAATTTTCATTTATAGTAAATCATCAAAATCATATTTCTAATAAATTAAAGTATAAGGATTAACTTAAAATTTTTCATAAAAAAGACCCTAAAACTTTGCAAGGACACACATGTACTTTTTGGATTAGGTTAATTGGGCAAAGGAGTTCCAATCACAATAAAAAACATGAAAGAAACAGTTTGATAAGTTGAGCCAGTAGGTAGATGCCACGTAGACTATTTTTGTTATTTGGAATGGTTATTCTTGCAGTCTCGTGTCCGTTAAAGAAGGTATACGCGTCTCTGACCGAACCGGTATCACTTCTTCCTCGTGGAATTCTCCGAAAGTTTTCTTTTCTTTAAAAGAAATAGGATTAATTGTATCACACACCCTCAAACTATTATTTTTATACTAACTTGGTCTCTACACTTTTTAAGTATTCCAATGTCATCCCCCAAAAATGGCTCTCATTCTAAAATGGTCCCCAAACTTTTGAATGTTTCATTTTATCCCTAAGCTATGACCCTCAGTCTAAATTGGTCCACAAACTTTTTGAATATTCCAATTTTAAGCTCAAATTACCGTTTATACCGTATCATATTATTACATAATACACATAAGTGTTTCATGACAATTAATAATTTTTATAACAATTTTATTAACATAAGATATAATTAGCATATACCAATAATTTGGGGATGAAATTAGAATGTTTAAAAAATTTGAGGATCAATTTAAAATGAAGTTTAGAATTTTGTGGATAAAATTGAAATATTTAAAAGTTTAGGAACCAATTAGAATGAACGATGATCTTTTGTTCTGTGTTCCCATGCATTAGCAAGGCTCAATATACCGTTTTACAATTGAATATTGATCGTCCACGTGGGATTAGAATGTAGGGGTTGAATATAAAAGGGTTAAATATACATTTGGTACTTGAACTTTACATACTCTCTCAAGTTGATACCTAAAAAATTTTGCTCCCAAGTTGGTACTTAAAGAACTTTTACTTTCAAGTTGGTACTTAAACTAAGCACCTTCTCTCAAGTTGGTACTTAAACTAAGCACCTTCTCTCAAGTTGATACAAAAAAGTATACATTCTATCAATTTAATACTAATTCGAATAATTCAATAAATTTAACTATCTATATTTAAAAATCTTATAAGTTTACTCTTTGTTCTTCTCTTAAATTGTTTATTTTTCTCCTATAAATGTTATATCGCTTTCCTGGTATAAAAAATTTCAATCGTAACTAGATGTTGTTTTATCGTAGAATGTAGTTATCTAATTGTTGTTTTGACCCTTTAGGCTTGTTTGATTTCACATTATTGAAGAAAAAATTGACTAAATTCATGGTGTTTTTAAATACAAATGGTTAATGTAACACCATGAATTTTCTCCCAATTCTAAAACCCTAAAATTTTAAATCTCTAATTTGTAATCCTAATTTTGTAATGACTAAATTAGAATTTTAAAAATTTGAAAACAATTTTATGAATGATTCAAAGCTTAGTGCCAATCATATAAATTGCCCTTGTGATACTTTACCCTAGGTATTTAAATACCTTAAATCGGCTATAAGCCATTCTTTTTCCATTGGTTCCTGCCGCTACACTCTCACCAATCACCCTCCCCTAACACAAACTTGCCCCGTCGATCAGTGCCCCTCGCGCCCGAGCCAACCGTCATCTGTTCTAACCCCCAATTCAGCCGACTTTGAAACCCAAAATCAGGCCATCTTTTTCGTAACGTGCTGGTATAAGTACTACTATTATATTATTACTACTTTGTTAATACCATTGTTTCTATCATATTAGTTTTTTTCACGTTCTTAATGAATATATATATCTATTATTGTTATATATATAGTCTAACAGTACTTGTACATATTGTTATTATATATATATTACAACTATTACTTTTCAGTTATATATATATACTGTTTGGGTTCCATTGTTAGAATATTTCTACAAAGTATATATATTTATACTTCAAATATTTTTCCACCGTTTCAATGTTACTTTCATATGTTTTTTATTTTTGTTACTATTATTATATACATTATATATATAATGATTTAATAGTTAAGTGATTGCTGCATGGTAGAACTATAGAAGTTATCTTGACCTGAATTGTTGATCTGATTTATAGTTCGTTTAGAATCAACCTGGTTCGGCCTGTTGACCGTTGAGTATTTACTATTGGATTCTGATTAAGATTATTTTTGTGATTAAGGTGACCATTACTCTTTTGATTGTGAGTCTGATGAACTGCCGCCTCCTCTGCATGTTTGAGTTGTCCCTACACGTACTACGAGGTCTACACGTGTGTAATTTTTAGATTAGTGTTTGTGATGTTTAATTTGGTGGCATAGTGATAGATTTTGGTATAGAGTTTTATATCATAGGTTTCGATTCAGCTAGACCCGAACATTAGAGGTGTTCTTCCCGACGTTAGAGCTATTGCTGCTTGAGGCGTGTTTCTTACGGTGCTACATATATATTTTTCTATGTGTTGGTGTTTTACACCTTATGTGATTATTTATATGCATTATGGCTTGTATGGTTGACATCACATGCATATGGTTTCATAATGCGTTTTAATTACGACTTATGGAACATTTGATTTACGGAACTATGATTTACGGATTTATGGACTATGGTTTATGAAGTATGTTTTATGGAATATCGGATTTATGAAACTGTGTTTATGAAATTTGAGTTTTAAACATCACGTATGTATGAGCATGGGTTGAGATTTGTATGGGGAAGTTCAGTGGTTTCACCCTTCGAGCTGAATTCCACTTCGGATGGCGGTTGTAGTGAGGAGTTTTGAGAAGCTTTCCTCTTATCTTGGCGGTTTTAGTTGGGTGCATTGCATTGTGTTTGTGATATTTGTGCTATAGTTTTAAAGGATTTTTAAAAAATAATACTATGTTTTATGATTATAGTTTTTCTTGCACTTTAGAGATACACTAAGTTCTTTAGCTTACTCCCCCTTAGTCTTTCTTTCAGATAAGTAGACCATAGGCGAATCGGTACTTAGAGGACCTCATATTTTATCTGATTATTTTATTATTCAGTACGAAATTATTTTTAGTTATTCAGATTATTATTTATTATTTTGATACATTGATGTAATTTCATACTTTGAGACTATTATGTTTTAGGATTGTTTTAGCATTCATTTACCGTGGTTTTTATTCAGGGATTTTTATTAAATATTCAAAATTTTAATTATGCCAATTTTGTTTTATTTATTCAAGTGATTTAATAAATTATTGTTATATATATTATTTTAATTTAAATTAAAGTACAATTTTTAAAATGTTTTCTTGAGGGTTAAGTTTTCAATTGTGACTTCCTAAATTCAGCATTTTCTTCTAAGCCGGGTTTAAGGGGCTACAGTTAAATTTATTAAATTGTTTCAAATTAAGACCAAATTGATATAATGTATAAGTTTTGAAACTAAATATGTTAATAAAATTATCAAAATAGTGTTTGGAATTAAAGTTTGGGTACCAAAATGAGAGCAAAAATTCTTTAGGTACCAGTTTGAGAGCAAAAATCCTTTAGGTGTCAACTTTGGAGGAAGTGCATAGTTCAAGTACCAATTTAGGAGCAAAAATTCTTTGGGTACCAATATGAGAGAATAAGTGTAGTTCATCTACCACATCTATATTTAAGCCTATATAAAATACATAATAAATACGATACACAATAATCACATTGTCTAATATAAAAGTTTCACTTCACAATGATGTATCTTACTAATTTTTTTTATAGAAAGAGATTGATATTACTACGTGTCTCATTAAAAAAATCCCTATAAACCTAATCGGAGAAAAATAGTATACTTGGCAATACTGCCAATACATACATAACCATAATTAACTACACATAAATCATCATGATAAATCGGTAAAATATCATCCGTAGGCGAAAGAAAACTGTGACACAAAAGGTCACCTTTGCGAGCAATTTTCGTCATACCATCCACAAGCTTATTTATCTCCCGACCAACGTGTTCCACATGAACCTCCCAAGCCCGGGACAAAAGGGATCGAATATCTAGAATCAACGATGAAGCCTACTGAGAACCACCAGTCTTCGTAATCCACCTGACCGCCTCCAAGCAGTCCAATTGCAAAATAAGACGTCGAACACCAATGGATCATGCACAAAGCAGACCCTCATACATACCCCATAATTCTGAGTCGACCATAGAGCACATACCGATATATTTGGTGAATCCAATCAATCAAAGTCCTTGATCATCACGCAGAACCCCACCACAAGACGCTAGTCCTGAAGTCACCGATCTTGATCCATCAACATTTAATTTACACTACCCCACAGTAGGGGAGCCCAAGACAATGACGTCGGTGTCGCCTGAGGAGATACCCGATTCACCCTGGGCGGCGAAGCACTAATTTCAACTTGCAACTTCTTGTTTTGAAGGATAATTGAGTCATGGACCACACAATCCAGATCAAAAATCAATTAGTTTCGATTACACCAAATGTGCCAGAGCAAACAACCAAATAGAATATCCCAGTCCAAAGTCTCTTTTGCATAAGAATCGGAGTTCACCAAATTAGCCAGAATCCATGCTTTAACGGGGGTGGAGAAAAAAATCCACAATCTTCTCAGATAGAATCAAAAGAACCCAAATCGGAGCAACCACCGGACACTATCGAAAAATATGATCAATTGTTTCCTCGGCAACCCCACACACATGACAACTAGAATCAGTGGACAAGTGCTTTCGCACACGCTCGGCATTCAACATTATTCGCTCATGGCAAACTGGCTATAAAAAAGGAACGAATCCGTGGTAAACAACGGGATTTACTAATCACCGTCCAAATGGGTTCACAAGGTTCAATCGGAAAATCCATACGAACGCTATAAGCAGATCGTACCGAGAAGGTGCGATCATCATTCGGTAACCATCCCAGAATGTCTAGTTGCTCAGTGCTCGAAGGAGCTCGGACTGCAGCAATATGAAGCAAAGCATGGTAAGGTAACCGATGCTCAAACGCTGCCCAGATCCAAACCCCATCTTCCGACACCAGAGCCACAGTAACATCGCCAATATCCCCAGTAGAACCATCTAACAGAAGAGCCGAGATGGGGGCGATATTATAGAAAAAACATATTTTATATAAAAACCTTATTTTACAATGATAAGTTTTATTATTTAATATTATAGTTTTATAATTGTTTAGTAATTTAAAACTATAAAGTAATTCAATAATCACTTTATAAATTAATCTGGATATATAAGAAATGGATGAATTGAATAGAAGGTAAGTAATATATATATATATATTACATTCTATAAATATTTTCTTATATTTTGGATAACAACGAAAAAGAATGTGTGTTTTTGACGAGAACAGTTTAATTTGACGTTCAACATCAAAATATTACAAATCTTTTACATTGTTTTTAGAGTGGAAACGATGCAGATTTAAGAGAGAAAAGTATGAATCTATGAAAAAAATTATTTTTTTGAGGAAGTTGAATTGAACTTAAAATAGATGGTTAATCTCGGAGAGTATAGTGATTTCTTTTTTAAAAGTTACTAAAATAAAAATATTCTATGCACATGCGGGAAAGAATTTATTTTTCACACGCGTCTAGTTTTTTGAGTTTAGATGTTAAGTTTTAAAATTTAGGGTTGTATTTTTAGTGATTGTGGTTATATTTTAAGGCTTAAGAATAAATTTTATGGTATGAAATTTAAAGTTTAAGGATTAGAGTTTAGTGTCACTAAAAGAGATACATTACAACTTTAAAAGACCGTTTATGGAAAAAAATTACTGACAGTACTTCAAATAATAACCTTCGTGAATAAACATTGGGGTATATATTTGTTATCAAACCTCATTGTGTATCTATTAGAGATATCTATGGATCAGATCAAATTGGGTTCAGAAAAACTTATGTACGGTATAACGTCATTTATACGTACCAAACATTTGTTTAACATAAACATGAGTTTCAAACTTTGCTCAAGTCCACTCATATTTTATAAATGTCTAACACAAACTCGTAGGCTATCACATTTTTTTTCAGAAAATAATTATTTTAATTTTAATTTTAATTTAAGATGTAATAATTTTAGGCATAAAGTTAAAATATGCCCTCAACTTTTGACTAAATAATTATTTTGGCTCCTATTCTTTTTTTTTGAACTAATTTAACCCCAACATTTCATTTTGGGTCAAAATTATGGGTGGTTATGGACATGTGCGATAGGTGCGACCGAACAAGGCCCATTATCTATAACAATTTTCTAAAAAAAATCTTAATCCATGGTATTAATTGTGGCCATAGGTGGTTCAATTCCATTAATTTTGTTTTAACGGTTAGATTAAATGTAGAATGTGACAATTAAAAGCTAACCTTAAAAGATGTAGAATATGACTGCTCAAGTCATATGAGAATGTTTTTGGCTTTTGTTTCTTCTTGATAAATTAGATTTGCTAGATAACGCTAATATCAAATCTCATTGTAATGATTTTGTAACACCCTCATATTGACACAGGTAACTCGATCCAATCGAGGTGTCATATTTGGGTCACATGAGCGACCCATATTAAAATTTAGTTAAAAAAATTGCCAAACCATTTAAAAACCATAAAACGAGTTCTGGATCAAAAATACAAGTTCGGAAATCATTCAATCAATGAAACATAAATCATGATACAAGTTACAAATACAAGTTTCAGACTCTAATATAAAAACAAGACGTGACGTACATGCCCCCTAATTACACAGATACCGTACTCCATAAGCAGCACCGAAGGAACTCCTATGCTGATGTCAATAACTGCGCCATGTTCATCCTTTATAACTTGCGATGGTAAAAACAGCATGAGCTTGGAAAAACTCAGTAATACAGAACTACCAAAAGATGTAGTAGGCACAAGCAAGTATATGGCAGAGCATAAGGATGTCATGGTGTTCCGGGTAACATGTTCCAATTACGATTCAACATTTCAATAAAACGTTATATCTAAAGGTAATGGAGTTGTTCTTTATTCAAACACTGAGTATCAGTCAAAAAGCATACAGATCGAAGAATTAGAAGAGAGATAGATTACAGAAGTTGAAGCAGGGAGTTTAGTGTGTTCCATTGAGTGCAGATAAGAACCATACAGAGAGTTTCAAACATTCATAATTTATTCAGTAGGGTAGTTTTAAATAAGGAATGAAAGTTTTATTTGAAGCACCTAACTATCAGTTCCCTAGAACTGCATCCATAAGGACTTACCCTAGGCCCATATGGTGTAGGAGCCAACCTAAGGAGATGCCTTAGGTCCATAAGGTCTTACCCTAGGTCCATAAGGAATTACCCTAGCCGAAGCGTAGGAACCTACCCAAAGGGATACCTTGGGCCCATAAGGAATTACCAGCTTGATCATGGTTGAACCTGTAGAGACTTCTTATAATATCCCAAATAGTACCCCAAAAAAATTAGTTTAGTGCATACAGTAGTAATGGTGTAAAAAAAAGAATCAGACATATATTTTCGTATATCAGAATACAGATAGCATACTTTTAGATCAAATATAGATGTGTATTTTTGGACAAATATGAGTCATGTTTTAAATCAGATGGACATTCTTGATTTCAAGCTAGAGAAAAATACTCATGTGCACATGGAACACACCAGATGGATCGATTTATTTTTAAGAGGCATTTAGTAATTGCAAGAAAAGGGACACGGATCTTCTGACATTTTTGATCTAATTTTAGAAGCGAGATCCCTAATAAAAGAGGGTTCACAACTAACAGCCTTAATCAGGCATTCAGGAATTGATGCATCGAGATCATTCATGATATCTAATATATCATGAGTGTTCTAATCATTTTGGCCAACAAGGACATTTTAGCCATTTTGACTTTCAAGGCAAATTTTAAAATTCAACCTCATAAAGGTAAAACAGTAATTTATAATATTTAGGATTTTTAACGATTTATCAAGCCCTCAAATGCATTTGAACTAACAGATCCCAACCTTGCAGTACTTACCAAGCACTCGAATATATGCACTTCAAACGTATTTATTTCCAAATACCGATTGTATTATATATCTAAACGATCGCCTTATATTTCACCACAGGACTTACCGTTGAGTGGCCGAACTTATATTCGTGCAGAAAAATCTTCCAACTTTGTATTAATATCAAGAATGATTTACGTACACGAGTCATGCTTCATAACCCTTAGGGGCATTTCATTCATTTAAGCTTTATTGGTATTTCCAGAATTTATCAAAAGCAATGTACTTATTCTAATCATGAGTGTATTTCAGTCATTTTGAAACTCGGGGTATATCCGTCATTTTTGTCAATTGAACCATTTATGGTATTTCAAGGAAAATGTCTTGCAGATGTTTGTTTAGGAATTAGAGAAATCTAGGCATCTCGCAATCTCGAGGGTTAGAAACTTGTTACCGAGATTTTTTTTAATAGATCAATAATTTAATAGGTAAATATGTGGTTCTATCAGATTAAGTGTGAATTCCCAAGTTATTTTCACTATCAGAGATATCTAGGTCCTTTTTACATCTCAAGAGTATTTTCATCATTTCTCATCCACGTATATCAGGCATTAAATCTTTTATCAAGAAATAATATGAATTGAAAGTTTTGAGGTGAACTGCTTTATTGATTATTCACTAAACTTGGATTTCTTTCTGGTAATCAATTCCTTATTCAAGTCATTCGATCTTAACCAGGTTATTATTATTTTACCGTAAACAGTGCAACTTTAAAAAAATCAATGGTAATAAAATAACCAATCATATTTTTTCATGCATTAACCAATTACCAACATGTTTCATAAATCATACAGTAAGTAGTAAAGTATTACCTCGACTCCAGCTACATCGATCGGCCTTTGATACACTCGTTAATCGCTCTTGAGCCCGAATTCAATGTCCCTTAAATCTCGGATACAGGGAAATATGAATACTTTCAATTAAACATATCCCATAATCAATCTTTTACTCAATATATTGCTCCTAAACTGATTAATTATATACATATGCATGCTCGAGTTCAAGGTTAGATTCGAAGGCTTTTTTGTCAGAATTTCGCGAATCTGACTTCAAAAATAGACTCAGAACGTTGAAAAACCCAAAATATGAGTTTTTTTAAAAGTTGACTTTTGGTCAAAGTCAAAGGGTCAAAGTCAACGATCAAAGTCAACGGAGTTTGAGCTTAGACTGGGTCTGTTCGATTATCGTGCTCAGAATAATTTGGGTTTGAGCCTAAGCTATTTGGCTTGATAATAGGTCGGCCCAATCAATAAAGCATGTCGAGTTCGAGCCAAACCAGCTCAGTTTAAAGCCAGACCGATCCATAACCTGTCGGACCAAAGGGTAACCATTATGGCTATCGAAAATTGCTTATGACGGTGCGTAGCCTCTATGTGTGGCCTAAATCGACCGAAAAACACTCCAAACTGGCAAAAAAACAACAGAAACTCAACCAATTTTTAATTTCCAGGGGCTTACCAAAATGTGGAACGGCAGAATCCATGGCGACGAAAGGGAAATCGAAGGGATTCTTAAAATTTCTGGCAGCACTCAAACAGCGATGAATGCTCAAATAGAAGGTCAGGTTCTAATCGGCTCAACACCAGGAGTCTGATGCTGGTGGCGGTGTCTTTCGCCGACGTCACACGGTGGTAAAAACGTTAAAAAACATAAGGCTGTCACTTGAGTTTCTTATTGGACCTTTAAGCCATTCTCTACGACGAGCAACGGGGAACCAGGGCGAGTAGTGGCTGGGGTTTTGATTGGGACGGGACGACGGTCACTCTGATGGTGGCGGTGACAATCACGAAAGGGCATAACGGGGTGGTCGAAGTTGTGGACGGTAATAGGGGGTGTTGGGTGACTTTTAGAATTCTTCAAAGGTCTGATATTTTCAGATATAAACTCCAACATTAATTATGGTAAGGGGGTTGGTTCAGACTTTTATTTCATTTCAATCCAAACCCAGAACATAGGTTAGATAAAAACGGATGGAAACTAAAACCCAAGGATGGTTTAGTTTAGATGGTTAAAGCTTAGGCTCACCAAGCATAAGTCATGGGCTCAACACTTCCCATTTTTTATTATTTTGCTTCCCCTTCCCCATAATCATTTATATTTCTTTATTAGGGGTGTTACAGATTTTGAAAATTCTCTTAGGAATGGTGAGTTATCTGATGTTGATGGAAATTAGCTATATTTGTTGACCTGAAATTACTTAGTGGGCTTTTGCCAAAGAAAAAAATAGGAGCAATGGATTTATTGAAGTTTTTAAAACATTTTAATTACTCTCAAATGAGACAATTGCATATAGAGTCTTATTAACTATTCTTATTATTGTTGTTTCTGCAGAACGAAGTTTTTCAAAATTGAAGTTTTTGAAGTCATACTTACGGACAACTATATCACAAGAAAAGCTAAATGTACTTACTTTAATGGCAATCGATAGTGATCTTTTGGAAGTAGTTGATATTGAAAGCGTTGTAGATAATTTTCCTTTGTAATATGCAAGAAGAACAACATTTTTAAGTGAAAATATTAGACTTTTAGGTGTTTGTGAGTAACTTTTTATGTTTCTCAAGAGAGTAATCTAATATATTTTTTTGTATAAGGGAACTTTATTTTAAAAAACTTTATACATCTTTCATATTATAAATTAATGGCCCCATTTTAATAAATTGCACAGGGGCTCTTAAATCTTTGAGCCGACCCTGGTTAAAATGATCTTTCTACAAATGAAAACTGTTAATTAACTAATGGTAAATGACTTGAAATAACTTGGCAAACCTACATGACAGTGCATGCTGACATGACACTGTTAAATAAACAAAAATTATATAAAATATAAAATTATTTTTCTACTGACGTATTATTCTATCAAGTCATTTTAAGTTGTTTATCGTAAGTTGACTAATAATTTTCATCCACAAAAGGGCCATTTTGACACAAAATAAAACGTTGAGGGTTAAATTGGTTCAAAAAAAGAATATGAGCTAAAATGACTATTAAGTCGAACGTTAGGGGCAATTTTTGGCATTATGCCATAATTTTATATATTTTGTTTTATTAAAATTTTTAACATAGACAACTTAACATTTTGTATAAGGTTTACCTTATAGCATTATATATTATTATAAAATAAAATTTTATGTGATAAAAGTAATATGATATGTTACAAACATACAAAACAAGTTAGACGATAGATTTAAGTCTTGAATGTTGGATTTTGATGTTGACACATTTTATACCGGACTAAATTTTATGCCCAAATCCTTCTATATTAGTTTATCTCTTGAATAGATCTAGTAAACATGTTTTTTTTTATAAAAATCTGCAAGCGGTATTGTATTTTTTTTAAACTACAAGACATACCATTAAACTTTAACATATATATAAAAAATACCACTAAACTATACAACGATATTATTATATTACTAAAGTTTGTTTTTTGCTTCAATCCAACTCATAACGGCCCGTTAAATGCAAAACGACATCGTTTTAGCATAGTTGCTACTTGCTTTGATGCTTGAGATAGGCTAAAACGACGTCCTTGTTTGAACTCAAACCAAGAAACTTTTGGATGAATAGTTGGTATGAAACCACTAAGCTAATTTAAAAACTTGATATAAATCCAACGCAAATAGTATATAAGTAAAACTGCAGTTGAACTTAATTTCATTTATCTCATGATATAATTTTATAATATTTATAATATAATTTCATAAATATATTAACTTTATAAATAAATATTACTTATAATTTATATTTCAAAACTAAAATATTATTTACAATATATATAACTAAATCCTAAACCACAAATTCAAAATCTCAAACCCTAAACTCTCAACCATAAACCATAAACTCTAAACCCTAAACCTAAAACCTTATATATAACTAAATTCTAAACCATAAATTCAAAATCTCAAACCCCAAACACTATCCCTAAACTATCGACCATAAACTCCAAACTCCAAACCCCTAACCTTATATATATAACTAAATCATAAATCATGACTCTCAAATTCTAAACCCTAAAGCTAAAATATTATTTATATATATTAGGAATCCTAATATATATTATAAATAACATTTTAATTTTAGGGTTTAAGGTTTATAATTTAGGATTTAGTTATATATAAGATAGAGTTTGGATTTTGGGGTTTAGTTATATATGGTTTAAGGTTTAGTGTTTGAGTTTGGGATAAGGGGTTTGATTTTTAGTTATACATAGTATTTATAATACTTTGTTTTTATGATATAAATTATAAGTAATATTTATTTATAAAGTTAATATATTTATAAAATTATATTATAAATATTATAAAATTATATCATGAGATAAATGAAATTAGGTTCAACTGCCGTTTTATTTATATATTATTTGAGTTAGAATTATATCAAAGTCTTTAAGTTTGCCTGATAGTTTGGTTCCAATCTTTCATCTTAGAGTTTCTTGGTTCAAGCCTTCTTAAAGGCATGTTTTTCTTAACTTTCCTCTAACAAAAAGACATCATTTTGGCATATTTTAGGCATCAAAGCAACTATATCAAAACAACGTCGTTTTGCATTTAACGGTCTGTTTCAAGTTAACGGCGGAGTGCTTGGATTGAAACCAAAAACAAAGTTTAGTGGTATAATAGTAACAAAAAAAAGTTCAGTGGTATAATAGTATCGTTTTATAGTTCAGTGGTATTTTCGTTACACATGTTAAAGTTTCAATGATATTTCGTGTAATTTACCCTTTTCTAAATAATAAAAAGGTTTATGGATTTTACATTAATTTTAAATGAAATTTTTTTGATACCTAGGCTATGTAAATTTTAGTTTACACGTGCCTTTTAGTTTTAGGGGTTAGGATTTTATTTTAGGGTTTAAAGTTTAAGGGTTTAGGTCATAAGGTTTAGAATTTAAGATTAGTGTTTAAAATCTAGGGTATAGGGTTTAAGGTTTAAGGTTTAATTTTTTAGAATTAGGGTTAGGAATTTAGGATTTGAGTTTTATAGTGTAAATATACAGGCCTGTGTAGAATTAGTTTTACACTGCGTGTGTATCAAAATTTTACTCACTTTAAATATTCATCTTTTATTTTATGTTATTTTAAATTTTAACAAACTACCTTTCTAGTCACTTAACTATAGGGGTAATTCTACCTTGATTACTAAACTATGAATTTTGTCAATCAAGTCACTTAATTATTTAAATGGTAGGGTATCAATCAAGCCACTAATCAATTAAGCCACTAATCACTACTGAACTATGAATTTTACACATACTTATAGTTGAATCAAGTGAATAAAAAATCAAAAATAAAGAAGAAAAATAAGAAAAAAAGATGGGAGAATGTTATGAATGAGACAAAAAGATCAAAACTTATAAAGCTAGGGTGTCGACGCCGTTTTTCGTCCAGGCCGAAATAGATTGGGCCTTCAAAAGCCCGTCAAACGTTCGGAGTCGCCATCGGTCATTTTGGTTTGGGTACGACTGAAAACCTATAAAACTGGTCTGCGTCGACACCGAGATCATCATCAGGTTCAGGAGTCGGTTACGGGTGAGGAATGTTATAGCACCCCCACTACGGCCAAAATTGGTACCTAAAGGTTTTGGTTTCTAAAAAATGAATTCTCAAAAAGGGGTTAATGGCACTGCTAATAAAAAAATATGCTCCTAAATGTAAGAAAAATGATATGGCATGCTCAAAAATGTAAATGCGTAAACTAACTCAAACAAATAAAATAAATCAATCATAAAAAGGACAAATCTAAACTTAATAAAATAAATTAAATTATCAATCAAGTTCAAATTAGACACCAAATTAAACTAAAACAATTTTAATTAGAAACCAATTCACAAATTAATCAATTTATTAAAGCCAATCAATTACAAAATCTTTATACGAGGACCAAATCAAATTAAAGAACAAATCACAAAGCTTAATAATTAATTGATTTATGAAGGAGGATTTAATTAAAAAAATAAATTGAAATCTACATGCCGAGTTTTAATTATTCTAACATGAAATGGGACTAAAATGAATTAAACCTAAACCTAAACCTAAACCTAAACCTAAATCTAAACCTAAATGCCAAGCACCTAAAATGTGAGATGGCCTAAGGGTGAATTTACCCTAAGCCTAAATTCATGCGTGAATTGCTGCAAAAGTAGCAAAGCTTCTTTAAAATGTGGGACCCACACCTGTTTAAAATACACGGTTTCACGGCAGAACAAAGAGAAAAAAAAGGGTCGAATTAATATTTAAAATAAAACCAATCTTAATGTCTTGAAAGTCATCGGTCTTTTACTCGAACACAAACAGAATAATCTCTTATCTCATCTATCACACACGTACACACCGGCCACCGCCACTCACCCTCACCGGAGATGGCCGGAACTCGAAACATATGGCATTCTCTCATTGATCTTCTACTCCCAAGTCCAAAAATCAAATTAGTTTCAGCAAAAACGAAGTAAAATTGGCGCGAATCTACAAAAAGAAGTTTAAAATTTACTTTGTTCAAACTCTGAGACTAGCCGTCGGATCGAGCCGCCTTCGGGATATGTCTCTCTTCTTACCGTTGTCTTGCTATTCACCATTCGGATTTCACTGGAAATACTCCGGTCGTCGAAAAAGGTAAGTGACACCTCGGTTCCTCACTTTCTCGTCGTTTTCAGAACTAACTCCCTCTTCTTTATTTCGCAGGTTTTCTCTAATTTTTCCTTTTGTATCCCCCCCCCCCCGGTTTTAGTTTGCTGTAGCTCCTTTTATTATAAATTTCCAAGCTATTTTTAGGATGCCCACAAAGTGAGTGATGCATGTGGTTGAGATATTTAGGGAGGTGAGTTGGTGGGTGTTTGACCGAGAATTGAGGGCATTGGTTGTTAGGGGATTCACGGGTTGGTTGAGCAAATACCATGTTTGACAGGGATTTGTTGGGTTATGAGTCGAGGGCATATCGGGTTTAGGATTTGGGTTTGGGTCAAGCAATCGAACCCAGATAAATTTGGTACTTACAGCTATTCCTCTTTGTTCATTGCTCGTATGAGAGAAATAGAGAAAAGACTAAAAAGCAACAAATTTGTATGATGAAAATTAAACTTGCAAAGATGGTGCCCCCGCTCATCCTGAGTGCTTTGAAGATCGAGAACTCACTCTCTAATATAATATGCACCTTGTTCCTCTCGAGAGCACTGGATTCGGGAACGCATTTCTCGATGTAAGATGTACCCCGCTCATCTCAAAGGGCATTGAAATTCAAGAACTTAATATAACCCGCCCGTCTTAAGGGCATTGGAATTCAAGAACTCATTTTTCGATGTAAAATGCACCCCGCTCGTCTCAAGGGCGTTGAGATTATAAAATGTACCCCGCTCGTCTCAAGGGCACTGAAATTTAAGAACTTAATGTACCTCGCTCGTCTCAAGGGCATTGGAATTCAATGACTTGTTTCTAGATGTAAGATGCACCCCGCTCGTCTCAAGGGCGTTGAGATGTACCCCGCTTGTCTCAAGGGAACTGAAATTCAAGAACTTAATGTACCTCACTCGTCTCAAGGGCATTAGAATTCAAGAACTCATTTCTCGATGTAAGATGCACTCCGCTCGTCTCAAGGGCACTGAGGTGTACCTCGCTCGTCTCAAGGGCACTGAAATTCAAGAACTTAATGTACCCCGCTCATCGCAAGGGCATTGGAATTCAAGAACTCATTTCTCGATGTAAGATGCGCCCTGCTCATCTTAAGGGTGCTGAGATGTACCTTGCTCATCTCAAGGGCACTAGATTTAAGAACTCAATCTATTGATAAAAATATGCACCCGGCTTATCTCAAGGGCGCTGTAAGATGTACAACGCTCATCTCAAGGGCATTGGGATTCAAGAACTCAATCTATTTATAAAAATATGCACCCCGCTAGTCTCAAGGGCGCTATAAGATGTACCTCGCTCGTCTCAAGGGTACTGGGATTCGAGAATCTCGATGTAAAATGCACCCCGCTAGTCTCGAGGGCACTGTAAGATATACCCCACTCGTCTCAAGGGCACTAGGATTCGTAAGATGCACCTCGCTCGTTTCAAGGGTGCTGTAAGATGTACCCCGCTTGTCTCAAGGGCACTGGAATTCGAGAATTCATTTCTCAACATAAGATGCATGCCCGCTCGTCTCAAGGGCACTGTAAGATGTACCCCACTCATCTCAAGAGCACTAGAATTCGTGAATTTATTTCTCAACCTAAGATGTACCCCGCTCGTCTCAAAGGCGCTGTAAGATGAACCCTACTCGTCTCAAGGGCACTGGAATTCAAGAATTCATTTCTCAACATAAGATGCACCCCGCTTGTCTCAAGTGCGCTGCAAGATATACCCTGCTCGTCTCAAGGGCACTAGAATTTAAAAATTCATTTCTCAACGTAAGATGGACCCCTTTCGTCTCAAGGGCACTCATTTTCTCAATGTAATTGGTTGCACTTTATCTTGGAAGCTTGATGACACTCCATCACGAAGGTAATTTTGACACTCTATCTCAGAGGTAATTGGTAGAATTCCATCTTAGAGGCAAATTGTGGCACTTCATCTTGACGACAAGTGGTGGCACTCCATCTTGGAGGCAAAGATCTTATCATTCGTGTTTGAAGTAGGATTTGATGTAGAATCGTTCATTCATGATTAAGGCAAAGTTTAGAAAATGAAGATGCCCTTATTCGTGCTTGAGTCTGGATTGGATGTAGAACTACTCATTCATGCTTGAGACAAGGTTCTGTTTGTACCTGTTTTATAATCAATGTGCAGAGAATGCATAAGGAAACATGTACATCAATGATGTAGATGTATGCTCTCATGGTTAATGGTGATGTAAAGATGCTTGGAAAATGTTCTTTTCGAACCCAGCTTGATCACCTCAACTTCCTTTTTCCTCCAAGTGGGGCGTACATTCATCACTTTCAGATTGTGACAATTCATTTTGCCCCAAACAAATTTGTCTCCAAGCTTTCGTCTTTTCTTTTCCTTGCCCCATTCTTGATTTTAGGCTTTTCAAATCAGAGTGACCCTTGTCAAAAACATCCTTTTTATATTCTTAAAAGAGCTGTTATTTATTTGAAAATATTTCTCAAAACACAAAGAGATTTTAAAACTATTTTTGCAAAATGAAAATGTTCCCCCACACTATAGGCTCACAACGAAAATATTTCATAAAATTTGAGTTCATTGAGTATCAAACAAATCAATTACTCTTTCAATCTTTCAAAATTATAGCTCTTTGACATGCGTCAAGACTATTGGTGATTTCAAGGTATAAGTCAGTTTGGAATACAATGTGTTTTGGGATTGGCTGTTTTGAATGAGACATAATTCTTCAACTGTTCATTTATTTCTTCAAAAATGATCGAAGTAACTTCAGCTTCTGGAACTGTTCACTAACTTCAAACCCTTATGTATGTTTTTTAGGGCGAGGGAAACTTTATTGAACTTCTAGGGGATCACCTCTCGCGTGCCAGTCATGCGTATTTGACTTTATATTCGAGCCGCTTTTTTAGGTTTTCGACTCAAATTCACCATTGGTTTAAGACGCCCTTTGCGGGTTTTCATTTTGAACCCTCATTTTCTTTTTTTTCCTTTTTCTTTTTCTTTTTTTCTTCTTTTTTTGATTATTCTATCATGCGTTATAAAATTTAGAAATCTCCCGCAAATAAAAGAATTAACTCCAAGAGGAAATATTAATTCTAAAGATAGACCCTTCAACTCAAATATCCATGTACGATCAAAATGGACTTTATAGGCATGTAACATAGGTCATGGTTCAGGGTTATGAAACAAAGGATAAATAGGCTCAAACATGTGTTTAAGGGTAAATAACCAAAGATCAATTGTTTCTGTTGGAATCTTGTTCCCACTTTGCTCGACTTAAATTTGCTTCCACGTGCTTTTTTGGATCACTCTAGATTGTTCATTTTTAGGTTTTCACCCTATAGTTCATTTCCTTTATTTCTCTTTCATCTTCAAGGATTCATGATCTTTCAACGAATATTAGATCTTGAACTTCAAATGACAACAAGTCACGTGCTTTAGCTTGAATATAATCAAACTCAAAAGAGTAATTCTTGATGAGAGACTCTACATGTGTGCTTTTCGTTTTGTTTATTTCATGTTTTTCTTTTCATTCTTCCTTATTTTTTTCATTTTTCTTAATTTTCTTTTTTCTTCATGAATTTAGAACTCTGTTTTAAATTGAGCACAAGTCACCTATTGTTACTGAAAACATGTCTTCTTGGTCTTTGCTCCTAGATCAATATTGGATCTTGAACTTCAAATGACAACAAGTCATGTGCTTTAGCTTGAATATAATCAGACTCAAAAGAGTCATTCTTGATTAGGGACTCCACATGTATGCTTTTCGTTCTGTTTATTTCATGTGTTTCTTTTCATTTTTCCTCATTTTTTATTTTTCTTATTTTTCTTTTTTCTTCATGAATTCATAACTCTATTTTGAATTGATTACAAGTCAATTCTTGTTGCTGAAAACATGTTTTCTTGGTCTTTGCTCCTAGATCATAAGGCTTTATTCTCACAGTACAATAGACAATTTACTCATGTAAAGAGATATTTCTTGACTTTTGCCCCCAGTGAGAAGGGTGATACTTGGTTAGGGTTCAAATCAAAGAAAATTCTAAGGCTTAATGGGGATGACAAATGATAATTTACTCTTTTTGTGAAGGAAAAATGAAGGAATGCCAAATATCTTTTCATACATGAATATTTTCGTAGAAGAGTTACTCTCAAAAGAATAGATATTTAGAATTAACTCATTTATTTACAGAATCATCTAAAAACAAATAATGCATGATAATCTAATCTTTCTTTTTTCATTTTTTCTTCTTCATGCTTGCCCCAACTGTTTGAGTTCATTCACATAATCGACACGAGATGCCCCACCTTGTCTTCTTGTTGGAAGATTCACACACCAGTGAACATCTTAATTATCATGTATTTGAGGTGTATATTAGAAAAAAGTCAACTTTAGGTTGAACTTTCAAAAACCAAGGAATAACTTGGATGTCGTCTTCTTTAGAAGGCTAATCATGCAAAAAAAGTTGACTTTGGGTCAAACTTTCAAAAAAGGTGTTACTCGAAGATCGTCTTCCTTGGAAGGTTAACCTTGCATCATGTTTGACTTTCCAAGTACTGGTCATGAAGAATGAAGAATTTAAGATGAAAAGATCAAGAGATCATGTTTTTGGTTTCAAGTGAAAGGTTAATCTTGTCTTATGTCAAAGGTTTATAATCTCAATTCTCCAAAGAGCATTTCATTTGTTTGATTTGCATAAAACTTCAAAATTTTCACAAATTTATTTCATTGTTCATAGCTTATTTGAAAGCTCATTTTTGAAAATATCATCATTTATTCATTGCTCAAAATTTATTTACAAAACAAGTTTCAAAAAAGTTTCGAGAAATTCATGACAAGGGTCTTTTCAGTGTAGACATCGAGAATCTTCTACTTGAATCTTCTTATTCTTCATCACACATCACTGCTTGATCATCTGCCCATATGAATTTGCAATACTAATGTTGATGCAAGGATGCATATAAGGTGTTGATTTATAACTGTCCCTTCATAGAGCAATTTTCGTAATTTCTATTACAAGAATCCTCTATTTTTAGAGGTCAGTCGTACGTCAACATCTCTTTATTAGACATTATGAACATGATGCATGTTAGAAAACACAAAAATAAAAACATGGTTAGTACATCTTAATAACAATCAAAAAAGACAAAAGGGGAAAATGGTTAGTACAACATATAACACACAAAGTATATACATGCATAAATTTAAAGCATGGTAAAAACGTGTGTGCGTGTACATATGTAGGTGACCGCTAACAATCCAGGTTTGTCATGGCTCTAATAGGGTGGGCTCCTACGACTCACTACACGTGGTTCAAGGTTCTAAAAAAGGTACCCAAACTATCCTTACTGACCTATGAAGGTTAATAAAAACCCCAATCCTCACCTATTATAGGCTCCTACGGACCGAGTTCAGTTTAGGGGGCTCACTCCTTTAAGCTTGTACGGAGGATTAACCTCTCGAAGGGTAGCGATTGCAACCATTTAAGCGGGACAAAAGCTCGGGTTGAGAGCTTATGATATGCTTGTGCGCAAAGGAACATCGAACACGAGGCGACCACTATTGAGCAATCTCCGTAAAATACGAAAACCTTCAATTTTTGTGATCACCAATAGTCTAAATTCCTTTTTCCTTTTTAGACAACATATACCCCGCAGCCTGAATCTCTTCAATGTCCCCAGCGGAGTCACCAAGTTGTCGACGTTATTTTTCGCCCGGGCCGAAATATATTGGGCCTTCAAAAGCCCGTCAATCCTTTTCAGTCGCCATCGGTCGTTTGGGGTTGGGTACGACCAAAAACCTAAAAAACTGGTCTACGTAGACACCGAGATTATCGTCGGATTCGGTAGTCGGTTACGAGTGAGGAAGGTTATAGCACCCTCACTACGCCCAAAATTGGTACCTAAGGGCTTTGGTTGTCTAAAAAGGGAATTCTCAAAAAGGGGTTAATGGCACTACTGATAAAAAAATATGCTCCTAAATGTATGAAAAATGATATGGCATGCTAAAAAATGTAAATGCGTAAACTAACTCAAACAAATAAAATAAATCAATCATAAAAAGGACAAATCTAAACTTAATCAAATAAATTAAATTATCAATCAAGTTCATATTAGACACCTAATTAAACTAAAACAATTTTAATTAGAAACCAATTCACAAATTAATCATTTTATTAAAGCCAATCAATTACTAAATTTTTATACGAGGACCAAATCAAATTAAAGAACAAATCACAAGGCTTAATAATTAATTAATTTATGAAGGAGGATCTAATTAAAAAAATTGAAATCTACATGCTGAGTTTTAATTATTCTAACATGAAATGGGACTAAAATGAATTAAACCTAAACCTAAAGGATAAAAAACCCCTAAATGCGAAGCACCTAAACTGTGAGATGGCCTAGGGGTGAATTTACCCTAAGCCTAAATTCATGCGTGAATTGCTGCAAAAGTAGCAAAGCTCTTTAAAATGTGGGACCCTCACCTGTTTTAAATGGCTTAAGCCAAAAAACAGCCCTCAAATTATATTTTTTTTTGTTTTTAACTATTAAATTATAATTTGGGCAAAATAGACCCTTAAATTATTATTTTTGGCCAAAATAGGCACTTAAACTATCATTTTTGATCACTTTAAGTTCCTAAATTATTTTTTGGTCAAAATAAGTACCTAAACTATATCATTTTTCTTCTTTTAGTCCCCAAAACTAGGGGTGTTCAAATCCGGATACCCGGGTATTCGGATACCTAAAGTACCGGGTACCCGAATCTTCGAGTAGTAGAAAATGTGGCCCGTGTCTTGACCCGGTTTTTGCGGGTACCCGAAAATTTAGGTATTTGGGTACTCGGATATATAAATATATATTTTTCAATATAAAATATTTTATTAGTTTAATATAAAAATATATATTTATTAGTTTAATATAAAAATATGTATTTATTAAATATAAAAATATAAAAAATCTTAGATTTTTATTAGTTTAATATAAAAATATGTTATTGAATATAAAAAATATTAATTTTAAATATATCTGGGTACCCGTGTACCCAAAAATTCTTAATTTTGTGACCCGGGCCCGACCAGAGAAGTGACGGGCCGGGTACCCGACCTGGGTAAAAAATATTTGGGTAAATACACGGTTATTTATGTTCAGATAATCAGGTTGGGTCAGTCGGGTCGGACATTTTTGAACACCCCTACCTAAAAGTATTAATTGGTCAAAAAATCTTTGTGATGGGTCAACATCTTATTAGTCGAAATAATTTTCTTTTGACTTAAATAACTATCAGACTTAAAATGATCAGAAATGATAGTATAACTATCAGACTTAAAATGATCAGAAATGATAGTTTATGGACTTATTTTGATTTATTATATTTTAAAATTTAAAAAGAACATAAATATTTATATATGTTAGAAAAGCTTATAAAATGATATTTTTGTAACTATAGACTTAAAGTGATCAAAAATGATAGTTTAAGGGCTTATTTTGCTCAAATTATAGTTTATGAGCTTAAAGTGGTCAAAATAATAGTTTAAAGGCCTATTTACCTAAATGATAGTTTAAAGGCTAAAAACAAAAGAAAAAACATAGTTTAAGGGTTTCTTCTTTGTTTAAGCCGTTTTAAATACACATTTCACGGCAGAACAAAGAGGATAAAAAGGGTCGAATATTTCAAATAAAACCAATCTTAATGTCTTGAAAGTCATCGGTCTTTTACATCTAACACAAACAGAATACTCTCTTATCTCATCTTTCACACATGTACACACCGACCACCGCCATTCACCCTCACAGGCGACGGCCGGAACTCGAAACATATGGTATTCTCTCTCTGATCTTCTACTCTCAAATCCAAAAATCAAATTAGTTTCAGCAAAAACGAAGTAAAATTGGCGCGAATCTACAAAAAGAAGTTTAAAATTTACTTTGTTCAAATTCTGAGACTCGCCGTCGGATCGAGCCGCCTTCGGGATATGTCTCTCATCTTACCGCTGTCTTGCTATTCACCGTTTGGATTTCACTGGAAATACTCCGGTCGTCGAAAAAGGTAAGTGACACCTCGGTTCCTCACTTACTTTCACGTCGTTTTCAGAACTAACTCCCTCTTCTTTATCTCGCAGGTTTTCTCTAATTTTTCCTTTTGTATCCCCCATTTTAATTTGCTGTAGCTCCTCCTTTTATTATGAATTTCCAAGCTATTTTTAGGATTCCCACAAAGTGAGTGATGCATGTGGTTGAGATATTTAGGGAGGTGAGTTGGTGGGTGTTTGACCGAGAATTGAGGGGCATTGGTTGTTAGGGAATTCACGGGTTGGTTGAGCAGAGACCCCGTTTGACTGAGATTTGTTGGGTTATGAGTCAAGGGCATATCGGGTTTAGGATTTGGGTTTGGGTCAAGCAATCGAACCCGGATAAATTTAGTGCTTACATAGGGGAAATACACTACGGAATTACAACTGCTCAAGTACCAATAGATTAGCAGAGGAGTGCACGAGTATCGGACACCCAAGGCCTAACTATTTTTTGTCTGTTTCTAGGCTTACATATGAACTTAGAATGTAAATTGTTATAAACAAATATTTCTTCCTTTATATTTTCTCTCGAGAAATTTCTTATTCTCCCCCTCTTCTTATTTCTACAGATTGTTTGGAACCCAATTGTATGCTCAGTTTTTAACATTGATGCTTTCGTTGAAAGTGAAAAACTATGGCGAACATCATTGAAATAATGAAATCGAATACAAAAATTCTAAAGCAGACAAATGAAACGCGCCAAGAAGTGCTGAAGCAACTAAAGTTTTTGACGGGACATGTCAGTAAGATGAATGGTGGTGGGATCAGAGGAAGTTGGGGCTAAGCAAAGTGAACCAGGGACAAAGATCCGCCAAGTGATTGACGAATTGCCAACCCCCCGCTGATAATACAATTGTTGACCAACCAATTTACGACAATGAAGGACTTCAACTTACCAGCATTAATGAAAGAGAACAACATGAAATGGTAAGTTCAAACAAGGAGAAGCAATTCAAGAAGCTAACTCTATTTGCTGGAAATAATTTCTTGGGATTGAGTAGGCATTCCACAATTACAAAAGCTATGGCCAAGGCAGCAATGGAGCAAGGAACATGTCCAAGGTGTTCCCCACTGATCGATGGGTATACCAATTACCACATGGTACAAGAATCAGCCTTGACAAATTTAAAGAAGAGAGAGGCGTGTCTTGTTTTAACTTCAGGATTTGCAGCCAATGTGACCATGATGATTGCAATCGAAAATCAAATTGGAGAGGACCTAAAGGCGACCACCATCAGTTTCTCTAAAATGTTATGTTCGCCATCCGTGTCAAAATCCTTCTTGAAGCTGGTACTACCAAGTTTCTTTGGGAATCACAAACTTCATTTCAGCATCAAAAATAAGAAGGTACAGGTATGGTAATGATGCATAAAGATATTGTTCAATTAATTTCCAGTGTTTTAGTCGATGGGTGTAAGTTTCGTTCTGTTAAGGTTGTGTACAATGAAAACATTGCTAAGCCTTTTATACTTAGAGAGGTTGATTCTTGTGGAAAGTTTGAACGAGTTTGTTCAATAATGGTTACTCAAGCCAATAAACATGTTGACGAGGATGACTCGTACAGGTTTAGATTGTTATTAATGGACATAACTCAAAGTGTTGAAAATTTTGAGAGTAAAACGGTTCTTCGAAAATTGCTAATAATGGCGTGACAATAGTTAAAGGAGGACGAGTTGGAGAACCTAGTTGAGGATATTGGGGCTAAGTTAGTAAGACAGTCAGTTGCTAAGGTAAATGACTTGGCTAGTGATGGAACGACAATCTCAATTGTTCTTGCACAAGGTCTTATTTCTGAAGGTGTCAATGAGGTGGCAGTTAGTGCAAATAGTGTATTGATCACTAGGGGAATTGAGAGGACAACAAAAGTCGAATACGAGCTTAAGGCTATGTCAAAAGAGGTTAAAGACAGTAAACTTTCAGATGTGTCTGCTGCTGAAAACAACTATGAATTAGAAAATATGATCGTTGAGGCCATGAGTAAAGTTGGAAGGATGAAATTTGATGCCGGTTATATCTCACCATATGTTGGCACCAACAGGAAGAAAATGACAGTGGAATTTGGAAATTGGAAGTTGTTATGTGTTGATAAAAGGTTAACAAATGTAAGATATCTTATCGGCATCCCGAAAGAGGCTATTAGAAGTGGATACTCAATTTTGAGGACTGATGAAGACATTGAACGAAAAGCCTTAGCAACTCTTGTTGTGAACAAACTTAGAGGTTCCTTAGAAATTGTTGCTCTAAAAGCTCTTGGTTTCGGAATGCAAGAGCCAGTACCTTGATAACATTGCTAATCTTATTGTGGGCATTTTTATGGAGTGTTAAGAAATCATTTTCAGTTGTTAGTTTTGCAAGAGTTTGACCTCTTTTCTTGGGTGTAACAAAGTTCATTTCAATGGAACATTATTTCAATTGGTCTATTGTAGCGATCCATTTTTCTGGAATCGCTAAAAAAGAAAAGTGTTTTTGTATATTTTTAAATTTTTGGGGGGTTTTGTGTTGAAAATTCGATTTTTTTTTGGAAAATAAAGACTGAATAATAAAGACTGGAGTCACCACCGATCATTTTTAAAGACAGGCCGGACACTAAAAATAAAACTAGAGATTCTTTTAAAAACGGGTCCGGGAGTCAGTTACGAATGAGAAATGATTAACACTCCACACCGCCCAAAATTAGTACCTAGTCTAATATAATTTGCCTTTAATTCAAAATTTGTGAGTTCAAATTTTAATTTAATTTAAGATCCGTTTAAAAATGTGAGTAAATTTTAAAGATCCCGTTATTCGATAGTAAACGAATGAACCACCATCACTGCGACTGATACTGGCCCTATTTACTATCGAATAAAATGGCACCGCATTAACAGTTAAATAAGTCAAATGCGAGGGAATAAAATAAAACAAATATGTACATACGAAATAAAATCATAAATAAATGTGAAAATTAAAAAAATTCGAAAAGAGACCGTATTGAACAAGATAAAAGAAATATCCAGAAAAGGACCGAATCGAACATAAAAAAACAGAAATTAAATATTCGAAAAAGGACCGAATCAGATATAAAAAGAAAGTGTAAAATAAATGCTGAAAATTAAATGCGGAAATTAAAATATCCGAAAAAGGACCAGATCGAACAAGAGAAAATTCGAAAAAAAACCGGATCGAATAAACGGTGTAAAAATTAAATGCGATAATTTAAATGCGGGAATGTAAAATTGCGGAAAAATAAATTGCAAAAAGATAAAAATTAGATGCGGAAATTAAATATTAGACACGAAAAATAAATGTTAGATATTAAGAGTTAAATTAAACGTGCCGTGAATAATATGGATCATACCCTGTTGCGGGTCACCATAAGGCCGAAGGTGAAACATAATCGAACCAAAATTAAAGGTACATAATAAAATAAATACGGTAAAATAGATACATAAATTAAATTGCAATATGTAAATGGACCAAAACGAAATAAAACAGAAACATAAGTGCCGAAAATAAGAGAGCATGAAATTAAATAAACTGGAGTGTGGACCAGATTGAAAAAAAGGGAAAACTAAAGTGCAAATATTAAGTAAACCAGAATATGAACAAAGCAAAGGGCTTAAAGAGTGACTAACCCAAAAATATGGGGTAATGCGTTCTAAACACGCAACTCAAATGGGAAAATAAGGGAAAAAGGGCTGGTAAACTTCTATCGTAATTGGACCCAAAACCAAGGGTCCGTTTGTTTCATGTAGTTTGAATTCCAGAATTCAATTTCCGTAATTTACGGTGTTTGGTTCATGTAGTTTTACATGGTCAAAGAAGTTTGAATTACAATTGACTATTTTTTCTTTACATTTTTTTGCAGTTTATTTTACCATATTTTTTCCGTAAAACAAACTATATTCTCTTCAACTCTTAACGCTAAACACTAATATAAACCCTAAACCTTAAGCCACAAATATTAATATAAACCCTAAACCCTAAATGCTAAACCCTAAACACTAACCCTTAAACCCTAAATGCTAAACCCTAAACACTAACCCTTAAACCCTAAATGCTACTATAAACCTTAAACATTAAATCCTAAACCTTAAATGCTACCATAAATCCTAAACCCTAAATGCTACCATAAATCATAAACCCTAAACTATAAGCACTAACCTAAACCCTAAACCTTAAAAACTAAATATATACCCCTAAACCTTAAACAAACCATAAACCCCCTAACCCCTAAATGATGCCCTAAATCTTAAACCCTAAACACTAATATAAACTATAAATCATAAACCCTAAATGTTAAACCCTAAACACTACCAAACCTTAAACCCTAAACCATAAACACTAACCCCTAAACCATAAGCCCGACCTAAACCCTAAATCCTAAACACTAAACCCTAAATTTTAAACCATAAACACTAACCCTAAATCCTACCCTAAATACTAAATCCTAAATGTTACCCTAAATCCTAAACCTTAATCGGTAACATAAACCCTAAATCCTAAACACTAACTTAAACCCTAAACACTAAATGCTACCATGAACCCTAAACACCAACCTAAACACTAAACCCTAAACACTAACCCTAAACCCAAAAATGCTACCCTAAACCTTAAACCCTAAATGCTAACCTAAACACTAAACCATAAATCCTAAATGCTACCCTACTCTACCAAACAGCGAAAAATGAATTACACAACATCATCCAAACACCAGAAAATACTTTCTGTAGTTTGTTTTCCTAGAAAATGTAGTTTATTTTCCAGAATTCATTTTCCGGAAACAGATTTCAGTGAAACAAACGGACCCCAAATCCCCTTTCACCTGTATATTCGACACTCACTCTGCTCTCGACCGTCTCTTTTGCCTAGTTAAAAAACAGACCGATCATCGGCGGCCAAGTCTCACGGCGAGGGTTCAGTCGGCGAAGGCAAATGAGATTTCGTGTCCAAAAAATCTCGAACCCATCCCTTAAATCAAAGGTATATTTTTGAACCTTATTTTTTATTTAAAAAAACTTTTTTATTATTCCGAAAATTGTCTATCTTGATTCAAAGTGAAAACCAAACTTTGGTTTCTGAAAACAAGATTTTGAAAACGAGATTTTATTTCAGAAATTAGAGAAGAAAAGCCCTTTATTTTTTAAAAAAAAATCCATCTTGAACCCAGAAAAAAGAGGAACCCTAAATACTATAATGAAAAAGAGAAGAAAGAAAATATTTTGAACTTTTTTGTATTTTCTCGAATTAGTCTGAGAACCCCCTTTTTACAACACTATTAGATGGCTTTTATAGCCCTAATTTTGTTACATAATTGAAGAAAAGAAAATCAAAGCTTAAATTCCTATTGGCCACTGCATTTTGCTGTTGTGTTTTTTGTCCTTTTTTTGCAGGTGGCTTGGAGGAGAGTTGGGGACCATTATTGGTCAGTGTTGGTGCACATGGGTGAGCTGGTGGGGTTGAGGCGATGAAAATGGGTTTCGGGTAATAATTTGGGCATTTGGGTGTAATGGATATTGGTTGTAAAGGGACACTTCATGGACTGTTTCATGGATTTTGGACTGTTTGGTTTTTTTTGGACAATTAACTTTTTTTGTTTTTGATTATGGATTTTTTGAGTTTTAGTTTAATAATTCGTATTCGAGTTATGGTCGGACAAAAAATGGCGGTTACAGCTGCCTCTCTTTGCTCATTGTTGTGAAACAACAATAGAGCAAATACTAAAAGTTAGCCATTTTTGTTCGGTCAAGATGAAATACCCCTTCTGGCACAACTCTTTCTTTAAACTCTAACTGATCCATCGTTTGACTTCTAGAAAAATAGAACTCATCTGTTCATCCGCTATAACACCGACAGAGAGTAAATATCTGGTCGATTCGTCTACTTCATCCTTCTTTCAGAAAGATAAAACTTACCAGAGTAAAAAGAAACTCGCTTTAGACTAAGTATCAATTTATTTTATTTAAAACGGTAAAATTAAAAGAGATAGGTTAAAGAGATGTTTAAATATGGGTGATCTTACTACGCTACTGACGACGAGACAAGATCGGGAGATTGTATTGGAACAAGCTACGACTTTGACGAAAAGGAATGATTCGGTGATTAGATTGCGATCAAGCTACAACTCTGATGAAGAGGCGTGATCTGAGTTAGTTAGGCGATTAGGCTACAACTCTGACGAAGAGGCATGATTTGAGTTAGTTGGGTGACCAAGCTACAACTCTGACGAAGAGCATGATATGAGTTAGTTGGGCGATAAAGCTACGACTCTGGCGAAGAGGCATGATCTGAGGAGTTAGAGGTGATCAAACTACAACTCTGACGAAGAGGCATGATCTGAGGAATTAGAGGTGATCAAGCTACAACACTGACGAAGAGGCATGATCTGAAGAGTTAGTTGATGACGATCAAGCTACGACTCTGACGAAGAGGCATGATTTGGAGTTAGTGGTGATCAAGCTACGACTCTGATGAAAAGACATGATCTGAGTTAAATTGCGATCAAGCTACGACTTTGACGAAGAGGCATAATCTGAGGAGTTAGTTGATGACGATCAAGTTACGACTCTGACGAAGAGGCATGATCAGAAGGGATATTTGTTCAAGCTACAACTTTGACGAAGAGGCATGTTTTGGTGATTAGATTGCGATCAAGCTACACCGCTGACGATGAGTCAAGATCTAAATAAGAGAGGTTGATCTGCTACACCATTGACGATGAGTCAAGATCTGAAGAATAGAGGTTGATCCGCTACACCATCGACGACAAGTTATGATCTGAGAATAAATGTGATAGATCCACTACACCTATAACGATGGGGAATGACCTGAAAATAGAATTAAACAATAGTTAGTGATTGTTTAATCAGAGTTTGAGTTTAGATTTGGCTTGTTTTGCTTTGAGGGTCTGCCATTCCATGTTTGGTGTTGTTGTACTCCCTCTTTGAGGTTTCAACTTCTTTGTTAGTTTGGCTTTCTTTCGTGGCTGAGGGCTTGCCAATTTGTTGTTGTCCTCCATGATTGAGGCTTCTTATTCATGAACCTGTTTGTTATGCATGAATAAAGTAAATGCACTTAGCATGAATGCATCTAACTTGATGTGTAATGTATGCATTTAATGTGAATGCATGATGAGATAAATGACATGATGTTGATAGGAATGTCATGCAATGCAGTTGACCATGATGTTGGCTTCAAAGGGATGCCCCATGACTTTCTGGTCATATTAGTGGCTCGGTCTTGTTTTTACCCCCGTTCGGTCTTGTAGACTAGATAGGTTGTTGTCGCTGATGCCCCAACCTCTTGTGGGTTGACCATCTTCTCCTGAAATGGTATATTTCAAGGCAAAGATCAACTAGTGAAAGCAATTTGAGGGTTCATTTATGGTTGGTCCCTAAACTTTTGAGCTCTTTTGCAAGTAGTGTAGAGAAATCTCTTATTTCAAATTTCAGACTACACGTTTTAATTTCAATGTGAGATGCTCATTAAGAAAATTGGGCTTTTCCTTTCCAAATTGTGAATATATCAAGCAATATTGAATGCCACGAATAATAAGTGCACGGGCAACACTGAAATGACTTACTGAGGATTGCCCTAAACAAATTATGTGTCTAGGAGACCTCGAAAGCTAAATTGATGTTTGAAGATGTGAAGTGCATTTTAAGTTACTTCAGTGCTTGACCAACTTACCTTGGCAGGTTTTTTTAGTCTTATTTTTGTTTGGGGAATTCAACTCATCACATTCTTTTGGCTCGAAATAAATGATGGAGCAAACAACAAATTCCCGAGCTACTCGACATTGTCATGATTTTGAAAATATTACCATCACTCATGAAGCGAAGGGTTTCGATTAGAATTGGCTTTAGCGAAGTGCCCTAAAAATTCCACACTCTTATCCGAAAAATGGCAATTACCAGGTTTCGAACATTGAAGTGCTTTTTGATTAATTTTGAAAAATGCCTATTACTGGGCTTTGGAGTGGTTTTTTGAAAATGCCTATTACGAGGCTTTGAAGTGTTTTTTTTTTGGAAAAGACCTATTGCCAGGCTTTGAATATTGAATTGTATTTATTTGTTATTATTTGTGGTCCTTGAGGTGGAATGCGAGTCACACATTCGTAATCTTCGCAAACTTAGGATTTCAATTAGACACATGCTACTCGGATCTAACCTTCGGGTCAAAGTTGATGTCTCTTGTGCAATTGGTATACGGGGACCCAATAGAAAAATATATTTACAGCATGAAGAGAATTAAAAATAGATTGCATCTTTTTATTGATATTTTGAATATGTTGCCTTAGGCCGTTACAAAAATTAAAATTGTATTCGGGCCTTTTTATTTTTGAATGTAAACTTACCGAAGGGGTGCTCGGGTGCCCCCAATACGGACTTACTTACACTGTTAGAATTGCAAATATGGGTGATGAAGCTTGCCATCCTTTTCGCCGGTTGGGGCATCGTCTTTGTTGAATATGGCAGGCTTTTTATTTTGAACATGTGTGATGGTGACTGAGGAAATGCATGCATCTAAATACAATGTCAATGTATAGATGTACAAATGTTGATCCAAGTAGATGAATAACTAGTATTTAAGGATGATGTGATGCGACTACGATGCAAGTGCATGAAATTAATGCTAAATATGCTCATATGATGTAATTACCATGAAAATGCTCGTACAATGCAACTACTGTGCAAATGAGCAAAATTAATGTTGAATGCAATTATTATGAAATTTATGCTCGTATGATGCAATGCAAGTCAAAGTGTAATGATTTCAAAACAAATGCATGTAAATGCAAAGTAACTGTCCTAAATGCAAAGGTACTGATTTAGACATGGCTTCCAAGAACAACACCCACGAATATATGAGAGAAATTTACAATTTTGAATATTGCATTTAATTGACGTCTAGGTTACTAGATTTTCTCTCAATCCACGAACGATTTCCACTGTGTCCACCATTCTCGGCTCAATACCTCATGACGGTGTAATGTAGATGAAATGATGATGTTATACGAATAAATATGCTGGTGTGATGTCAAAGGAAAACATCAGTTAGAATTAAATATTTACAAATAAAAGACAAAATATACCCGACATGTTTTAGCACAAAACGAACCTTATTTGCAGGATATTCTAATTTCTAAGGTTACCACATGGCTCTAAAGGGGTGGCCTCTTGGGTTCTACATACAGTTTTGGTACTAAAGGGTACTCGAATTGTCCTCGCTGTCCCCTTCTAAAAGGTAGCAAGGCCTTCGATCATTACCCATTATAGGCTCCTTTCAATCGAGTTCAATTCAAAGTGACCCATTCGCTATGTCCATACGGGGAAACAATATTCCCACGAAAACATAGGGTACTCGAGCCCCGAAGGTACTTACTAGGCCCATACGAAAGAACAATATCCTCACGAAAGCACTAGCGTTTCCCCCATTTACACGAACAAGTTTATATGTCAGATTTTAAAATGCGTTAAAATGAACCCGCATTTCTAAAAAGATATTAAATTAATTTAAAAATAAACTCGCAATTTCCAATTGAGGCAAAAGGTATTCGACTTGTGGCTTGACTCTCTTTTTTGTAAAAGCAAAATTTTTGTCCCCAGCTGTAGCGACCCATTTTTCTGGAATCGCTAAAAAAGAATCAAATGTTTTTGTATATTTTTAAATTTTTGTATGTGAGGGATTTTTTGAATTTTTGATATTTTTGAAAAGTTTTGAAAATTGGTGATTTTATTCCGAGAATCAAAGTTTGAGGGGTTTTGTGTTGAAAATTTGATTTTTTTAGAAAATAAAGACTGGAGTCGTCACCGGTTACTTTTAAAGACAGACTGGATACCAAAAATGAAACCAGAGATTCTTTTAAAAATGGGTTCGGGAGTCGGTTACGGATGGAGAAGGATTAACACCCCCACACCGCCCAAAATTGGTACCTAGTCGAATATAATTTGCCTTTAATTCGAAATTTGTGAGTTCAAATTTTAATTTAATTTAAGATCCGTTTAAAAATGCGAGTAAATTTTAAAGGCCCCGTTATTCGATAGTAAACAAATGAACCACCATCACTGCGACTGATATTGGCCCTATTTACTATCGAATAAAAGGGCACCGCATTAATAGTTAAATAAGTCAAATGCGAGGGAATAAAATAAAACAAATATGTACATAAGAAATAAAATCATAAATAAATGCGAAAATTAAAAAAATCCGAAAAGAGACCAAATCGAACAAGATAAAAGAAATATCCGGAAAAATGACCGAATCGAACATAAAAAAACAGAAATTAAATATCCGAAAAAGGACCAAATCGGATATAAAAAGAAAGCGGAAAATAAATGCTAAAAATTAAATGCGGAAATTAAAATATCTGAAAAAGGACCAGATCGAACAAGAGAAAATCCGGAAAAATGACCCGATCGAATAAACGGTGCAAAAATTAAATGCGATAATTTAAATGCGGGAATGTAAAATTGCGATAAATTAAAATTGCAGAAAAATAAATTACAGAAAAATAAAAGTTAGATGCGGAAATTAAATATTAGACACGAAAATTAAATGTTAGATGTTAAGAGTTAAATTAAACGTGCCGTGAATAATACGGATCATATCCTGTTGCGGGTCACTATAAGGCCGAAGGTGATACATAATCGAACCAAAATTAAAGGTACATAATAAAATAAATAAGGTAAAATAGATACATACATTAAATCGCAATATGTAAATGGACCAAAACGAAATAAAACAGAAACATAAGTGCCGAAATAAGAGAGCATGAAATTAAATAAACTGGAGTGTGGACCAGATTAAAAAAAAGGGAAAACTAAAGTGCAAATATTAAATAAACCAGAATGTGAACAAAGCAAAGGGCTTAAAGAGTGATTAACCCAAAAATATGGGGTAATGCGTTCTAAACACGCAACTCAAATGGGAAAATAAGGGAAACAGGGCTGGTAAACTTCGATTGTAATTTGACCCAAAACCAAATCCCCTTTCACCTGTCTATTCGACACTCACTCTGCTCTCGACTGTCTCTTTTTGCCTAGTTAAAAAACAGATCGATCATCTGCGGCCAAGCCTCACGGCGAGGGTTCAGACGGCGAAGGCGAATGAGATTTCGCTGCCAAAAAATCTTGAACCCATCCCTTAAATCAAAGGTATATTTTTGAACCTTATTTTTTATTTAAAAAAACCCCTTTTTATTATTCCGAAAATTGTCAATCTTGATTCAAATTGAAAACTAAACTTTGGTTTTTGAAAACAAGATTTTGAAAACGAGATTTTATTTCAGAGATTAGAGAAGAAAAGCCCATTATTTTTTTAAAAAAAATCGATATTGAACCCAAAAAAAGAAGAACCCTAAATACTATAATGAAAAAGAGAAGAAAGAAAATATTTTGATTTTTTTTTTGTATTTTCTCGAATTAGTACGAGAACCCCCTTTTTACAACACTATTAGATGGCTTTTATAGCCCTAATTTTGTTACATAATTGAAGAAAAGAAAATCAAAGCTTAAATTCCTATTGGCCACTGCATTTTGCTGTTGTGTTCTTTGTCCTTTTTTTTGCAGGCGGCTTGGAGGAGAGTTGGGGACCATTCTTGGTCAGTGTTGGTGCACATGGGTGAGCTGGTGGGGTTGAGGCGATGAAAATGTGTTTCGGGTAATAATTTGGGCATTTGGGTGTAATGGATATTGGTTGTAATGGAACACTTCATGGACTGTTTCATGGATTTTGGACTGTTTGTTTTTTTTTGGACAGAAATTTTTTTTATTTTTGATTATGGATTTTTTGAGTTTTGGTTTAATAATTGGTATTCGAGTTATGGTCGGATAAAAAATGGCGATTAAATCTGTCGAGGTATTTTACATACATCTTACCGAGAACCTTGCGGAGGTAATGTCATGAACGTAACAAAAGGATCGACACGTGTAAAGCTAGGGGAAACACACCACGGGATAACCAACTGTCAATGATCAAGATATTAGCAGAGCAGTGCACGAGTGTCGGGCACCCAAGGCCCAACTAATTTTTGTCTGTTTCTTTTTTTTTGAACATAATTTTTCTGTTTTAGGCTTATATATAATTTTTCTGTTTTAGGCTTATATAAACGTATGAACTTGGAATGTAAAGTTTTTATGCTGATTGTTATAAACAAATATTTCTTTCTTTCCATTTTCTCTTGAGAAATTTTTTCTTTTCCCCCTCTTCTTATTTCTGCAGATTGTTTGAAACCCAATTGTATGCTCAGTTCTTAACAGAGAATAGAAGAAGAAAAAATAAGTTAGAAGAAAATACTTTCAGCTACCCAAGCCATACCCAATACAAGGATGTATCGGGCACGTGGTACGACTTTAGAATGAAGTATTCATGCTTCATAGCTAAACTGTGCACTGTTTTCTTTTTTTTTTGTTCCAACAATATGTGTACAAAGTTAGCGAGACGAGATTTGAGTGATGGACAATGTAGCACGGGATGCAGAGGAGGCAGTTGAAGTGGATGCTTCTACAGCTGAATCAATGATGGTGGGCCGTGTAATTGCTCTGCTTTCCATTGACCCTTTGCTCTTCAGCAATACAACAACTTGGGACATGCTTGGCCTCAACGCTGCTGCTGATTGTGTGCACATCAGTCCTATTTCCACCATCCTTTTCACCTCTTCTACTTCATACTCATTCGGATCCAGGCTTTCCTCCACTAATTGGTGGTGCATGTTACTCTGGTACAATGTCCATGCCTGCATCATTTCAAACTTCGTATTGCATATTACATTATTTATAATAAATTGATCAAACCTAGAGGCCTTTACGTTCTATTTTAGATCATGGTGAGATTAATGACAACTTATTTACCCTTTTGAGGAGAAAGGCATCGAGATCGGGCGTGGTGTCATGACTTCTTTGACCGCTTACGAGTTCAAGGACAACGATCCCATAGCTATACACATCAGTCTTCTCGGATAGTTGTCCATGGATTGCATACTCCGGTGATGTGTATCCCCTTTTCCAAAACAAATATACATCATTAATTACATGTACCAATAGCCCTGTAAATCAATGAAAGAAGCTTAGCTTACAAGGTTCCAGCAAATTTGGTGCTCAAATGACTCTTGTCTTGAGGCAAAAGTCTTGCTAACCCAAAATCAGCTATTTTAGGCTGGAAATCATCGTCCAAAAGGATATTACTCGACTTTATATCTCGATGGATGATGCAGACATGAAACTCTTCGTGCAGATACGAAAGGCCTCTTGCAGTGCCTAGGATTATGTCACATCTTTGTTTCCAGTTTAGAGAGCCTCTTCGTTCACCTGTAGGTTTCCATCCATCAAAAGCATCAACATTGTCATGTACAAACGGAATCTAAAAGATGAGATGAGATGAGACGAGGAAGGAAGAAGAGAAGGTACCGAATAAAAATTTGTCGAGGCTACCATTTTTCATGTATTCGTAGACGAGGAGAAGTTTGGGGCCTTTGTTACAACATCCCAGAAGACGGATAAGGTTCCTATGATGAACGTTACTTATTAACTTCACCTCACTTTCATAGTCTAGCTTGGCTCTCTGTGATTGCGTTATGGTCAGCTTCTTAATAGCCACTATTTTCTGGTTCTTTAACACACCCTGCCAGCAATGCAAGAAATCCACGTATTTCTCTATATCAAGTGTGGAAACACAAAAACAATTCATATTTTTAATATTTGTTTGCAATAATACCTTGTATACTTCACCAAAACCACCTTCTCCTAATTTGTTTTGGGGGCTAAATTTTTTGGTAGCGGCACTCAAATCTTTGTATTTGTAATTTATTGGGCCTCGTAACTCCGTTGCTCCTAATATGTCACCTGCTACGTCAAATCTAGACGTCAATGAAAATTTATTTAGTTTAAAGTTTTGTGCACAATTATATGTGAATATCCAATATATATATAATTATGTATGTATGTGTGTGAATATATTTTAATTTTCATTTTAAATTTAAATTATATACATATATATATTGTTTGAGTGGTAACAGGAAAAGAAAATGAAAATGAAGAAGAGGAGAAGATTAGGATTACCTCTAATTGGTGTGTCTTTTGAGGTTGCCAATCGTTTGAATTTGAACCAAACCAGCAATGCTATAATAAGCAAAAGAAGTGCAACACCTCCCACCACCCCTCCTATAATGCCATTCCTTCTGCTTGAACTACCTGGAATTCGTTAATTTCATCTTCAAAATTTCTTTCTCTTGGCTAATATCTTGTTATTATATGTAGCATAATTCACATTTTAGTGAAATAAACTATCTTCTATTGAGTCATGATTGACATTAGATCGCATATTTTATCTTAGAAAATTCTTCCTATAATAATTTTTTGATACACAAGCCGGTAACCCTACCTATTTGAACCCTAAAAATACTAACCCTAAAACGTTACATTCTATACTTTAAACCTAAAACTTAAATACATATGCTAACTTGATGTTTCAGGTTTGCCTTTGAGGGGTTGATGGCTTTGGTTCGTCACGGTTGGCATTGGTTCTCCCATCTTGTGTTTAGTGTTTTTTCCTCTGTTATGTCCTTGTGTTTGGTTGTGATGTACTCTTTCCCTTTATTTAGTATTAGGGAAGTTTTTAATTTGGCTCACAATGTAGGTTTAGGTTTTGTATGATTTCGTTCTCTCTAATAAAATCATACATTTGTCGAGTATAAAAATTGGCTAACTTATGCTGAAATGAAAATAGATAGGGTAAATTTACCAAAAAAAGGGTTAATGTAGGAAATTTTCCTTAATTACAAGGGTAACATTACCTCAGGAACATATGAATAACAGAAGAGATCAAGATGTAAAGATGAAGAGGGCTTACTTGGAGTTCTCAAGAAGGGTGTAATGTCGATGGTTTGGTTATCGGCAAAGAAAGGAGAGTCCGAGTACCTCAGGAAACACCCAACATCCATAGCTCTACCATCGGTATTAGGAGGGCATCGCTGAATGTCAGTATTCACCACTTGCATGCAGTCTCGGCAGCCACTTTCAGTGATGGTTTCAATACACTGTGCCACGCCGTACACAGTTGCGTTTCCGGCGCTACCGTCGCCAACCACTTCCTTCTTAGTTGCAGCGAAGTAACCATTGATCTTCGGTGTGGCGACTTGAAGATCTGCTAGCAACTCCTGCACGGTTGCTGCAAAAGCACTAGGCTCGGATGCTGTCTTATTTCCGCATATCATGGTGTGCCCTTCCTGAGTGTTTTGGTCGTAGAAGTTGTTGCTCTCATACCTAAGCTCAAAATGATAGTGAACACATTGATCGAAGCAAAATCAGAACACAACAGTCAACAACACTTTATGTCACCATTGTTCCAATATTGAGAGTTGTTCCAATATTGAGAGTTGTGTATTTTGATACAGCCAAACGTTTTCTGTAATAAAGACTATTGTTGGATATACGTAAATTGTATAGTGAGATGTGCGTAATCAAGATATGATTTATCCCTTCTATATAATATGAGTGATATTTTGGGTAAAACTAGATATTCAGTTGCTCAAAACTGCTAGAAATCATTCTCTTGATACAAATACAGCCCAACAACGATCTAAGTAACAACAAGACATATTCAAAGATCTAAAGAAGCAAATTTTGCAAGAAATTACTTTTTTTTAATTTATTTCATCTCTATTGTAGACACTTGGTTGAGTTTAGTTTCATATGTTTGTATAGTGTTTTATTGGATTTTGTGAGAGGTTAAATTGCAAACTCATTTCTTCTAGAGGCTGCCTTTGTTTCCTTCTAGGTTTAGTGGATCTATCTTCCTTATTAAAAAGATAAGAGAATTGAAAAGTTATACCTTAGCCACAAAGATCATTTTTAATGGCTAAAAAGCAACTCGACAAGAATAGACAACATGGATTCAAGTATTTTGTTGTTTAATCCCAATATCCACAAAAGTTCCTAAATTTTAATCAATGACGGATTCAGAAATATTTTTAAAGGTGAGAACACATAAAATCTCAAAATTTTGGAGTAGACACAGGTTGTAAATAAAAAAATTAAAGACTAATTCATAAAAATTTAAAAAATTCAAAGTAAATTTGTGAATTTTAAAAAGTTCAGAATGAGCATAGGTCCACTTTACAATACACATAGATCCGTCGTTGTCTTTAATTATTGTTCTTGATTCTAAGTCATTTACTTGTATACATTTTTATTTTGTTTATGATAATTGTCACCCTTATCTCTATCTTTATTAGTGTTCGTATTCAGAGATGGTCATTTGACTCAGACACAACGGTTCTAACTTGACCCGTCCTTGTAGGGTCGAGTTTTGTTTTAAAGTCGGGTTAGAGTTATATTCGGGTATAATTACAATGATGTCCCTCTCTTTATATATATATATATTCAATTATCTCCCTATTTTGTCTAATAAAAATAAAATAATTATTATAATTCTCTCTCTATTTGTATTTTTCAATTAACTCTCTATTTTATTGAATAAAAAAAATATTTGTTATTTATGTCAGGTCTTGTTGGGTTTGAGTTTTTTACCCTAAATATCAGGTCAAGTTCAGATCGAATGAACATCATATAATGTCGAGTCAGGTTCAAGTAGAGGTATTAAATTTTCGAAACTGATGTGGGTCGACAAAAAATCCGACCCATGACCATCCTTATTGATGTTGATAAATTGTAAACCTACTATAATTGGGACTCCATTCATTTACCTAACTAATGCGTTAACAATTTACACATTTCCTTAATTCTGTAATCCTCTTGGGCTCATACTCCTCTGCTTCTCTAGGATTCAATACCCAGTAACTACTTACTGTTTTATATTTCTCGACTCGTACAAATAAATAAAGGTCCTTTATTCCTTCTATGCTATTAGTCTATGATATATGTTTTAGTTATGGGTTTAATTTTTATACTCTATTTCGGCCGATTTTAATTTTTATACCTTTTGAAATTTAAAAATTCAGTCGTGAACGATACATAGAAAATATGACTAAATTACATAGACTACAAACAAGAAAATAGAGAACGAAATCTAAACCTACAACTTATGCATAGTGCAGAACTAACAACAAAGTTTGATTTAATAGATTTAGTTACTATATTTTGAGTTATAATCGATATTTTAAAACTTGAAAATACAAATTCTAAAAACGACTACATTAAAGAGTACAAACTAAATCTGGGCCGTGAAAGTAATAAAATGGAGGATGCTCTCGCTCGCCTTGCATGGAAATTTTCTTTTGGGTGTCATGAGTTTGTTGAGCCACCGAGTAATGTTTTACATTTAGTACATTTAGATTTTCTAGGTTAGTTTGGTAGCTTTAATTATTGTCGAGGTTCTCTCGCTTGTTTGTTTAAGTATTATCAAAGGCATTCTTTTCCCTCTATTTAGGTTTGGGGAGATTTTTTAACAAGGCTCTAAGTATTACTTCTCCTTATTAATAAAAAAATATACAAACTAAATCCATTACTTATAATAGTGCAAGAATTGGTAATATAATTTGACATTTTTAGAAAATAATTTTATTAAAATAGTATTTTTTTTTATAATCAAAAGCATCCGACTCATAAATTGATTAATCTGGATTATGTTTTGTAGCAGCCCATTATGGGAACAACCCTCTCAACCCAATTTTATTCATTCACAATGTCAGAATTCAAACCCCCTAATATTGCTTAAGGGACCTAGCGCCTCACCTCTAAACCAACTGATTGTTGATGGTATATTAAAATATTAATTTAATTATAAGATGAAACCATTATTTATTTTATATATTTATTTATATAGATTTAAATTTCATGAAATTAATACAATTAAAAAAATATCATAATTATTTATAAATCTAAAAATTATTTTAACAATAAAATAAATTAGTTTTTTTAATTTTTATATTTATTTAGATAACATTACAGGAAAATTTGAAATATTTCTGTGAAAACAATAAAATTAAATAATATTGTAATTGATAATAAATCTGAAAATTATTTTAATAATAAAATAAATTATTATTTATTTGTGTTTGTATAAGAAAAAGAATAAGAATAATTGAGTAATGAAAAAGTACAGAAAGACAGAGAAGGGGGGGGGGGGGAGCCATATGAGAAAAAGAAAAGTGTCGCAGTCAGATGGTGACACATATGGTCAATTCACTACAAATGAAAAGGTTAGCAAAATATCTTACAGAAGAACCTAATTGGAGCAGATTATCCTAATTTTGAAGACTCAATTAGAACTTTTGGAGGTTTAAAGTCTAATTTATAATTTAGTTCATAGTTTGAGGACATCAGTTAGAGTTAACCCTTTTCCAGTATCATTAAAACATATCTCTGTCATCATTTAAATGGGTTTAATAAGCACATGAAAAGAGCCACAAAGTCAAAGGGCAAGGCTCTAAAGCAGAAAGTTTAACTTCCAGGGGTTCATATATCAAATCAGAATGAGTTATAATCTGGTAATTTTCAACTGGGAAATCCTCTAAAATCAGTGCTGCACAAGGAAAATAGAAAGATTTATCGAACAAAAACAATTCGGACACAAGATTTTATGTCTGCGAATTATTAGGGAGTTATGTTAAAAATGTAAGTATATAAAATTATAAATTTTAAGGATGCGGAATTAAATTGTTAATAAAATACAATAAAAATATCTATACTATATAAGAACTTATAATTTTGATCCACGAATAGAATTTTTTTAATGTTCGATTACGAGTTAGTATTTATTTATAGATATTCTTAACCTTTTAATAAGGGTAAAACTTTGATACACAGGCTGTGTAAAATTAATTTTACATAAGCCTGTGTATTTACACTAAAAAAACTAAAATTCTAAATTTCTAACCCTAACCCTAAAAAACTAAATCCTAAACCTTAAACTCATACACTAAATTCTAAACGCTAACCTTGAATTCTAAACCCTGCGACCTAAACCCCTAAACCTTAAACCCTAAACTAAAACCCTAACCCCTAAAACTAAAAGGCACGTGTAAACTAAAATTTACATGGCCTGTGTATCAAAGTTTTTTCTTTTTAACAATGCACATATCTTGCAGACATTACAATTGAACTCGTGTTTCCTATGATAAAAATCATCTACTTTCTACTGGGCACTTGTTGGGTTCAATCCATGAATAGAATTCAATTGTTCTTTTTCTATGACCTTCTATATGTCCCATCATTTTGTGGCACATGTATTATGCTGAGAAACAATTAATTTAACGGTAGATAAATTATTAATATGTGTCATAAAACCATCATTGATAGGAGATATAAAGAGACACAGAAAAGAAGGATATGATTTTATTCCTTATTCCTTAATCCAATCCTGCCTACAGATCTCTCAGCAGTGAAAACTGAAATACTTTGTCCAGGAAAATCTAAATAACAAAAGGGAAGCAAGACATGAACCGGGAGAGACATACCTAAGGAAACAGCCATCGTAGATGACACGAGCACCGTTGGCTGCGGAGCACTTACGGCATCGGGCCACAGCGGCATCGAAGCAAGCCAAGCAATCGGCCGGGGAGAGGTAGTTCCTACACTGCACCATGGCATACACCCCACTCGCTTCTTCAGCCGTTGCGAAATATCGGTTGCCGTTGAGCTGCTCCCTCAGTTCCACAAAGGTGGAGTTGAGATTCCTGCTGAAGTCTCTGAAGTTGGTAACGTTGTATTGGCTGCATCCTGAATTCAGCAGATTCAGGTCTCCCTCTGCAGCTGAAACCCTCTCTTGGAATCCCCACCACCAAACTATGATCGTTAGAAAACAAGTTTTGCAGGCTGGTTTTGGTTGCATTTTGCCTTCAGAATTTCGCGTAAGAAAGGAACTTAGTGCTGACTAAATAAGGTCTATATAGGTGGATTTAAAAAGGTTCAATTCTGGTTTTAGTCCTTTTACCATTCTCAATTTTTTATTTAATCACTTTACTTTAATTTGACATGATTCAGTCTTTTACTTTTATAATATTATCAACAGGTTTAAATTGATAACATCATTAGTTCCCACTTGTCGTTAAAGTGATGAATTGACTTAAAAAACAACATTAAACATCCGGTTTATATGTAAATTTATCACTGATTGAATATGGTTGGTTGAATTTCCACAAAGTCTTGTTTGCGTAATTGAATAACAATAATAAATTCTATGTTATAAATCTACTAATAGGAACAATTTATATTCAACACAATAAAAGATGATAGACTAAGATTGAATCATTCAAGCATAGACGGACACAAGATTTTATGTTAAATGATGCAAATTTTTATACTTAGTAAAATTATATAAAAATTTAAAAATTCAAAGTTGTAAGGTTAGATTATTAATATAAAATATAAAGATATTTTTTAAAAAAAATATATAAAATTTTAAAATTTTCGGATAATAATGTACTATAAGCTAGAAAAGTTGCAGCTTTGTTAGATTTTGTTGTGGAGGAAGAATTGGAGAATTTATGAGAATGACTAGTGATTAGAACACATGGCCGACAGATTTTAAAAATATCAAGTTGGAAAGAACGAAAGAAACTAAACAATTATGATTGGTTACAACAAGTAGCTTAACCGTTATTGGCTGTTTATTGCCCGGCGGCTTTCAATAATTATTCCAAGAAGAATCAACAGATAGTTGACTTTTCCTCTTTCCCCCTTAATTCTAAGGGGAAATTAATTGAAAATTTTATAAAGGGTAAATTACGCAAATCATCATTGAATTTTATCTTTAAATTTATTTTATTTATTAAAGTTTCAAAACGTTTAATTTATTCATTAAACTTTTAAATTATTCTTATTTTAATCACTGATTATTTTTTTATTATAACACGTAATTTTTATTAATATTAAATGTCAAGTATAATTTAAAATAATAAAAAAAGAAAATTAAAACTCTAAATACAGAAACACCGAGAACCCCAAACTAAATTCATCTTCACTCAAAAAATTGTCTTGACCCAAACCCCAAATTCCTTTAACCGGTATAGAATTTTTGCATCTACTTTAGATCTTTCGACGAAGAAATTTGGGGGTAAATTGCCTGGAGCAATTTAGTGTTTTCATTGAGCTTTTGAGCTCAACATTAGTCAAAAACACATATGGGTAAATTTTCCGGATGAATCTTCGGTCTTCAAAACCTGATTGTTCTTGATGCTTTCAACAATAGTTTCCCAAGTCCATTGCCTATTAAGCTTTCCAAACTTAAATTCCTTAAGGTTCTCAACTTAACTGGGAGTTACTTCAATGGGTCTCTCAAGAGATTAAATTTCTTTACTTAACTGGGAATTTTCTCTCTAAAAACATACCACAAGAATTGGGAATTTTGAACAGTAATTTCTAGGAATTTTGAACAGTACTTTCTAGGAATTTTCCTTAAGGTTCTATTTTTGAATTTGTGCATGCTACTAGTACAACATAGTCAAATGAAATCACTGTCAGCACCGCTTCATTACAACCGACTATCTTTCTCAAAACCAAAACCAGGTTCCACTCCAGCTGGTGAGGGTGGGGTTTCGATTTGGGGTTAGCTTGTTTTGTGGGGTTACGATTTGGGGTTAGCCGATTTTGTGATTTAGGGGTGAGATTGCCGTTTAGCCACCGTTCGTCGGTGTGAAGACGAGGCTGTGGAAAAGATGATTATGATTTGAAGTCGAGGATTCGGGATATAATTAGAATTTTTTATATTTTATATTTAATTTTAATCATATTTTACAGTTAATATTAATAAAAACAACGTCATAATAAAAATAATAATAAAATAATCCATGTCATCAGGTAGTGATTAAAAATGAAACAATTTAAAAATTAAGTGAGTAAATTAAACGTTTTAAAATTTCTGTGATTAAAATAGGTTTGAGAGTAAAGTTCAGTGATGATTTATATAATTTACTCTTACATAAATTGTTATTTAATTACATAAATTGCTACAATTTTAATAACATTTTATATAATACTAAGTTACACAAAATGTTACTGAATAATATAATTTGTTATAACTTTTAAGAACATTTTTGTGTAAATAATTTTGTATTTATACAAAATATTACCTAATTTGTTATATTCTGTGTGATTATCTCAAATTTTCAATACAAAAAATATTATCTGAGGTGTAACAATTTATGTATTTTATATCAATTATATAATTGAATAACATTTTTTTTATAATTTCCTTTAAATTAGAACCAACCCTTAAGTTAGAATTTTTTTTGTTGTTTTTCGATTTTTTTGTAATTGTCCTTTTCGTTTCTTTTCTTATTCTAGATTTTTGGTGTTTAGTGACAATGTTTTCTATCATTGAAATATTGATTTTGATAACTTAAAATGAAAATTATTTTTGGACTTAAACAAATTTGTAAAAATATTTCAAAAGTTCATTAACTTGAAAAATATGTTTGAAAGGTTTTTAAATGGTTTTTGACATGCTTAAAATGATTTTAAGTAGTCAAAGTGTCAAAAATATATTCTGTGTACTGATACCAGAAGTGTTCGTATCGATACAGATAAGCTGTGTACCGATACGCCCTTTTATCCAAAAACAATATAAATTTCCAGTAGCCAAATTGTGTATCGATACCGCTTCAACCGTACCGATATCTAGGGACCCATACCGATACGCATGTATAGTGTACTGATACCCAGTGTAAAAATATCCAACGACTATTTTATTTTGAGGCAGGTACCGATACCTGAAGCCCGTGTACCGATACCGACTTGCCCGGAATGCATTTATTGCTGGGAATAAAGTCCCCAACGTCTCTAATCAAACCCCAACAGCTAGTGACGATTATGAATCCATTAGAGGGTTTAAAAGATCTCTTCAAGCATCCATGAAAAAAAAGGAAACCAACTACCAACATTCAATGTTAGAGAAAGTGTTTTAGAGCTTAATTTTGTCATATTTCTTTGTAGAACACACTTGTGAGCTTAATTGTTATATTTGCTCAAGTGTTAGGATTTGGGTGAGTGCTTAAATTGCAAACATGTTTGCCTTGTTAGGGTTCATTGTTTTCTCTTTGTAAGAGAGTTTCTCAAAACTTTGGGGGGTATAAACTTTGAGGGTTGTAAGGGTTATCTCCTTAAGCCTGGAAAAAGGAAAGATAAATTAGTAAATTTGTAGAAAATCCTTAGTGTGGATACCTAAGGTAGTGGGGGTAGACTTTGGTTAGAAAGTCGAAACACTATAAACCATTGTGTCCCATTTTTATTTCTTAGCTTTTCATCCACCAAAGCAAAAATCTAATTCACCCCCTCTTGGCACATTTGGTTCATCGGTTCGAGCTCCAACATCTACAAACAAATTCCTCCTGATTTACAAGTTTCAACTTCTATTTTTTTAATCAAAATTGACTTTGAATTTTACCCTTTCATTTGTTTGATTTTTATATAATGTTTTCATATTTTTATTAATTTATATTTATTAATTTTGACATTTTTACACCAATAAAACTTGTTTAGATTATTTTAAATTATTTACGAAAATGACACATATTTTGGCTAATAGGGAGATGTAACACCTCTGTTAATTTAATGGAAAAAAAGATTGGATAAGATGTTGCGTGAGGGATTGAACCTATACCCCATGATTGGTATGCATATGCTCTAGCTATGCGAGCTAAAGCCATTTGTGGGATTTAATCACCCCATTTTCTTTTTCTTAACTAAAACCTCATGGGTTATAATAAAAAGTCTGAAACAGTCACTCCCAATCGACCCCCTAATAATTGTCTGCATAGTAAAAGATTGAAAAAAATTTAGAATAATCTTTCCCCAAAACCATACCGTCATCGATCGATCCCAGCCTCCACGCCATTGTGGGTGTCACCGCCCCCACACCACCATGTCCGCCACCCCACCCGAACAAAACCTCTATTTCCACGCGCCGGTTGCCCCTTCCAATCATCATGAATCACCATTTGAAGCTTCGTCGGAGTATTTAAGTTTTCAGCTTTGATTCTGGCCGTTCCGGGCGTCTGTTCGTTGCGCTGACCTCACCAGTATGCTCGGCCTATTGAGGAGATCAAAACCCAGCCGGTCTCTCATCATTCTGACACCGACAAGGCTTCGTCAAAGTTACGTCATTTTTCTGTCAGTTTTACTTTGTTTTGGTAAGTTCGGTAAGTTTTTCGACACTTTTAAGTTATGGTTAGATTGGTTTTGAAATCTGGATCTGAGAGCTTTGATTTTTCTAGCCAAATTGTATATTTTGGGTCACCGGTGATGTTTTCGGTGAGTTGCCAGTGAAGATCCGATCGAGCCAAGTAGGTCGGGTTAAACCCAACCTGATCTAGATACAAACCCGACCCAGTCGTAAAACACAAACCTCTAAACCTATTAAACCGAACCCAATAAGCCTCAAGCCCAATAGTTGTCAGAGCCAATCTGTCGATCCTATTGACTAGCCCAAACCGGTCAAATAGGTCAGACCCAGAATCGATTTGAACCGGTCCAAACTGAGCTAAATCGATCTAACCCGAACTGAATCGAATCGGCCAGAACCGAACTGAACCGGTCTGACCCAAACTAAGTCAACTCAAACTGAGTCAAATCGGTTGACCGTTGGCTGATGTCAACATTGACTTTGATGACGTCAACGTTAACTTTGATGACATCATCGTTGACTTTGATGATGATAGTGTTGAATTTGATGATGTCAGCATTAACTTTGACCAAAAAGTTAAAATTTCCAAAAAACCTAATTTATGTTTCTCGACGTCCTGAGCCCTTTTTGAAGTCCGTTTTGTGAAATTCTAACCCGAATACCTCCAAACCTGATATTGGACTGGAACATGGTTATGTATTTCATCATTCAGTTTAAAGGCAATATGATTAAGGGCTGATTTTGGATTGTGGTTAAATAAAGGTATTCGCATATCCTGGAGTCTGAGATCATGAGGGACGTCGAGTTCAAAATTGGTCGAAGATAATTTTAAGAGCTTGAATGGTGTAGTTTGGAGTCCAGGTAATACATTTCTACCTCCGGCATGCTTTAGGTAACATATCGGTATTTTGTTATAGCGTAGAACAATGAATGCGTGTACTGATTAACCTGTTTAAGTCAATTTGACTTTGAAACAAAAGAATGGTTAACCAGATAAGACTTGAAATACTCGAATAAGAAGTCTAACGACTTAGAAGGATTTCTAATATTTGGTAAGTAGTTAGTAAAACTGACAACTTTCAGATTGAATTATGGTTAATAAAAGAGATAAATTCTGAATATTCGGATTCAATTTAATTTAACGACAAAAATACCCCAAATAACAGAAATGAACTAGAACTTAATTCCTGACTAGATAATACAATTGATTCATCTAAAACTCCCGACCTACCTGGAAAATTTCTAGTATTAAGTTTTAAACATCTAGGAACGTAAAACTTATAGACTCTCCTAAATTAGGAATAAGAGGCTGAAGATAATCATCGAAAGTTCTGTATTTATCTGAATTGATCGATGTGATGGAAAAGATTGAATTGTATGGAATAATTGTAAAAGTTGTATGGAATGAAATATCCTTGGGCATCATATTACCAAATTAATCAAAATGACGGATATACCCTCAAGTTTTGAAATAAATAAATTTTTGTGGACAGACAAAAAGGACCTAAAATCCTAAAACATTAGTAATGAATTAATGGGTTAAACATACTATTGATTAAAGATCAACGAAAACTCCAAAAAGCCTGGAATTTGGTAAAGCTTAAAGGAACATGTTGGTTAATGCAGGAATAATTAAATGAAGCAGAATATAGTATAAGGATACTGATAAAGACCCTTTTGATATGATTAAGAAATACATGACACGTATAAATTCTGAGATTTGTAAGTTAACTGATAAGTCAGTTATTCTTGAATACATGTTAAAAACCTCAGTTAACAAAATCTTATTATAAGAAATTTGATTCATAAGTGAATTCGATATTGACAAATGTGTGTATTCCCTTTTTGTAACTATCGAGTACATCTGAAAAATGAATTAAGATTTTCTCTCTGAGCTGAAGCATGACGTCTATTTGTCTGAAAGTATACCCTTGTGCCTGGTCGAAAAGTGTGTTCTCAAGTTCTCTGGCTCCTATTACACTAAACATATAAATGTATATATAAGCGTAATTCCTATTTTATTGATAAATATAAATATTTGAATTCTGATCTCTTATCTATGATTCTTAATTTCTGATATTACTGTTTACTGATTTAAAAAAAATTATTTTCCTCTAGGTATACTCCTAGATATGATTGAGATGTCTACAGATTCAGCCTTAACTAGACTGGTAATTTCTTTTGTATCAGGTTCCCATGCTTCGACTAGGGTAATACCTTATGGCTTCTGTATTAGGTTCCTGTGCTTCGGCTAGGTAATACCTTCTGGCTTCTATATCAGATTCCTATGCTTCAGCTAGAGTAATACCTTCTAGCTTCTATATCAGGTTCCTATGCTTCGGCTAGGGTAATACCTCCTGGCTTCTGTATTAGGTTCTTATGCTTCGGCTAGGTTAATTCCTTCTAGCTTCTGTATCAGGTTCCTATGCTTCGGCTAGGGTAATACCTTCTAGCTTCTGTATCAGATTCCTGTGCTTCTGCTAGAGTAATACATTCTACATTTAGGCTTTTATGCTTCAGATAGGGTGATTTCTTCTGGACTTAAGACATCATTTTAGGTCGGTACCTAGGTCCAACGGGCCTGGTTAAGCCCCTATATATGAAATTTTGGGGAACAGTATACTAGAGTTCGGTTGAAGGGTAGTTAGGTGATTAAAATAAAATTTTCTTGCCCCCTTCAAATATTTGCCTACTGAATTAATTTCTCGAAGTCTGAAACTTTTTATATGCTTTCGATCTGCACTCAATAGAACACACTAAACTCCTTAGATTAACTTAATCCACCACTCTTCTAATTCTCCGGTGTATAGGCTTCTTGCTCGATACTAGGTGATCGACTAAAGAATAATTCTTTTACCTTCAGATTTATTGTTGTACTGAATTGTCGAATCTTAATTGGAGTCTGTTGTTGCACGGAACACCATAACAACTTTATGCTTTGCCATATACTAGCGTGTGCCTTTAGCATCTCTTGGTAGTTCTATAGTGCTGAGTTTTTCCAAGCTCACGTTGTTTTTACCATTGCAAGATATAAGAACTTGATCATGTTTCATCACCCGACATCAGTTAGGGGGGTTCCTCGGTGTTGCTTGCAGAGTATGGTACTAGTATAGTTAGTGGGCATGTATGTTGTGTATTATTTTGTGTTAGAGGCCGTAATATGTTTTCTGAATTTTTGTTTTATGTATAAATGATTTTTTAGAATGATGATTTCAGCAAATTCTACTTTATGGTATTAAATGTATTAAAAAGAAAAAAAATTATGTGAATTTTTACTGTGGGTCGCTCTTGTGACCTTAATGTGACCTTCTAGTTTTAAATGTAACGCATAGGAGGGTCTAGAGGGTTAAATTTAGTGGTATCAGAGCTTAAAGTTATGTCATTTTGGGTAGATCGGTCGATCATCTGTCATAGGATGTCTGATAAATACATGCCCCTAGATCATAACCGTTCTCCTCTGAGCTGAATCTCTGATGTCAAATCTTTTCTATAATAAGTGTATCTAGTATTTTGTCTAATATAGCTTGATATTTACTGGCAAAGAATGCATATAACGTCTTTTTGTGATTTGGATTTGCCTTATGAATTTGAATCTGGATAAAGAACCTGAGATGATTGCTGCATGTGAATTGAAGATCTGATTTAGATTGAGAATACACATTCAATTATGTGAGAAAGATGTTTGTAAGCATGGAAATAGCATAAATTCTGTGGTGACTCTATTATACATGAAGGAAACAGTTGTTTGAATATTACGCTGAAGGTAAGCAATGTCCGTTTGAAACCTTGGTTATGTTCGATCGGCTTAATGAAAGACTTTTTTTCTTGAAAATTTGGCATACTGCACTGTTATATAACATTTTTTTAATGAAACTCGATGTTTACATCTTGATTTTAGAAGGCCCTGTTGGAGGCCTTAGGTACTCTTCTGAGCTGTAGTTATAGTTTTTCATCCGCAAACTAATGGTAAGTTGATAGATTGATTTAGATTCTATAGGATATGTATCGAGGTTGTACGTTTGACTTTTGTGCTAGTTGAGAAGACTTTCTGCCTTTGGCCAGGCTTGTATATAATAACAGTTACAATCAAGTATTAATGACATCGTATAAGGTTCTATATGTTTACAAATTGATATGTGACTGTTTGAGACAATCCCGAGAAACAAACATATTTTGATGGTTAAGTTTCAGTAGAATAATGGATGAAAGAGTAATTTTGCATTTCTCTGACTGGTAAATTTCGAGGAAAAATTTTTTTAGGGGGAGAATTGTAACACCTCTGTTAATTTAATGAAAAAAAGATTTGATAAGATGCTACCGTGAGGGATTGAACCTGTATCCCATGATTGGTATGCATATGCTTTAGCCATGCGAGCTAAAGCCATTTGTGGGATTTAATCACCCCATTTTCTTTTTCTTAACTAAACCCTTATGGGTTATAATAAAAAGTCTAAAAAACTCACTCCCAATTGACCCCCTAATAATTATCTGCATAGTAAAGGATAAAAAAAATCAAAATAATCTTTCCCCAAAACCCTGCCATCGTCGATCGATCTCAGCCATCACGCCGTCGTGGGCGTCACCGTGTCTGCCACCTTACCCCGAACAAAACCCCTATCTCCATGCGTCGATTGCCCCTTCCGATCATCGCGAATCACCATTTGAAGCTTCGTCAGAGTATTTAAGTTTCCAGCTTCGATTCTGGCTGTTCCTAGCTTTCGTTCATTTTGCTGACCTCACCAGCGCGCTCGACATGTTGAGGAGACCAAAACCTAGCCAGTCGCTCATCATTTTGACAACGGCAAGGCTTCATCAAAGTTACGTCATATTTTGCTCCATTTTGGTAAGTTCAGTAAGTTTTCTTACTCTTTTAAGTTAAGGTGAGATTGGTTTTGAAATCTGGATCTGAGAGCTTTGATTTTTTCGGCCAAATTGTATATTTTGGGTCACCGGTGATGTTTCTGGTGAGTTTCAGGTGAAGATTCGATCGAGCCAAATGGGTCAAGTTAAACCTGACCCGATTTGGATACAAACCTTACCTAATCCTGAAACACAAACCCATAAACCCTTTAAATTGAGCCCAATAAGCCTCAAGCCCAATAGTTGTCTGACCCAATCTGTCGAGCCCATTGACTGGCCCAAATAGGTCAAATTGGTCTGACCCAGAATCGATTTGAACCGGTCCAAACCGAGCTAAACCGAACTAACCTGAATTGAATCGAATCGGCCCGAATTGAACTGAATCGGTCTGACCCAAATTGAGTCGACTCTAACTGAGTCAACTTAACCCGAGTCAACTCGGTTGACCGTTGGCTGACATCAACATTGATTTTGATGAATTCAGTATTAACTTTGATGATGTCAGCATTGGCTTTGATGATATCAGCAACGACTTTGATGATGTTAGCGTTAACTTTGACCAAAAAGTTAAAATTTCCAAAAACTCCTATTTTATGTTTTTCACGTCGTCAGCCCATTTTTGAAACCCGTTTTTTGAAATTCTAACCTGAATACCTCTAAGTATGATGTTGGACTCGAACATGCTTTTGTATTACATCATTCAGTTTAAAGGCAATATGATTAAGGACTGGTTTTAGATTGTGGTTAAATAAAGATATTCGCATATCCTGGAGTTTGAGATCAGGAGGGACGTCGAGCTCAAAATTGGTCGAAGATAATTTTAAGCGCTTGAATAGTATAGCTCGGAGTCCAGGTAATACATTTCCACCTCCAGCATGCTTTAGGTAACATATTGGTATTTTGTTATAGCGTAGGATGATGAATGCGTGTACCGATTAACCTGCTTAAGTCAATTTGACTTCAAAAGAAATGAATGGTTAATCGGATAATACTTGAAATACTCAAATAAGAAGTCTAAAGACTTAAAAGGATTTCTAATATTCGGTAAGTAGTTAGTAAAACTGTCAACTTTCAGATTGAATTATGGTTAATAAAAGAGATAATTTTTGAACTTTCGGATTCAAGTTAATTTAATGACAAAAATACCCCTACTAACGAAAATGACCTAGAACTTAATTCCTGACTAGATAATACAACTGATTCATTTAAAACTCCCGACCTACCTGGAAAAATTCTGGTATTAAGTTTCAAACATCTGGGAATGTAAAACTCGTAGACCCTCCTAAATCATGAATAAGACACTGAAGATAATCATCGAAAGTTCTGTATTTATCTAAATTGATCGATGTGACGGAAATGACTGAATTGTATAGAATAATTGTAAAGGTTGTATGGACTAAAATTTCCTCCAGCACCAGATTACCAAATTAATCAAAATGACGGATATACCCTCAAGTTCTGAAATAAACAAATTTTTGAGGAAGGACAAAAAGGACCTAAAATCCTGAAACATTAGTAATTAATTAATCGATTAAACATACTACTGATTAAAGATCAACGAAAACTCAAAAAAGCCTAGAATTTTGGTAAGGATTAAAGGAACATGTTGGTTAATGGTTAATGCAGGAATAATTAAATAAAGCAGAATATAATATATGGATACTGATAAAAACCCTTGTGATATGATTAAGAAATACATGACACGTATAAATTTTGAGATTTGTAAATTAACTGATAAGTCAGTTATCCTTGAATACATGTTAAAAACCTCAGTTAACAAAATCTTATTATAAGAAATTTGATTCGTAAATGAATTCGATATTGACAAATATGTGTATTCCCCTTTTGCAACTATCGAGTACATCTGAAAAATGATTAAGATTTTCTCTATGATCTGAAGCATGACGTCTATATGTCTAAAAGTATACCCTTGTGCCTGGTCGAAAAGTGTGTTTTCAAGTTCTCTGGCTCCCGTTACATTGAACATGTAAATGTATATATAAGCGTGATTCCTATTTTTTTGATAAATATAATATTTGACTTCTGATCTCTTATCTACGATTCTTAATTTTTGATATTACTATTTACTGATTAAAAAATTATTTTCCTCTGGGGTATACTGATAAGTGTTCAAAAGTACTATTTTTCTTACCCTTTTTACTCATATTATTGTTAGACTTAGGCTCATATTAGTCGCATAGTTAGCCATTCATGCATTAATCCATGTTTCCTTCAAACGTTGAGCTTGATTACATAACTTGGTGATTTTTGTGGAAATAGATGCTGCTTTGGTGTGTTTTTGTGTGTGTATGTGCAGGATCACTTGCCAAAGCAATGCCGAGCTAGTTGCCAGGGCAATGCATGAAGGATATGCCGAGCTAGTTGCCAGGGCAATGCATGAAGGAGACGCCGAGCCAGTTGCCATGGCATTTGTCGACAAAGACTAAAAGCAATATGGATGTCGAAATTCATGACTTTACAAGCCCAAGATGACATGGAGCAAGGCCCAAGCCCAAAGGAATTTGATTGCCATGCAGAGATTAAGGAAGAGTTAAATTCCAAGAGGATAGGAGAAGTTCTAATAGGAATAAAATTATAATAAAGAATTATATTCTTTAAAGATAATTTAATTCCAACTCAAACTCCTCCTCAAAGAAGGACTTTGGCCTAGCCCTATAAATATCAAGGAGATTTCGACAATTCCAAGGGAGAGAGCAAGAGTTAATTTCGACAACTCCAAGAGAGGAAGCAAGGGGAATTTTCGGCAAGCATCTAGGGCAAGGGATTTTCGACAAGCTTCATATTTTCTTCCTTGTTCGATTGGGTTCATGCTAGGGATTGTTTATCTTGTGTTTCTTTGGAACCTAGCCATGAACTAAATTTACTTGGCTATGGTTATTGTGTTTTGTGGTTGTGAGAAACTATTGGTTTTTGTTTAGGTAATAAGAGTTTGCACTTTTCTATTTCAAGGTTTATTCATTCTTGGTTCTTATTATTATTGGTTTGCGAGTGAATTGGGAGAGGATCTCGTGATTTCATCCATTTATCTAATATCGGGAGAGTTAGATTCAAGAAACGAATGAATATGATCTTTATTCAATCCAATGATGGTGAAGATTAATCCGGCTTAGGAATAAGTTAAGGATTTCAACGGCTAAGAGGAGCGCAAGACTGGTTGTTGTTCACCCTTGATTCACGCAGGGATGTATTATCAAGGCATGCACAAATAGCTAGAGTTTCGACTTAGGGATAAGAAGAAACCATTGAAGAACGCTCCGCCGAACCTTGAAGTTGCTGCCCAGTCGCCCAAGTAGTTGCCCAACTAGTCGCCCAAGCAACCATCAATTAGTTGCCAAGGCAACCCCGTTGTGCAAGTCGCCATGGCAACTGAGTTGCCCATGCACTCTTTTACCAAGACAATCCAATCGGCTATCACACCTCAACTCACGATAACCTAGCCTATCTCTCTCATTCGAATTCATCTTTTCTTTTACTTAATTGCTTTCTAGATTAGTTATTAGTTAAAACTTCTATAATCATTCACTTGTGTTTTTACTTTTTACAGTGCAAGAGACTAGATTCTTGAAGTGGCACCAATCCCTGTGGAGACGATATCTTTTATACTATAACTTGCGACGTGTATACTTGCACAATTGCGTAGCACTTATTACGCGCAACATATACTCCTGGATAAGATTGAGATGTCTGCAGGTTAAGCCCTAACTAGGCTGGTAATTCCTTATATATCAGGTTCCTATGCTTCGGCTTGGGTAATACCTTCTGGCTTCTGCATCAGGTTCTTATGCTTCAGCTAGTGTAATACCTTCTGGCTTCTGTATCAGGTTCCTATACTTCGGCCAGGGTAATACCTTTTGGCTTCTGTATCAGGTTCCTATGCTTCGGCTAGGGTAATACCTTTCGGCTTCTGTATTATGTTCCTATGCTTCGGCTAGGGTAATACCTTCTGGTTTCTGTATCATGTTCCTATGCTCCTGCTAGGGTAATACATTATGCATTCAAGCTTCTATGCTTCAGTTAGGGTGATTCCTGCTGGACCTAAGACATCCTTTTAGGCCAGCACCTAGGCCTAACGGGCCTGGGTTAAGCCCTTATATATGAAATTCTAGGGATTTGTACACTGGAGTTCAGTTGAAGGGCAGTTAGGTGATTAAAACAAATTTCCTTTCCCCCTTTAAACATCTACCTACTGAATTAATTTCTCGAAGTATGAAACTTTTTATATGCTTCCGATATGCACTTAATAGAACACACTAAACTCTCTAGTTTAACTTAATCCATCACTCTTCTAATTCTTTGGTGTATAGGCTTCTCGCCTGATACTCGATGATCGAATAAAGAACAATTATTTTAACTTCAGATTTAATGTTGTACTGAATTGTCGAATCTTAATTGGAGTTTGTTATTGCACGGAACACCATAATAGCTTTATGCTTTTCCATATACCTACGTGTGCCTTTAGCATCTCTTGGTAGTTCTGTATTGCTGAGTTTTTTCAAGCTCACGTTGTTTTTACATTGCAGGATATAAGTACTTGATCATGTTTCATCACCCGACATCAGTTAGGGGAGTTCCTCGGCGTTGCTTGCGAAGTATGGTACTGGTATACTTGGTGGGTGTGTATGTTGTGTCATATTGTGTTAGGGCCCATAATATGTTTTCTAAATTTTTTATTTTATGTATAAATGATTTTCTAGAATAATGATTTCAGCAAATTCTACTTTATGGTATTAAGTGTATTAAAAAGAAAAAAATTATGCGAATTTTTACTGTGGGCTGCTCTTGTGACCCTAATGTGACCTTCTAGATTTAAGTGTAACACATAGACGGGTCTAGAGGGTTACAAGAGAAGACACGTCACACCCTGTATGAAGTGCTTTGTGGAAGGCACTTCCTCTAGGAAGTGCCTTCCACAAAGCACACCATTTTGGCACCACCTATAGAAGACACGTTCCTCTAAAAGCACGTTCTTTAAATTTCGCATCCAATATCGAAAACCTATTGTTCAATAGTTTAGGGTTTTGGGTTTAAGAAAGAAAATGGTTTTAATATTTTAGTGGTTTAAAGATTTTAAATTTTAATTTTTTTGTTGTAGAACATTAGAGTTTAGGGATGGGTAGGGAATCTATTAAATATTCAGAGTTTAAGAACTTAGGGAATTAATTTAGAGGTCTTTTATGAAATCTATCTAAAAAATTATTCACCAATATAACATGTACAAGAGATTATTTCTAGATGTCGCGACCATTTTTGAAATCGGGTGTGTAAAAATAGCCTAGCAACCGATCTTTTAGAAAATTAGGGTTTTCTGGCCATTTTTAATTTAACCTTGAAAATTTGGGCTTTTCGTATTAAATTTAATTTTTCTTTATTTATCATTGAAAAAACATTTTGGAGTCGCCACTAATCACTTCGAGGTAGACCGGACACCAAAAAAACAATCTAGAGATTCTATCTTAAAAATTGGGTTCGGGAGTCGGTTATGTGTAGGGAAGGGTTAGCACCCCTACGAACGCCCGTTATCGGTACCTTTAATTTTACGTGGCATTTTTGCATTTCGAATAGTAATTTGAATTTAATTTATCCTGTAATTATTAATTAAATTTAAATTTCGATTGCAGATATCCTTTTATAAGGAGATTCATTTTGTTCGAATATGAGATTAAAGGCACCCCTATTCATATTTAAAAATAAATATGCGATTTCGGTCACCATGTCCAAATTTCGGTCACTGCCTTACCTCAGTCGGCGCCGCAAGGCAATTTTTGGCAACCGTGAGGCAATTTCCGGCCACCGTAAAAAAATTATAATTTTCCCGATCTATCCCTAAGGCTTAAAACCTAATCTCGGTTCGGCAGAGCCACCCAACTCCATCCAAACTAAACCTAAACTACCCGAACCATCCCTCTTCAACTCCTCCATGAAATCCAAACTCTAGTCACCCAAAAAAATGAGTTTCGACTTTATTTATTATTTTTACCATTTTTTGTTAAACTGACACATTTTTTGTGTTTTGCAGAAATAAAGAAGCAAGGGAAAATACCTCCGTTAGGGTTGCTATTGTGATTTCGGTGATGTTTTCTACATCCTGTCAACGTCTGTTCATTATTTCGGCGGCGGTTCAACTTTAGGCAGCGGTTCGATTCCCTAAATGGTTAGGCTACCGAGGTATAATCTCTCTCCTCTTTTCATTATTATATTATTAATGACTGACATTTTCTCTCTCTTACAAGTATTTATAGGGTGTCAGGTATACTTACGTCAACTATGCCAACTGAGTTCAAGGAAAACCATAATCCGTGGCATTTGGTTTTATCCAATGAACGGGCGCCACGTGTCCTTTTGGATATCAATTTGAGCGGGAAAAATCTATTTTTGGGCCATTTGTGTTTCTTTACCGAAAATGAGAGGGAATATGTATTTAAATTGTGCCTTCAATTTTTTAAAGTGGGCTTTGGGATTTTTACTATGTAATTGGACATTTATTGTATATTTGGACACTTATTTATTTTTTATCTATTAGTTCGACCTTATTTTTATGTGTATTCGAACGCCCCAGACAAAATACAGGTATGATAGCTGCCCCTCTTTGCTTATTGCTATGGAACAAGAAGTGGGCAAAGACTAAAAAGACATGGATTTTGTCTGAATTCACTGGCCATCTTCTAAACTACCGAAGCTTGAAGCTGTTATTCTCATTTTGAAATTCTTCAAACTCCTGCCAAACTCTGGAATTTGAAGTTGTTCTTCTTATTATGAAATTCTTCATCTTCCAAGGCTTAGAATTGCCCCTGACATTCTTCATCTCTTGAGGTCTAAAGCTGTTCTTCTTATTATGAAATTCTTCATCCCTCTACCGAACTATGGAATATGAAGTTGTTCTTCTTCTTATTATGAAATTCTTCATCTTCTAAAATCTGAAATTGCTCTGTAATTCTTTATTTCTTGAGGTCTAAAGTTGTTCTTCTTATTATGAAATTCTTCATCCCTCTATTGAATCATCCACTTCTCTGCCAAAGTGTCGAACAAGCGAGTTCTTCTTATTATGAACTCTGGATTCTTTGCTGAAAACATTGGTTTGCCTCTCTGTAAAATCGTTGAATAAGCAAGCTCTTCTTATTATGAAGTTCCTCATTCTTCAAAAGGGCGAACTCTTCTTATTATGAGTTTTTCATTCTTTGCTGGACGAATTCTTCTCATTAGGAATTCTGGAACAAACTCTTCTCATGAGGAGTTCTTCAGTCTTTGCTAGGCAAGCTCTTCTCATTAGGAATTCTTCAATGTGTTGGTCCACCTCTCTGTAAAGGCATGAACATGTGAGCTCTTCTCATTAGGAACTCTTCAATCTTTCTTGGCAAGTTCTTCTTATTATGAACTCTGAATTCTTTGCTGGTTGAGTTCTTTTCACTGAGAACTCTGGATTCTTTACTAGAAGTATTGATTTTCTCTCCTCTGGGAAACAATTAATCATGCAAAAGGAAACATCATCGATTAATTCAAATTAAATCTGAAATATCATGAAATATTTTCAATTTCCTCGCTTGAAGCACTGAGTTCTTTGATGTTATTGTTTTTCTGTCTAAAGTATCTTGATCTTTCTATCTGAAGCTCGTATGAGATCTCATATCCTGTTTCTCTTTCTCTGTTGATCAATTTCTTCTGTGCCTGCAAAATTCAAATTTATCATTAATCTTCCAACATTAATTGTAAAAATATACAATTTGGGTATATCATTAAGAAACTTCAAGTGCTTCAACAGGAGACGTTGAAACTATGAATCTTCCTCGTTTGAGTCTGAAGTTGGTCTATCTTGCTTTTCAATTCGGCAACTTGAATCATTTCTATCTTTCTTTTTCTTTTGCTTCTTTTCTCATTTTTCTTTTTTTTCCTCTTTTTCTTTTTCTCTCTTTTTCTTTTTCCTTTTTTTCTTTTTTTTGTTATTTATTTTTTTGAAACCGAGGACCCAAATGATTAATATTTCTGCCGATATCATGCCCCACCTCTTATGACGATATCATTCGGAAAGTTCTAATTTTTGAAGGTGTCGGCCCGAAGGACTTAACATCATGCTCGAAAGACTTACTGATGACTCGAAGGATTTAGAATTGTAATGCACTTCCTTTCCTGTGCACATAATCACATCTCCCGAAGGTGATGACCCGAAGGATTTAACATCATGCCCGAAGGACTTACTGAAGACCCGAAGGATTTAAAATTGTAATACACTTCCTGTAATATCCCAAATTTTTTGCTAGTGACCAAAATGTAAATTTTGAAAGTTTTAGGGTTAAAGTATAAACTTTGGAAAAATTTGGGGACTAAACTGTAAATTTCCTCAATAAGTAATTTTATTCAGTATAAGAGTGAATCGGATCAAAATAAGTACCTTGATATCGGTTTTAAGAATTAAAATGCAGTAAAAGGTACCGAATTTGGATCGAATAAAATTGTTAAGCGTGCTCAGGCCAGGGAAATATTAGGATGGGTGACCTCCGGGAAGATCCCATAAAAGTGTTTCTGATCGATATTTTGGACTCAGTAAGAGTAGAGAATATTCGTATGGATTATCGATAAAGGAATTCTAAGAGAAATTTTATTCTATAAAGATTTTCGATAAGTATCGGGAAAATAGAATGAGTTAAGAAAATTCAGTCTAAGATCTTAGGAAAGGAAAATTTTATGAGATGATATTGTGGATTTCCCAAATATGGAAAGATAGAATTATTGGAATAAATCCGACAGCTCGATAATGGTAAAATCGCAGTAGAAGTATTTTATGAATATCGTGAAATTGGATCGAATTGAAATTTCAGAGGCTGATCCAAAAGCCATGGAAAAGTCGTAAAATACCATTTTATGAATATTTTATTACAGTTGGTTGGATTCCAACTAGACTTAGTTGAATTTTTACAAGAATGGCAAACTAGTAAATAAAAACTAGTTGGAGGGCAAATTGGTCATTTGGCCCCAATAGCAATTTTGAAATATTTTAAAAGTTATAAGGGCAATTTTGGAAAAAGGAAATTGAAGATTAAATCTTGGCCCTTGATTGATGATAAAATCAATCTATGATGCATTAAATTAAATTAAACGATAGATAATTGATCAGTTTTAATGATGAATCATATGTGGATAAAGCAAGATAAGGTATTAGTAATATGAAAGAATAAACTAAAGTAGAAAGGAAGCTTACTTTGTTAATATGAATAATCAGTAAGCTTACAAAGGTAGTAAATCGTGTTTAATCAGTTTAAATTTTTATTTATCGGTAATCGCATAAGGATTTTAAAATCAAGAAAGGGCCTAGGCCGTGAACTTATTTTCACCCCGAATTGCATTATTGTTTTAATAACTGAATAATATGTTTTACAAACTAATTTAGGGTCGAAATTAGCCAACTACACATAAGTTATGATTTCAAGAAAATCGGGAAAAGGGTTAGATTAATAAAGACAAGATTTATATGTATATAAAAAATTATTATAAGTCAAGATTTCTTTAAACAACTCCATAACATCTTTAAAGTATATTCGGTCTACGAGTATACGTTAAGGGTGTTACACTTCCTTTCCTGTGCAAACAATTACATCACTCCCGAAGGTGATGGCCCGAAGGACTTAACATCATGCCCAAAGGACTTCTGACGACCCGAAGGATTTAACATCATGCCCGAAGGACTTACTGATGACCCGAAGGATTTAGAATTGTAATGCACTTCCTTTCCTGTCCAAACAATTAGAAAATCTTTGCTGAAATCCGCCTCTGCAAACGATTGAAATCTTTGCTGAGATTCGCCTCTTCAAACGGATTGAAATCTTTGCTTAGATCCTCCTCTTCAAACGGATTGAAATCTTTGCTGGGATCTGCCTCTTCAAACGGATTGAAATCTTTCCTGAGATCCGTCTCTTCAAACGGATTAAAATATTTGCTGAGATCCTCCTCTTTAAACAGAACTTCTGACTGAATATGCCGTTTACAAACAAAATGTATTGCTAAAATCTACTTTTGTCGAAATCTATTTATGCAAACGAAGCCTCTTGCTAAAATCTGTCTTTTTCAAATAGAATATCTTGCTGAAATTCTCCTCTAGAAATGGGATATTTGTTGCTGAAATCTGCCTCTATAAGCAGAATATTTATTAAAATTTGTCTCTGCAAATTGAATATCTCGAGATCCGTCTATGCAAATGTAATATTTTAAAGAAATTTGCCTCTGCAAATGGAATACTTTAGAGAAATCTGCCTTTGTAAACGGAATGTCTTGAGATCCACCTCTGCCAACGAAATATCTTGAGATCCGCCTCTACCAACGAAATATTTTAGAGAAGTCTACCTCTGTAAACGAAGCATCTTGATATCCACCTCTGCAAATGAAATATCTTAGAGAAATTCACCTCTGTGAACGGAATATCTTGATATCTACATCTGCAATGAAGAAAATCATGAATTAATATATTTACTTTCTCACAAATATGACCAAAATTTTTTACTAGATCTATTTCTCAAAGATCTATGCTCTCTTGTTGTCAGATTTTCTCTCTGAGATTTTTGTTTATTCCTTGCAGGATCTTCCTCTTCGAGATCTTTATCCACTTTCAACTGGATATTTCTCTGAAATCTATGCTCATTCTTGCTTGGATATTCTCTTCCAAAACTCGAAGCTTTAAATTGATTTTCACCTTTCCTTGATTGAATCTGCAAATTCCTACCAAAGTATACACAAATGCCTTGAATGTATGAATAATCATGCTTCTACTTATGAATGCCTGACTATATGAGGCATGAATGCTGTCACTTGACGATCACTTGAGCAAACTTTCATCTGGTGGGGAGTTCCAAATTGCGTAACCCATCTCACACTTAGGTTCGATCTTTAGGATCTCTGCATCATTGTTCTGAAGTGCCTTTTCAGGTTTTCGCTTTAGATTTTCTTTTCTTTTCTCTTTTTTTTTCTCAAGGCGCCCTTTTGGGTTTTCACCTCAGTTTTTCTCTTTTTTTCTTCTCTTTTTCTTTTTTGGTAAAAAATGTTTTCTTTTGTTCGTTCTGATGAAGCTTCCCTTGCCTTTATGAATCAAGCACATAAACCTATTTTTTGCCGTATTTCACCATGTATTTCTCACAATTTGAATACCAAGGATCACCTTTTTCTTAGAAAGCCATTCTTGATATATCTTCATTCAATTTTTTTGATAAAATTCTTTCTCATGGCTTAAAAGAGATCATGATTCACTACTGTTCTAGCTTGCAGACTTTATTTACCGGCATGTGATGTTCTATAAAGTTCTTCTTGCAACATTGCCCCACCCTGGCTTGTGTTCAATTATCATCTTCGCTCACATTCACCTTGTTTTTTTTGCTTTTAAATAGCAAAAACCTTCAACAGATTGATCTGACTGCATCTTTGCTCCCAAAAGAGGGCCCATGCTCTCTCTTTTTACCCCAGAACTACTTGTATAATTTGTTTGCAGCTTTGTTTGAATATTACTGACACTCAGAGCTGTATCTTTTTCTAGTCATACTTTTCATCATTGAACAAGTATTGAGGTCACCTCATGTTGTGTCTGCACTTAAAGGATTAGTACATCATAATAATACCCATGAAATCCTTTGCTTTTCTTGTATCTAATCAATTTATCTGCAAGATGCTTGTTGTAAAGATAAGTGAATGGCTCAAAATAGTATTTTACTAGATTTGAGAAATTGGAATAATTTGATAAGTCATGGCAAACAACAAAAATCAAGATTAGGTCCCCTAAATATCAAATACAACAGAGCCTTCGAATCAAACTGCAAAGATGCACTCCAATGTGACCTCTTTTAAATTATTAGGCTTCTGAGAGAAACATTTCCCATATACCTAATTCTATCCCATTTAGGGTGGCACTCTTTACCTCACTAAATCACTATTGCCCAATCCTTCCCTCTTTTCTGATCTCGATCAAGCATTAGAAGTCTAGAAGTCCTTGAAGAAAGGTTAACCCTGATAAGCGGGATGCATTCTGAAGACAGACTCAACTTGCTCCAATATCCGTATATGGTCAAAATGGTCTTTTAAGGCTTGTAATGTAGGCTATGGTTCACGGCTACCAAAAAAAAGATATATAGGCTCAAATAAATACTTAAGGGTAATGAAACTAATGATCATTTCTTCAAAGTGAAATATCATTTTGCACTCATTGACCTGAATATGTTCGGATGATATGCTCTTTTCTTTTTCTTTTTTCTTTCTTTCTTTCTTCTTTTTTTCTTTTCTTTTCTTTCTTTTTCTTTTTTTTGGATCACCCTAGACTGCCCATTTTTGGGTTTTCACCCTAGAGTTCATTTCCTTTTCCTAAAATCAATATTCCACTGCTCCTTTAGATAAAGGCTTGTTGAATGGAAGATATTAAATATATGTATTGCACTTTTTCAAATTTAGTGCTTTCTTTGCTTCAACTTGATTCAGTTGACTTTCCGAACACAAACTTCTATTGTTTCTTTTTCTTTCTTTTTATTGACTGGATTCAGAGCATTCTTTTTCATTCATCCTGCCTTTCTGACTTTTGTGCTTGATATATTCACTTTCATTTCTTTTGCCCCCAATTCACAAGGAATTACTATCATAGCATGATCAAAACCGAACACTTTTCATTTGCCAACAAGCTCTCATCTTCTTTGCCCCCAGTGTAGGGGTGATCCTTGGTTTGGGTTGAATAAAAAAAATCCTCAGGCTCAAAGGGGACAACAAATGATATTTTTCTTATTTTCTTTCTTTGTGAAGGGAGATTGAGGAATGTCAAATGTCCTCCCATACTTTGATCTCTTCGAAAGAAAGCTGTCTTCAGGTGGATGATGTTTTGGGTTATCACTTCATTCAAAGACCTTAGCCAACAATGCTTGAGAAGTAACTCACTCAAAATTTGTATTTGGGATTTTCCCATGATACCTGAACACTCATTAATATCTTCCCATTGGTCTAAATAAAGAAGAAGAGAGTCACATTTTGAAGCTGATCTCTGAATTTGATTAAAGGTCACTCTTGCAATTAATATACAAGGACCTGAGAAAAAAATATTATTGAAGATATATACATATACGTATGGGAGAACAAAAACTAACCCATAACAAAAAAATGAATGAAATACTAAAAGAATCAAAGAATGCGAAATGTTTTCCATTTGAGAAATATATAGGAAACAAGCATCATAAACAAATAAATCAAAATAGCCTCCCTTACAAAGGACCCCCAATGCTCGCGAGCAAAAGCGATTGGGATGATTCAGGGTATTACTCCGCAACGATCCTAAAATTGCAGATAGATCTCCCATAGTTCATTGTTGACCATTAATCAAGGAAGGCTTAAGCGAATTTTGGTCACTCCACTTGTATCTTCAATTCTTTGTTTTTCTTACAAAGACAAGCCCATTCTTGTTCATGCTCTGATGCTCTCATTCTATCTGAAAAGATTTTCTAACTCTTCAGTGATCAAATTCTTCAATGACGCTTCACTGGTCTCTTGCCATATTAAATTTGCCCCACCTTTATTATTTAGGGCGAGCAAATGCCCCAAGTCTTTGGACGTTTTAAGTTCCTGAACTTTAATCAAGTTCATCTTTAATTTTGCAAAACCACCAAAACTTCGTGGGAGAACTTGCTAAGCCCCTGAACTTGGCTGATATATCAACTGAAGATGATTGCTCCACACTCAGTCATATCCTTCCCATGAATGGTCAAACGTTTGCAACCACAGCCTCATATCTTGAAATCATTTCTGAAGTAATACAAGAGAATCTTTGGGCTTGGAGTAACATAATTGATTTTATATACTACCTCAGAGATAATCTCTGTAAACTATTCCCCCTTGATACATAGACATGAACATGACAGAATTCAAAACTCTAGACAATCTTGGAAGCATTCATTCTGGATCTCTGATTAACCTACTTCTTGATCTCCTCCGTTAAGGGCCTACACTCCTTAGTAGCACATCTTGGTTCCCATTTGAAGCTTGCAAATATTATCGAAATCATAATTATGGCAAATGGGCTTGACATTTTCTTCACCGACCTAGGGGTAAAATGAGTTTGAAATGGGCACTCAAAATTTGCATTTATCCGAGGAATCTTCCATGAAACCAGATGAGTCAATTGACCTTTTCTTCTGGGAATCTGATCATTGCATTCATTCACTTCTTTCTCTCTTTTCACTTGACCTTTCCAGCACTCGCATTCTGAGCAATCCAATTGCATCTTCTCCAATCAGGGGCTACTTTTTAAGTTACATATCTTAATAAATGGTCTTTAGTGTCAATTTCCAAAATCTCCCACTCCAGAAAGTTTTGAATTTGTAGCTTGAAAATGTAGCAATCTTCAATGTCTCAATCATAACTCAGAAAAGTCTTGATACTATATCTACTTAATCAATGGGGTTTTAATAGTTCCTCAAGATACTGCGAAGCTTCGAGCAATTTGAAATGTATCTCACAATAGAGAACATGAATGAGATCCAGTTTAGATTTTGACTTTCCACTGACAGGATCATCTTGAACATCTGATCTTGGAACATTCTTTGGTGAAGAAAAGATACCAAAATATTACTCTGACTCTAATAAACCTTGGACTACAACGAGTTATTCACAAAAGTTTGTCACAACTTTTATCCCTTTCCTTTTATCTCAACTGCTCTAGCAAACAACAATCTTCAATTAAACCTGGGCTCTTCAAAAATACCAGTCATTGGACAAGAAAAATTGACTCCCTTTTTTAATTGAACTCTTCAGCTTTTTTTGTTTCGCATCTGTATTTTGCTCCTCTTACAATCAACTCATTTGTGAGCAAACTTCAATCTTCAACTGATCTTGGCATTCATCGCTTTAGAAAAAGACTCTTCTGCCCCTCGTCTTTGTTGGGACCATAATTCTCATGACTATCACTAAACCATCGATCGGCAAGACTTTCGGCTAAACTCTAGAACTTGAATTCATCCAGTCTTCCTATGTCTGTTCACTGAGCTCTCATCATTTTAACATTTTCAACATCCACCAGTGCCTCAAACTTGATATTGTATGTAAAGCGATAAAGTGATACGCAAATATCAGCTCGTTGATTACCTATGATTTAACTGTATATAAGTGGTATTATAAGGTTGATTATAATACAGAAGACAACTTATATTAGTACGTAATCTAAACATGTCTGTAGTTCATAGAATTATCTGAGAAAATAATTCAGCGGAAATATTACGTTGTCTAAAGTCCAAATAGGGATATGGCTTGTCTTTGCTATCGGAGGGATTAACTCCCGAGTAGAGATGTAGATGTGTTTGTTTGGACTGACGACACATTGGACTGGACCCAAGATGAATTAAGATCTTAAATTCGTTTAAAGATTAAATTCACTTGTGACGTTCAAAATATATTTACCTTGATCTCGAGTAAATGTAGGGTCATGTGTGTGTGACTAGCGTACTTTGATATATCAATATCCGATGCATCTCGAAGTAGTAAGTTGATGGATGATATGTTGGGTATGTGACTCATAAATAATGTGGATGCATTTATAGATATGGAATCATAGCTCGATTCAAGAGTAAATGGTATCCTCTCACTGACATTGTAATGGTTTGTGAAAATGGAACATGGCCACGGGTCATTCATCAAGGATGAATGATTATTATTACTTTGTGTAATAATTATTTTCACTATTTGATTTACAATGGAACCTTGAGATAAAAGTGATCAAACCAGATGAATGGATTCAATCTAAAGGGATGGCAGATTTCCTATGAGGGTAATATATTTATGACAAGGTTTTGGACAAAAGCTATGTGGTAAGTTTTCAGTAATATTATATGTGTGAGAGTTTAGTCTTGATGCTATAGTGGAATGACTCATTGACTTAAATAATGGGGATGCAATTAATTGACGAATAGTCTGGAGTTAATTACATATTATTTTAGCCCACATCATTAAAGTCCAAATGGTTTTCGCTAGCTCAATTTGACTCAATACAAATTGTTTGATTAAATTGTGAACTAAGAGAAAAAAATATGGTTGAGGAATAGATTACAGAAAATTACCTATTTAAGTAATTGTAATTTCTCATGGATGGAAGAATTAAAGTAATTTGGAAATTAATTTAATAAATTTGAAAAATTATTTAATTAGTTCCAAAGCGATGTATTAAATTATAAATCGTGGTTTAATTTGGAAATTAATTTAATAATTTTGGAACATTATTTAATATAGTCTAAAATAGAATATTAAATTAATAAATCATTGTTTTGAATTAATGGAGTTGGAAATTAAAATAAAAGAGTAAATAAAGTTTTACGTAAATTTTAAGATGGTAAAGTTATCATGATTTTACGGAATTAGAATTGGACTATGTAAAAATTATTTAATGAAAGAAAATTAATTTTTATCATAATTAATTATCGATTAAGATTAGTTTAAGTCTATTTTAATTGCTTATTAATTTAAGGGTAAACTACACGAAATACCATTGAACTTTAACGTGTATATCGAAAATATCACTGAACTATAAAATGATAGTATTATACCACTGAACTTTGTTTTTCGCTTTAATCCAAGCACACAAAATACCATTGAACTTTAACATGTGTATCGAAAATATCACTGAACTATAAACCATACTATTATACCACTGAACTTTGGTTTGCTACTGAACTTTATTTTTCGTTTTAATCCAAGCACCCCGTCTTTAACCTGAAACGGACCGTTAAATGCAAAACGGAATCATTTTAGTATAGTTGCTTTGATGCTTAAGATAGGCCAAAACGACGCTGTTTTGTTAGAGGAAAATTAAGAAAATTATACATTTAAAAAGACTTAAACCAAGAGCCTCTAAGTTGAAAGATTGGAACTAAACCATCAAGGCAACTTAAAAACTTTGATATAATTCTAACGCAAATAATATATAAATAAAACTGCAGTTGAACTTAATTTCATTTATCCCGTGATATAATTTTATAATATTTATAATGTAATATTATAAACATATTAACTTTATAAATAAATATTACTTACAATTTATATTAAAAAATAGAATATTATAAATACTATATATAAGTAAACCTCAAACCTCTTATTCCAAACTCAAACCCTAAACCATATATAGAACTAAACCCTAAATTCCAAACCCCAAACCCTAGAACTAAATATGTATAACTAAATCCTAAATCATAAACCCTATACCCTAAAACTAAAATATTATTTATAATATATATCAGGCCCTAATATGTATTATAAATAATATTTTAGTTTTAGGGTTTATGATTTGAGATTTGTGGTTTTGGATTTTGTTACATATATATAGGGTTAGGGACTTGGAGTTTTGAGTTTATGGTTGATGGTTTAGGGTTTAGGATTTTGAATTTGTTGTTTAGGATTTAGTTATATATAGAATTTGAGGTTTAGGGTTTAGAGTTTATGATTTATGGTTGAGAGTTTAGGGCTTGAGATTTTGAAATTGTTGTTTAGGATTTAGTTATATATATTGTAAATAATATTTTTAGTTTTTTAATATTATAAGTAATATTTATTTATAAAGTTAATATATTTATAAAACTATATTATAAATACTATAAAATTATATTATAAATATTATGGTTGACGTCGTTTTGGCTTATCTTAGGCATCAAAACAACTACACTAAAACGATGTCGTTTTGCATTTAGCGGGAAACTACAGGTTAACGGCGAAGTGCTTGGATTGAAGCTAAAAATAAAATTCAGTTGTATAATAATATCCTTTTATAGTTTAATGGTATTTTCGATACACATGTTAAAATTTAATGGTATTTCATGCAATTTCCCTTAATTTAATTGGATATTTAAATTTTTAGACTTGAGTATTTAATTAATACGATTAATTAGATAAAGTTCAAATCAAATATAAATGAAAAATATCCTAAGAGTTATTGTTAAAAATCAAACTTGATTCAAGAACAATATAGATAATTCTTGAAGGGCATGGAAACTTCATGAACATGTGGAATCAAAATAAAGCATACAACAATATTTAGAAGATTCAAGAAAATCCTTAACAATTAAGGAAATGCTAATGGCTGCAACATTATGCACACGTGGCAGCAAACCTATGATAATCAAAGTCACTTGCTAGAAAAAATTTAGGACTAACTATAAAATTTTAATTAGTGTCTAGATTGTTCTTATGTCGGTTTAGGATCCTATAAATAGGAGTTAGAATGTATGCTGGTGAGTGAATTGTGAGAAAGTAAAGAGTGAGTGTGTTTATCAAACTTGCGGCATTAAGTTATTTGTATCAACGCTTCCAATAGTTATTTAGAATTTTGATATTTTCTCTGTTCATAAATTGAGAATAACGAAGAATTTTTTTTTGTTGGAAGTATAAATTTAGCAGAAGTTTGGGTTGTAAAAAATAATCTGAAATCTGCGGCAGTATTGAATTCTCAAATGCACATATACTTGATTATGAATTATATTTATTGTATTAGGTATTACGTTTGATCACTTTTAATGAATTTTTTTTTTTAAATTTTGCTGTACTTTTTTTTTAAATTTTTCTAAACCGAGACCAACAAAGTAGTACATCCAAATCTTAAAAAAAAGGTTCATTCAGTGCAAACTCCAATTATGAGTAAGTTAGTTAAGCTCATACGGTTTAAATTGTCTCGATAAACTGCCACATTCCTTTATTGCATAAGCACATATACAAGTCTGCACAAAGTATCATCACTGTAGATCACAAGGTCCATAGCGAACTCCGTGTTCTTTACTTTTTTCGTTTATTGTACCAAATCCTCCATTAAAGTTGGCTTCACCAAAGGTTCTTAACTATTTCATAAGCCAACAACAAGAATTCAAAGCATCCCAACACAGTGGAACAGAACAAATTTTGAGCAATTTATTAAAATGAATCCCTTAATTTATGTAACCCCTAGACCCGGCTATGCGACACACCTAAATCTATGAGGTCACATTAGGGTCACCGGAGAGACCCACAGAAAAATAGAAGAAAACTCTTAAAAATACATTTAAAAGTGTAAAACAACATTTCTGTTAAAACTATATTAATATTTTGTGTATACAAACTAAAATCCAGAAAATAAAATACGGACTCAACCATAAAATAAATCGTGACATACATGCCCACTAATACATAGATGCCGTACTCCACGTGCAATGCCAAGGGAACTTCAAACTGATATCAGTCATAAATTTATATTTGAATTTCTTTAACCTGCAATGGTGAAACAAAGTGAGTTTGGGAAAACACAGTAATACAAACTACCAAATGATGATGTAGACAAATGCATGTAAGGTAAAACAGATACATGGTATAGTATAAAACTATCACGGTGTTCTGGGTATCCACAGGTTCCAATTACGGTTCATTTTAAATTCTTATCTATCCTCCCTCTGAACTCCAATAGGCAGTTTTCCAAGACTGCATCTATAAGGCATTTACCCAAGCCCATTTGGGTGTAGGTGCTGACTTAAAGGGGTGTATTGGGTCCAAACGAATCGTCCTAACTGAAGCATAAAAGCCTGAATGCAGAATGTATTACCCTGGCCAAAGCGTAGGAACCTAATACAGTAGTCATAAGGAATTACCCTAGCCGAAGCGTAGGAAACTGATACAATAGTCTTAAGGAATTACTCTAGCCGAAGCGCAGGAACCTGATATAGTAGTCATAAGGAATTACCCTAGCCGAAGCGTAGGAACTTGATACAAAAGTCATAAGGAATTACCCTAGCCGAAGCGTAGGAACCTGATATAGTAGATTTATCTTTAGGTGTTTGTCCAAAGTTGGGTAATCCAAGTGTTTTGTTATCATACATATTTGAAATTTTGACACCGAATTCCTTCCCAATAGAACGAGGATTTTAGATAAAGTAATCATTTATCAGACCGAGTGTAAAATTTTAGACTGAGTGTAAAATTTTAGGACATTTCCTTTGTTAGGGGTATTTAGGTCATTCTTATTTCTCAAGTGTATTATCGTCATTTCTTAATGAAATATTTCAAATATTAAATCATTTAAATCTATTTATCAGATCGGGAGATTATGTCTTATTAACCATTTACTGAACTAAGGATCCTTTCGGTCTATTAAATTCCTCTTTCGAATAACTCGATCTTAACCAAATTACCATTCTATTATCTCATAATTTAATTGACTCAAGCAGAGTTAAAAGTACACTTAATCATACTCATGCAGACTTTAGCCTAGAACCAACATGTATCATAAAGCATGCAAGAGGTAGTAATGTATTACCTTAAGACCTTGCTATTTTAATCGATCCCTTGAAACGACATTTGAGCACTCTCGAACTCGAATTCGATGTCCCACAGCCTCCCAAATCCAAAGATATACGAATGCCTTCAGTTAACCACAATTCGAAATTAGTCTTTAATCACATTGCCTTTAAACTGAGTAATGAAGTACAAAAACATGTTCGGGTCTAATATCAGATTTGGAGGCTTTCGGGTTAAAATTTCACAAAACCAACTTCAAAAATGGTCTTCAAACATCGGAAAACATAAAATAAGGATTTTTAGAAAAATTTGACTTTTTGGTCAAAAAGTCAATGTTGACGTGGCATGCTGACGCCAGCAGTCAACGCTGACGTGGCAAGTTGATGTCAGCAGTCAATGTAGACATGGCATGCTGACATGGCAATCAACGATTGACTCGGGTCAAATGGTCGAGTCAGGCCGGATCGGGTCGAACTCGGGTCAGACTATCGGGTCGAGTCTGGGCCCAATAAGAAATGAGCTTGAACTAATGGGTTTGGGTTGGATAAGAAACTGGGATGGGTCAACGGGTTTGGTCTAGGTCTGGGCTCGGGAACGGGTTGGGTATAACGAGTTAGATCGGTTTGATTCAAAGGGAACCGGTTCTGGACCGGTTCTAAGCCGGTCACCGTCCAGGCCGCCCTGGAAGGTGCGTGTATTACACACGCGGCCCAAAAACGACCGAAAATGTCCTCCATACGATGGCAATTGCATCAAAGACTACCAATATACTTACAAATCAACCAAATTCATAATAATTCACAACCAAACTCAAATCAAACACTCACCTAACTTACCAAACTGTAATTCTGGGGATGCAAAATCCGACCTTGGTTTATGATCGGACCAGAGGAGAAACGCTCACCCTGGCTCGGTGATTATGTTGGTGGTGGTGACGCGCCCCAACAACGGCGGAAAACGGCCAAAACGAGACAAAAAATGGCAGCCTTGAGTTCAAGGTTCAACAAACCTTTGAACCCAGACTACCGACGAACGACACGGCTGATCGGCGCAGAAGTTGAGGGGTTTTGCTCAGGTTGGTCCAACGATCATAGGCGTGCCGACAGTGACGCACACGGCCCGACGGTGAGCTAGTTCTGAGGGAAAGAAGTATTTGGTTTAGGGAGGATATTTAGGGGGTTTGGTTTATTTTTGGTTCGAATAATCCTCTCCAGAAGCTGAAGGGTCAGTTGACTTTTATTTGCTTTTGGTTAAACCCAAGCCAAACATTCAAAATTATTTTATAGGGAAACCATCTCTAAGAGCTACTTAGCTCAGATGGTTGGGCAAACGGCTAACAAGGCAAGGGTTGTGGGTTTGAATCCCACAACTTGCACTCCCATTCTAAAATTCATGTTTTCTCCCCATTTTTATATACATATGGATGTTACAATTCTCCCTCCCTAAAAGAAATTTCGTCCTCAAAATTTACCCGAGTCAGAGAAATACATGAACCACTATTCAATCCCTTCATGTACTAAAACTTACCCATCCGATAATGCTTGTTTCTTCTTAGAACTCATAGACGGTCACAGATTAATCTAACAACATCATCAGTCTCTCAAACTGACTTTGGACCCAAAAGTATCACATCATACATTTCAGACAACTGATCAGAATATGGTGTGTAAATCTATACAGAACTTCATATGGTTCCATCTAAACACTGGTATGATAAACCGTTATTATAAGTCAACTCAGTAAGGAATAAAACACATTTCCAACTACCACAGAAGTTAATCATGTGACCCTGGAGTATCTCCTCCATTATCTGAATTACTCTGCTAGGTTGGCCCATCAGCTTGTAGATGATGAAGTGTAACTGCAGTTCAGACAAGTACTCACAGCCTCCAACAAGGTCTTTCAGAACCAGGATGTAAGCATCAGATTGTAGTCAGAGATGGTATATATAACGGCACATCATACCATATTTTCAAGAAAAACTTTATTCAAGCCGATCGAACATAACCAAAGTTTTGGACGAAAATTACCCACCTTCAGCAAAATTTTCAGACTTAATCATTTCAGATCCTTATCCAAATTTAGATTCATCACATGAATCTGAAACACATACAAATATCATGAGCATCCTTTACCAGAACAAATATGACCATGTCGAACAAAAAGGCTTAGATACACTTATTTCAGAAATGATCTAACATCAGAGTCCCAGCGCAATGGAGTATGATAACAATCTAGGGGCATGTGTTTACCAGACACCTTGAGACAGAAGATCGGCCGATCTACCCAGAATGACACAACTCTAAGCTCTGATACCACTACATGTAACCCTCTAGACCCGGCTATGTGATACACCTAAATCTAGGAGGTCACATTAGGGTCACTGGAGTGACCCACATAAAAATAGAAGAAAACTCTTAAATATACATTTAAAAGTGTAAAACAACATTTCTGTTAAAACTATATTAATATTTTGTGTATACAAACTGAAATCCAGAAAATAAAATACGGACTCAATCATAAAAAAAATCGTGACATACATGCCCACTAATACATAGGTACCGTACTCCACGAGCAACGCCAAGGGAACTCAAAACTGATATCAGTCATAAATCTATATTTTAATTTCTTTAACCTGCAATGGTGAAACAAAGTGAGTTTGGGAAAGCTCAATAATACAAACTACCAAATGATGATGTAGACAAATGCATGTAAGGTAAAATAGATACATGGTATAGTATAAAACTATCACGATGTTTCGGGTATCCACAGGTTCCAATTACGGTTCATTTTAAATTCTTATCTATCCTCCCTCTGAACTCCAATAGACAGTTTTCCAAGACTGCATCTATAAGGCATTTACCCAAGCCTATTTGGGTGTAGGTGCTGACTTAAAGGGGTGTATTGGGTCCAAACGAATCGTCCTAACTGAAGCATAAAAGCCTGAATGCAGAATGTATTACCCTGGCCGAAGTGTAGGAACCTGATACAGTAGTCATAAGAAATTACCCCAGCCGATGCGTAGGAACCTGATACAGTAGTCATAAAGATTTACCCTAGCCGAAGCGTAGAGTAGTCATAAGGAATTACCCTAGATGAAGTGTAGGAACCTGATACAGTAGTCATAAGGAATTACCCTAGCCGAAGCGTAGGAACCTGATATAGTACTCATAAGGAATTACTCTAGCCGAAGCGTAGGAACCTGAAGCGTAGGAACTTGATACAGTAGTCATAAGGAATTACACTAGCTGAAGCGTAGGAACCTGATACAGTAGATTTATCTTCAGGTGTTTGTCAAGAGTTGGGTAATCCAAGTGTTTTGTTATCATATATATTTGAAATTTTGACACCGAACTCCTTCCCAATAGAACGAGGATTTTAGATAAAGTAATCATTTATCAGACCGAGTGTAAAATTTTAGGACATTTCCTTTGTTAGGGGTATTTAGGCCATTCTTATTTCTTAAGTGTATTATCGTCATTTCTTAATGAAATATTTCAAATATTAAATCATTTAACTCTATTTATTAGATCGGGAGATTATGTCTTATTAACCATTTACTGAACTAAGGATCCTTTTGGTCTATTAAATTTCTCTTTCGAATAATTCAATCTTAACCAAATTACCATTCTATTATCTCATAATTTAATTGACTTAAGCAGAGTTAAAAGTACACTTAATCGTACTCATGCAGACTTTAGCCTAGAACCAACATGTATAATAAAGTATGCAAGAGGTAGTAATGTATTACCTTAAGTCCTTGCTATTTTAGTCGATCCCTTGAAACGACATTCGAGCACTCTCGAACTTGAATTCGACGTCCCACAGCCTCCCAGATCCAAAGATAAACGAATGCCTTCAGTTAACCACAATCCAAAATTAGTCCTTAATCACATTGCCTTTAAACTGAGTAATGAAGTACAAAAGCATGTTCGGGTCTAATATCAGATTTGGAGGCTTTCGGGTTAAAATTTCACAAAACCAACTACAAAAATAGTCTTCGAACGTCGAAAAACATAAAATAAGGGTTTTCGAAATTTTTTGACTTTTTGGTCAAAAAGTCAACGCTGATGTGGCATGCTGACGCCAGCAGTCAACGTTGATGTGGCATGCTAATGCCAGCAGTCAACACTGACGTGGCATGCTGAGGCCAGCAGTCAACGCTGACATGGCAGTCAATGGGTCAATGGTTGACTCGGGTCAAAGGGTCGGGTCAGGCTGGATCGGGTCAGACTATCGGGTCGGGTCTAGGCCCAATAAGAAATGAGCTTGAACTAATGGGTTTGGGCCGAATAAGAAACTGGGCCGGGTCAACGGGTTGGGTATAACGGGTCAGGCCGGTTTGACTCAAAAGAAATTAGTTCTGGACCGGTTCTAAGCCGGTCACCGTCTAGGGCGGCCGAAAATCACCCTAGACGGCGCTTGTATTACACATGCGGCCCAAAACGACTGAAAATGTCCTCCATACGATGGCAATTGCATCAAAGACTACTAATACACTTACAAATCAACCAAATTCATAATAATTCACAGCCAAACTCAAATCAAACACTCACCTAACTTGCAAAACTATAAGTGGCGACGCGGTGATTCCGTTCGGTTCGTTATCGGACCAGAGGGGAAACGTTCGCCTTGGCTTGGTGATTCCGTTGGTGGTGGCGACGCGCCCCAAAGACGGCGGGAAGCGGCCGAAACGAGATGAAAAATGGCAGCCTTGAGTTCAAAGTTTGTCGAACCTTTGAACCCAGACTACCGACGAACGACGCGGTTGATTGGCGTAGAAGTTGGGGGGTTTTGATCAGGTTGGTCCGGATATCGCAGGCGTGCCGGCGGTGGCGCACACGGCCCCGACGGTGTGCTGGATCGGAGGGAAAGAAGGATTTGGTTCGAGGAGGATATTTAGGGGGTTTGGTTTATTTTTGGTTCGAATAATCCTCTCTAGAAGCTGAAGGGTCAGCTGACTTTTATTTGTTTTTGGTTAAACCCAAGCCAAATATTCAAAATTATTTTATGGGGAAACCATCTCTAAGAGCTATTTAGCTCAGATGGTTAGGCAATCGGCTAATAAGGCAGGGGTTGTGGGTTTGAATCCCACAACCTACACTCCCATTCTAAAATTCATGTTTTCTCCCCCTTTTTTATATACATATGGGTGTTACAATTTAAAGAATAATAAAAAATAAACTTACAACCGTGCATAGTCAGTTTAAAGATTTAGAGGGCCCTGTGCAATTTATTAAAATGAGTCCCTTAATTTATAATATGAAAGAGATATAAGTTTTTTTTTTCAAATAATGTTTCCTAAATACAAAAAAATGTTATATTACTCTAAAAATCTGATATTTTCACTTAAAAAGTGTTGTTCATATTACAAATTTCAAAGCGAAATCATCTACAATGTTTTTAATATCAATTTGTTCCAAAAGATCATTCTCGATTGCCATCAAAGCAAGTCCATTTAGCCTTTATTGGGATATAATTGTTCAAAAATATGAATTCACAAACCTCAATTTTGAAATGCTTCGTTCTGTAGAAGCAACGATACCCTCCTCTGCTATCTATTCCAAAGTACCTATGTGTGATAAAAAACACACGTTAAATATAACTTAATGAGGCATAATCATAATAATGTAAAACAATGATTATAATAACACAGCTCTGCAAATTGGCAAGCGATTTCCAATTGCAGTTGATAACATTTTAAACATGTATAGAACTACCTTGCATGTATAATTTATTTAACCAATATAATATTCAAATCATAGGATTCCATCTATCTTATCAGTCTTGTATACATTAAGCTTTTTAGCTTAACTAATTACATACATGCATTTCAAGTATTATAGCCAAAGTATAAAATCATGCCATCTGTAATGCAAGAATAATCATATATCATGACTATCTTAAGAATCCTGATATCAGTGGTTCATGATCATCAAGTAGTCGTGCTTTCATTAGCAATCATTCACATATCATATTCTCTAATATAGTCATACTTTCATCATGCAATCATTTGCATTTCATATTCTCTAATATAGTCCAAAGTACAAAATCATGTGATGCCATAGTACGTGAGTCATCACGACACTGTAGTGTCTACAACACCGTAGCATCTGCATCGCCGAAGCGATTGAGATGAGTACGTACTTGAGGGCGCCCTTTTGTTCCTCGCACAACACTTTAGTGTCTATCTCAACACCGTAGTGCCTACATTGTCTCAGCACCGTAGTGCCTACATTGTCTCAAATAAATTATTATGCTAAATCCATGTATCACATATGCTATTTAATATTTCTTTGATCAACATACATTTTCATTATTATCAAAGTTGACTGATTGCAAGTCTTCTTCACATCATATATATGTAAACAGATAAAAATGCATTCATTCATCTCGCATATATAATAAATAAATAAAAATTACACTCAACTGAGCCATTTATTAGCATGCCTCACTAAATTCTACTCGATCCTTTCCTTCATAGTACCTCGAATCTTCTTTGATTTGGATTTGATTTCATTGTCCACATAAATATAAATCAACATTTGTTAAATTCATTTCTAACAAAATTTCAATCAAGCTATCTAATCATTTAACATAAAAAATTTCCATAATTAACTTCTAATTTATACTAACTTCTTCTTATTTTTCTACTTGTCAATTTAGTCCCATTACTTACTTCAAACCACCAATTCATCATCTTCTTCATCAAATAGTTATTCAAAATAATTCTCTCTAATTTTCTTTCTTTGCCAAAATAGTCACTAAAATGTAAAGGTAAGGATTCAAACTTCTTAACTTTTCAATTTAGTCCTCAAATCAACATTACTACCTTAATTCTATTATTTGATCTAAAAAAATCAGATTTAATCCCCATCCAAGAATTCATTTTCCTATTTGGTCACTTGATTTTGACAAATTGTCAAAATGGTCACTAATTCGATTCAACATCGCTTTAGCATTCTAACATCAATTTCACATATCCAACATCATTAATTACATAAATACACTCCAATTTCATAAAATTCAGATTCGGTCCCTTAACTTTGAAGCTTGCCGAATTGGTCCCTATGTATTCTAATTTTAATTCTAGCTTCATACAACATATTCGATTCATAAAATCTCAGAATCATAATTTTCATAAAATTTTCCCATTATTCTTCCATGTGGCCGAATTGGTCACTTGGCTTCTCTAGGCTCATTTTTCATCCAACAACATTCTAGCATACTTAAATAAATTTTCCAACATATATTCTTCATTTCCAAGAATTAACATTTAAATCCCCAATTTATTCCTACTTTCCAAATTTGGGAGTCTAAACTTTTCAAAGACTTTATTTTAGTCCAAATGCCATAATCAAGCTTCTAAATTCATAATCTCTTCAAATCCATCACTAGGATAATTTTCACAATATTTTCCATAATTTACCAAGCATGCCAAAATAGTCACTTAAAGGACTAGTTGAGGATTTTTCATTGTAGCATCAAAATCAAGCTTCTAATATCATCTATCTTTCATTTTCATCATCAATTTCAAAACCCTAAATAAAATCCCAAATTATAGGGTTAGGGGTTTTAATCCTTAAACATGAAATTAATCACAATCTAAGCTTGATTTCATCTCTACAACACTAAATTTGCATAGTTCAAGCTTCAATCTAAACATGGAACATGAAACCTTATTTTCTCTCTCTTCAAGAACATAATCAAATCTTCAGAACTCTTGATAAAATTACTATCAAATGAAAGAAAATTGAAAATAGATCAACTTTCTATCAAAAACATACCTTGAATCTTGTTTGGGAGCCTTCAAAATGCCTAGGAATTTTTTTGTGTATTTCCCCCTCATTTTTCTCTATTATTTCGAATTGAAAAAGAGGAAGATGAACATTTTTGTTCATCTTTTTTAATTTATGCCACATGTAATAATAAATTAAATTTTTTATTCAATTTAGTCATTTTTTTCAAAATTAACCTCCAACTGAATCATAATTTACTAGTTACCATTCTAGTTAAATTCCAATCAAATTCCATTAAACTCTAACCAAACTAGAGTAATGCTTTCACATGGGAAATTACCATATTACCCATGATAGTTTCAAAATATTTCAAAATTGCCATTGTGACCAAATTACCAAAACTAGTCACTTAAATCACTAATTTTGCCATTTTGTAAAAATCCAACAATTCTAGTTAGATCACAATCCACCAATTAATAATTTATTCATAAAACAATATTTATGAATTTTCCGTGACTTATGGCGCAGCCTCTGAAATTTCGGTTCGATCCGATTTCCCGGTATTCACTTACTCCTTCTGCGATTCCCCTTCACCGAGCTATCAAATAAATTCTAAAAATTCCTTATTTCCATATCTGAAAAATAAATAATATTATCAAATGGAATATTCCATATTTATGAAGTCAAACTTAAAATTTTGACTCGATCCAATATACTGATAATTTTACCCGAATTCTTTATCGGATAAAAATTCTCTAAATAATTCTTTATTAGATATCCATACAAATAATATTAACTCGAACTGATTCCTTTTTATCAATATCAAGTACTGACATAAGAACTTCCCAATAGGTCACTCATCCTATGCCTTGAGCACGCTTAACTTTGCAGTTCAATCGAAATTAAATATACTGCATTTTTATTCCCGGGATCTACATCAGATTTTTCTCCATGATCTATTTAATCTATGTACAAGATAAAATAATTACTGATAAATTCTCCAAATATTCATAAAATAATATGTTATAACTCTTCCAAAGTCTATGGAATCATCTCCGAAATTTTAGCTTGATCCGATTTACCGATAAATGCCAAGAATTTTATCGGTTACTAATTAAATTCCTTAATCAAAATAATTATAGGATTCATCCTAAATCAAGCTAAAACATTTCCAAGACCTGGAAATGACTTTTATAACCTTTCTGTATCATATGGTAAAATTTCATAATTTTTCAGTTCGATCCGAGTGTCCAAATTCCACTTAAACTTTGACTATGAGTTCCCAATAATCAAAATATCGGATCAAACCAGTAATTCCTCATTCGATCCACACCAATGGGTGCTCTATCTATTTATGAAATAAAACAACTAACTTTTGGGAAATTACAACTTTGGTCCTTCAACTTTTCATATTTCAACTTGTACCACCCAAGTTTTAAAAACTAATCATTTTGGTCACTAAACTGTAACCTTGAATTCCCATTCAAAATTTCCTTGGATTTTAACCATATTTTGCGAGTATCCTATTTTACTCGTTCTTTATCACATGACACCTTAAAACCTCAGAAATTTCTTTCTACAATCCATAATTGAGAAAATCCTAACTTTTGCATTTTTATCATTTTAGTCACTAAGTAAGCTTTTAAGCCCTTATCTTAGTAGTAAATGACCCTTAATCAACATAGCAAATTTTGGGGTATTACAGTTATTAAATCTGATTTAATAACTTATCTGACTTCTCACCTACCGAATTTAATAACCATTCAAAAAAATAATCAAACTCTCTCCCCCAACCTTTCACCTTCCCACACCGGTTGTCACCTCCGATCTTCCTCATTGCTACAGTGTGATCATCATCATTGCTGTCGTCGTTTGTCGTGGAGGGTCGTTTGAAGTTTTGGTTCTCAAACCCAAATCTCCCCATTTGTTTTTAGCTGTTTTCCATTACCGTTTAGCATCGTGGCTTGAACTCGAGGCCATCGTCGTGCTCAACAAGTCGAGGAGAGAAAAACCCCTATAACCGATCGCCATTCTGATAATAGGAGAGGCCTCATCGAAGCTACGCATTTTTTGGCCATATTCTACATTTTTGGGTTTTTCGGTAAGATCCCGACTTATATGGCTATGTCCTAGGTTTGATTCAATTCCGGGCTTAATGTAAGCCTTGCTATATATATATATATGAAGGGGGGAGGATTGAAAAATAAAAGAAAAAGAGGGGTTTGCAGCTAAGGGGGATTGAACCCATGACCTTGGCTGCACAAGCATGAGGGGTAACCATTTGAGCCAAGGCTCATTTATGATATGGGTTACCCCAATTAAGTAATAACCTTTTCTAGTTCGGTCATATTAAAATGATAAAACCAGATTGAGACCCTTCAGCTTCCTTTTATTCGAATAAAAAATACCCCCAAAATCCCTCAAAGCTCTCACCTACCCTTAATCGGCCACTCTCCGTCTGCCTTTACTGTCGCACCGTGGCCACCACCGTCATCACGATCTTGTTCCCCGTCGAGCCACGATCAAAACCCCTAGAGCCACTCGCACAATTGTCGCACCGTTTGCCGGAAATCAAAGCTTGAAGCTTCGACGAACCTAGGTTAAACCCTTTTTGGTTCGTCGTTGTTTTCGGCCGTCGTAATCATCTATTGGTGATTTGGTGGCAACCGTTGTCTTCCCCGCCTCGAGACGAGTCAGACCTTGTCATCTTTCGTCCGATCGTTGTTGTTAGAGCTTCACCGGCGTTAGGGCCGATTTGGTAAGTTAGGTGAGTTAGAGTTGTTTTTGGACGAATTTTTGAATGTTTCTGAGTTGGTGAAGCGTTGTGGGTAATAGATCCGGCCGAAAAATGCATTTTGGTGTATTTTTGGGCCGTGTAAGGCCGCGCGTGAGCTCCACACGCCGGCCGAGGTGATTTTTGACTATCGTGACCGGTTCACCTATAAACTGGTCTAGTTCAACTCGGTCCAACCCTATTTAACTGTTTTGAACCGGTCTAGTCTAACTCAACCCGTTTGACCCGGCCCGTCTAACCCGACCTATCTGACCCAACCCATTTGACTCAACTGAGTCAACCCGTCTGAGTTAACTCCGTTGACTTTGACTGTTGACTTTGACCCAAAAAGTCAAATTTTTTGAAAACTCCTATTTTATATTTTTGACGTCCTGAGTCTGTTTATGAAGCCCGTTTCACAAAATTCTAACCCGAAAGCATCCAAATTTGACCTTAAATCCGATCATGCATAAGTATTTAAATTATTCAATTTAAGAGCAAAAATTTGGATTAAGGATTCTAACATGAAATATTATTTGTTTAAGGTACTCAAGATACGTTCGACCGCTTGTCTGCTCAGCCTGGCTCTTCCCGATCAGCACCTCCGCCTGCTCCTATAGTTACCAGTATGTTTAAAACTCCACAGATTAATTGTTAGGTTAGAAATTATTTTCTTCTATTGTAACCTTGATTCATCATGTCTTAGGATCTAGCACTGCTGCAGATCGTAGTGAGGAAGGTGCTCCTTAGATCCCAACCAGCTTTTGAGGTGTGTTCCTTGTGTGCTAAATTACCGTTTTATATGAATTATTTGAAATGATTTTTTGAACTAAACGGATAAGTTTTCCTTGAATTATTATATGCTTGTATGTCTGATTTAATAGCATGATCTCTTGTTACTATTTACTGAAACGTGTACCTATCCATTGATTCTTGGTATTACTATTTACTGTATAAACTGTTTTAATGAGGATTACTGGGAGAGTGATCAGAGACCCTCAAGTACAGTCTGGATCCAATTGTACCTCTAGTTAGGCCTCCTACGCTTTCGAGCCTAGGACCAACCTCCAGTTATGGAGAAAATTGTATATTGGTGTTCAGTTGGAGGGTAGCTAGGTTTTAAATGAAAACTTTGGTTGCCCTATAGCATGTTTTACTGAAATGGTTTTATAATTAATTGGACTATTTTAAATATTTATGTTTATGCACATGTTGGAACACATTGAGCCCTTAGCTCACACCTCAACCCTTTCTTTTCAAATACCTTTTGGATAGGATACCTGATCTGGCACTTGGAGGATCGACACATTCTATACTCGTCTTTTGTTGTAATATTTCTATCTTTCAGACTGTATTATTTACGGTGACATTAGCCTATGTTTTATTGTTATATGATTTATTACGTTGCCCTATACGGTTTACGATGAGATAATTTTAAAGGGGATTATTTTGATTACATAAATTTTACTTATGCTTTAATTAATTAGTACTCGAATATAATTCTAAATCTCAGAAATATTTTTATGATAAGCTTTTAGTAAGTAATGTGATCTCCTAGATTGGACTTTATGCATAGGCCGGTCTAGAGGGTTACATTTAATGAGCTCTCGTTTTTTGACAGAATTGGTATAATTGGTGTCTCCGGCGACCTTTTCTGGTGAACGTCTAATGGTATGACCTTTGGGTAAGTGGATCGATTCAGATATGGTCCAAATGCCTGAACCAGTTAAAGTAGTCCGAACCTAACCTTGTTCAAGCCCATGCCCGTAATATCTAATCCGATCTGATTTGACCTATCCTAGTCCAACCTATTTACCCAAACTGAGTCAACCCGAACTGAGCCAAGCCGTCCTAGTCAACTCGTCTGAGTCAACTCATCCGAGTCAACTCGTTTGAGTTAACTCAGTTGAGTTTGACCAAAAAGTCAACTTTTTCCAAAAACCCTGTTTTATGTTTTTTATTGTCCCGAGTCCGTTTTTGAAGTTGGTTTCATGAAATTCTAACCCGGAAGCCTCTGAATCTAACCTTGAACATGAGCTTACATATGTATTAATTATTTATTTTAAGGGAGCTTATGTTAAATAAAAGACTAATGTAAATTATTATCCGTTTAAAGGTACTCGAGTTTCACACGACTGTTCGTGTACCCAGCCCAGCTCATCCCAGTTCGCTCACCAGCTCGCACCTGTAGTTACTCGTATGATCTTAGAAACTCAGTGAATTTATTAAGTTAGAGTTTATTCTCTTATAGTAACCTTGGGATCTAGCACCGCTGCAGAGCGTAGTGAGGCAGGTGCCCGTTAGACCCTTTCGCCAAGCTTTTGAGGTGTGTTCCTTGTATGCTAAAGGTAACCCCCTAGACCCGCCTATGCATTACACTTAAATCTAGAAGGTCACATTAGGGTCAGTTTTAAAAATTTCCATAAAAATGTTTTTCTTTAAATACATTAAAAACTGTAAAACAAACTTATATTCAAAATACCATTTTAGAAAACCATTTAAACATGTAATAGTAGTTCAGAAAGTATATTACAGGCATTAACATAAAAAATACACGACATACATGCCTTCTAACTATATCAGTATTGTACTTTAGAAGCAACGCCGAGAGAACACCAAACACTTATTTCGATCACTATACCATGATAGATTTCTTCTAACTTATAATGGAAAAACAATGTGAGCTTGGACAAGCTCAGTAATACAGAACTACCAATTTATACTGTAAGCACATACAGCTATATGGCAAACCATAAAGCTGTCATGATGTTCTGGGCAAGAATAGTGTAACCCCCTCGACCCGGCCTAGACGCCCGACTTAATCGAGCGAGCTACATTAGGTTTGCCGAAGTAAACCAGAGAAAGATTACAAAATATGGACCATTTTTCCTTTTATCGTGTCTAGATGCATATTATTAACCCTAAGTGTTCATGCTTGCAGCGGATGAGGACACAAAGAAAACGTGCAACGGAAAGGCATCCGATTGCATACAATACAATTTAGGGACCAAAATGCAAAACTGTAAATTACAAGGCCTTTGATGAATTTAGGGTTACCATTCCTCAATTAGTCAGTTTACAGGCTCGCATATAAAATTTCAGACTAATCCGACCATCCACATACTCACAATTGCCATAAAAAAATTCAAGGACTAAAACAAATGACCCAGAAACCTTTTAAACAGCCAAATAACTAACTTAACCACATACCGTACCGGTACACGAACATGAGTTTCGGTACGCCTGGTCAATTTACAAAAACTCAGATTCCAGTAGCTCAAAACCGTACCAAAACACCTTCATGCGTATCTAAACGCTAAGCCTAAAATAGCTTGCCCATATCAAAACACATCATCGGGTATCGAAACACTATGCCTGAAATGACTCTCACATATCGAAACACTTCTTCGCGTACCGAAATGCTATGCCAAAATTGGTCTACCGTACCGGTACAAGGGGTCGCGTTCCAATACGCCTGGACCTAAAATGTCCACTTTGCTGATTAAACTTACATTTACGGGCTCCAACCACTTATACAAGCAAAACCATTAACATGCTAATCAACACCAATCGAACTCCAAACACAACATTAACCATGCTAAAAAACCAGGGAAAATAGAATTACAAATCCCAAAAACTTGGCAAACACATTGCCTTATTAACCGAAAACTAAACTTGAGTTCATACTCAAAAGAAGTCTTGGTTCTTGGATCACATCAAACCTTGCCTTCGTTGCCCCAAACTTCAATGCTCTACATAATTAGGAAAAAGGGAGCGTAAGCACACATGCTTAGTGAGGATGTTCGTAAAACAATGATGCAATTAAACCCTTTGAAAACCAAACTCTTGTTTTCAAACCATGCTTACGACCAAAGTATTTCATTTATTCCAAATCAAAATGCATATCAACCATATGCAAAGAATTTATATCTCACATGCTTAACTCCCAAAGCATCAAGTCTTATCATGCTTAAATCCCAAAGCATTAAATCATATTACCATGCTTAAATCCCAAATCATTAAAACATAAGTTCAACACATAAACTTTCATATATTGGCAATTATAGTGACCCCGGATAGTAGACCACTATTCTTAATTAGCAGACCGCTAAAATTGGTTAACCAACCTTTAACCTTACATATCGGATACACGAATCTCCTATGACGACTGACCGCCATCGAAACCCATACCATACCGACCGCATGATATAACAACCTTGCCGACCGCAAGATTAACATCAACAAGGGGAACCGAACGCTCATCCCAAGTGATAACATCATAGTCCGAATAGCCGACCGCTATACCTCAAGGACCGATAACCATGATCGATTTTAAACATATTATAGTGCAATTTATCCTATGGCATGCCAACTATATCCGAATGTTTTCCCATCATGTCACTTAGCCAATATATCATTTACAAAACCATTTACTCACTGTTTTACAATGCATTATACAAATCACCACATATGCAAGCCACATTACCAAAGCAATACCACATTCCCGACCAGAACTATAACCAATGCTCACTAGCATTTCATATACTTTTAAACCACTGCATATGCACTCAAAATCATGCATTTACGGTAAGTAAAACAAACCATGTTTACGACCAAAACATGAATTACACATGCTCATATTCGAACCGATATTAAAGAGCAAAAGAGGGAAACTTACTTCCGAGCTTTGGTAACTATTTCAAGCTTAACCTAAACTCCCAAAAACACTTTCAAACCTTTGAAAGACTTTTAAAACTGTTTCCACTCACCAATTACACCTCACCTTGCTCGCCAATGCTAATCGAGCTCTCGGCAAGCAACAATCCACCTCAAGATGCTTCGCCTTGATTATCCTCTGTTTTGGCCACACAAAACCAGAGGAAACAAGCATCAAAATGCATACAAATCACTGCCTCAAAGCAATTACCTGCAACTCACAAGTTGCCCACTCAAAAACCATCCGAAACTTATCGAAATCAACCTCAAACACTTACCAAACTTAACCCAGCCACAATATAACGATTCGATACATCAAACTTCCTCAATTAACATCTAAAAACCCTTTAACAACATCCTTTTACTTCCAACAATGATTAAACACCAACAACATCATAAAAACCATTAACTAACAACCATTAACATTAGAGATTCAACTAGTTTCGGGATTACAATGTTAAATCCAAGCTTTTAACATTATTAAACATCAAAATATGAGCTAACCTGATCAAGAACCCAGCAAAACAGATCCAACTCGAAAATCTACCAATTTCACCAATCAAAACACAATTAAACCAATTTCCCTTAATTAAACTATCAAAACACATTAGAAAACCATTGTAAAGGATCAACAACTTGGGAACTTTAGCAAAGAACCTTTCATTAGAGGAGAAAAACGAACCTTACCTCTAAAGGATGCTTTCTCCCTTAATTGGCTGAATTTACATGTGAAAACAAGTTAAAACAATAAGGTTTTGCTTAAAAAACATTTGAGAATCCATTAGAAATCAAAAGATTTAATAAAAAGATGATTACCATAATAGCCAAAATTAGCCACTCTCTTACTCAAGCCCATGCCCGAAACCTATCCCGTCACACCTAGGGACTGCTCAATATCCTTGGCACAATTGACCAAAACATCAAAATCTGTGTAATCCGTAGCAACAAATATGTCTTAATATCCTTCACAAGACCATAACGAAACCTCTCGCACCTCTGTTGATCATCTGGAACCAACTCTAGGGTATACTGACTTAGGCGAACAAACTTCACCTCATACTCGGCAACTGACATACTACCCTACGATAGCGACATAAACTCACGCTTCCTCGCATCCTGATACTGAAGACCAAGATACTTTCTTTTGAAAGCTCTCTGAAAGAACTCCCAAGTCATATCCACCTCCGGGATACCTGCAATCGTGGTCACCCACCAATGATAAGCATTACCTTGCAACAAGGACACAGTGCAACCCAACATGCATACTTCGCTGCAACCCATCTGATCCAAGATACAGATTGTTTTTTCCAGCCATCCCTCGGCTGTCTCAAGGCTCAGGCCCCTAAATTCCTCGCCTTCAAACTACGAAGATGCTCCAAGGGCAAACCTTGATTAACCACCACATCAGGTGCCAGTGCTTGCACTTACACTCCAGCCATCGCTACTTGAAATGCTCCCGTCATTGCTTGGATTAATGGAGTCAAATCCCCAACAATTAGCCCTTGCAGAGCCTGAGGTACACCACCTACCCTAGCGTCAACATGAGGAACCAATGGGGGAGGAGGAGGTAAGGTAATACAAGGAGTCCCCCATCATTATTATTCTGTCCAGACCCGACATTAATAGCCATCGAACGAGTCTCACGTCGAGCCATTCTAACAAAAGCATCAAAACACATTAAAGACATGCTAACATAAGGCAAAGGATCCAAGACAACCTTATAAAACATTTTAAAACCTAATAGACAATGTGTTCCTAATTCAAACCCCAACATGATATAAAACAATCACTATACATTTACACAACCACCGTGCATATCAAACAATAGCAAAGAATCAAACAACAACATCCCCACCTTTCGTAACCTGGCACTGATACCAACAAGTGTAACCCCCTCGACCCGGCATAGATGCCCGACCGAACCGAGTGAGTTACATTAGGTTTGCCGAAGCAAACTGGAGAAAGATTACGAAATACAGTCCATTTTTTCCTTTTATCTTGTCTAGATGCATATTATTAATCCTAAGTGTTCATGCTTGCATCGGATTAGGACACAAAGAAAATGGGCCACGAAAAGGCATCTGATTGCATACAATACGATTCAGGGACCAAAATGCAAAACTGGTAAATTACAAGTCCGTTGATAAATTTAGGGTTACCATTCCTCAATTAGTTAGTTTACATGATTGTATATAAATTTTCAGACCAATTTGACCATCCACACACTCACAATTGCCATAACAAGATTCAGGGACTGAAACGAATAACCCAAAAACCTTTTAAACAGCCAAATAACTAACTTAACCACGTACCATACCGGTACACGAACATGTGTTTCGGTACGCCTGGTCAATTTACAAAAACTCAGATTTTAGTAGCTCAAAACCGTACTGGAACACCTTCATGCGTATCTAAACGCTAAGCCTAAAATAGCTTGCCCGTATCAAAACACATCCTCGCGTATCGAAACGCTATGCCTGAAATGGCTCTCAAGTATTGAAACACTTCCTCGCGTACCGAAATGCTATGCCTGAATTGGCCTAGCCGCACCAGAATGAGGGGTCGCATTCCGATATGCCTGGACCTAAAATGTCCACTTTGCTGATTAAACTTACATTTACGGGCTCCAACCACTTATACAAGCTTCTAACATTCACACAATATAACCAAAGATCGGTCCTGACCATAATACCACATAATCGTCTTCAACTCTTAGCAATCATGCTTTAAAGGTAAAACTATAGGCATGCTTCTTAAAACCGCATTCCTAATTATGCCAAGACACCCATTTGAACATTTTCCAGCATATGTAACCCTCTAAACCAGGCCAAAAGAAATAAGTCGAATCTAGGAAGTCACGATTGAAAACTTAACCCTCAAAAAAATCAAATTTAAAATTATACTTTAATTTAAAGGAATATATATAACTATAATTTAATAAATATCTTATAATAAATAATTTGGCAAATGTCATAATCAATATCTGAATATATAATAAAAACATCTAAATAATAAATAAAAAACATAGTAAATGAATGTTAAAAATAATCCCAAAAATAATTAGTCTCAAAGTATGAAATTACATCAATGTCTCAAAATAATAATCTAAATAACTAAAAATAGTTTTGTACTGAATAATAAAATAACCAGATAAAATGTGAGATCCTCCAAGTACTACGTCACCTAAAGTCCAACGATATCTGTAAGAGGAAACTATGGGGGAGTAAGCTAAAGAGCTTAATGTGTCTCTAAAGTGCAAGGAAAACCATAATCATAAAACATAGTAATATTTTCTTAAAATTCTTTAAAACATAAAAAATGGTACAATATCGCAAGCGAAATGCAATGCACCCAACTACGTCCGCCAAAGATGAGGAAGGTTCCCATAACCTCCTCGCTACGTCCGCCAATTCGAAGTGGAATTCAGCTCGAAGGGTGAAACCACTGAACTCCTTCGTACAAATCCCAACCCATGCTCATACATGTATGATGTTTAAAACTCAAATTTCATAAACACAATTCCATAAATTTGATATTCCATAAACATACATCATAAATCCATAAATCTTGGTTTTCATAAATTTTGATGTTTCGTAAATCAAATATTTCATAAATCATAATTAAAAACACATTCTAAAATTGTATGCATATGATGTCAACCATACAAGCCATAGTGCAGATCATAATCAAGCAAGGTATAAAACCATATAAAAATCATTTATTTATAGCACCGGAAGAAAAACACACCTTAGCCGAAGCAAACTCAACCTACTGAATGACGAGTCTCTCATAATCAAAAGTACGGGGTCCAGCTGTATTGGTAGCTGTGAGAATAATCTCTATATTATAACTAATATCTCTAGGACTAAAGAATTATTCCTATATACTTATCTAACAAAATTTAATGGTATATGAATACTTATTGATTCAAATAGTTGATCTTCAAATCAACCGAAGACATAGTTGAATTGAGCGGTGCCAGAGACTCAGCGGGGTTTGATCGAATTAAATAAAAAAAGAAAAGAAAAATGAGATACGTTTTGAACTATTCGAATATGGAGAGGGGAATGTGCGGCTGCTGGATGAATGTCGCAGGGGTAGAATGCCGCAGGGAATAGGTTTTAACACAACTTAGATATACAAATCTTTGGGTAAATTACAAGGAAAGTCCTTGTTCTTTTCTAGGGTTTACAAAGTAGGTATCTAATATCAATTTTTTATAAAAAGGTCACTAAATTGTTTAAAATTCAATTAATTCTCAAATTCTTAATTAGGGTTTCAGTTGTAAATTCTTAATTTCTAGGGTTTTGAATTTAGGGATTTTAAAATTAGGTTTTTGAATTGGGGGTATTTTGGGGTGTTACAACATAAGCAACATACCAACATGTTTCTAGCAACAATATCAACTTGCTAGATTCAACAAAGCATGACAACCAATCCAAGCTAACTAAATGCATACCTAAGCAACCATTTAGCATCAACCGTAAGCAAAACCATTAACATGCTAATCAACACCAATCGAACTCCAAACACAACATTAATCATACTCAAAAACTAGGGGAAAAACATAATTACAAATCCCAAAAACTTGGAGAACACATTGCCTTATTAACCAAATACTAAACCCGAGTTCATACTCAAAAGAAGTCTTGGTTCTTGGATTACTTCAAACCTTGCCTTTGCTGCCCTAAACTTCAATGCTCTGCATCATTAGGAAAAAGAGAGCGTAAGCATTTCATTTATTCCAAATCAAACATGCATATCGACCATATGCAAAGCATTTATATATCACATGCTTAACTCCCAAAGCATCAAGTCCTCTCATGCTTAAATCCCAAAGCATTAAATCATATTAGCATGCTTAAATCCAAAACATTAAAACATAAGTTCAACACATAAACTTTCATATATTGGCAATTATACTAACCCCGGATAGTCGACCACTATCCTTGATTAGACGACCACTAATCATTAGTTAACCGGCCATTAACCTTACATATCAGATACACGGATCTCCCATGATGATCGGCTGCCATCAAAACCCATACCATACCGACCACATGATATAACAACCTTGCCAACCGCAAGATTAACATCAACAAGGGGAACCGACCGCTCATTCCAAGTGATAACATCATATCCGAGTAGACGACTGCTATACCTCAAGGACCTCTAACCAGGATCGGTTTTAAACATGTTATAGTGCACTTTATCCTATGGCATGCCAACTATATCTGAATGTTTTCCCATCATGTCACTTAGCCAATATATCATTTACAAAACCATTTACTCATTGTTTTACAATGCATTATACAAATCACCACATATGAAAGCCACATTGCCAAAGCAATACCACATTCCCGACCGAAACTATAACCAATGCTCACTAGAATTTTATATACTTTTAAACCACTGTATATGTACTCAAAATCATGCATTTACAGTAAGTAAAACAAACCGTGTTTACGACCAAAACATGAATTACACATGCTCATATCCGAACCGATATTAAAGAGCAAAAGAGGGAAACTTACTTCTGAGCCTAGGTAAGTGTTTAAAGCTTAACCTAAACTCCAAAAAACACTTTCAAACCTTTGGAAGGATTTTAAAACCGTTTCCACCCACCAATTACACCTAATCAAGAACCCAATCAAGAACCCAACAAAATAATCCAACTCGAAAATTTACCAATTTCACCAATCAAAACACAATTAAACCAGTTTCCTTTAATTAAACTATCAAAACACATTAGAAAACCATTGTAAAAGATCAACAACTTGGGAATTTCAGTAAAGAACCTTTCATTAGAGGATAAGAATGAACCTTACCTCTAATGGATGCTTTCTCCCTTAATTGGCTGGATTTACATGTGAAACAAAGTTAAAACAATAAGGTTTTGCTTAAAAACCATTGAGAATCCATTAGAAATAAATATATTTAAGAAAAAGATGATTACCTAGAGATTTTAGAATAAGAGAATAGTGTTTGGTTGTAGAGATTTTGAGAGAAAGTTAGTTACGTGACTTTTGTTTTAAAGAATTAATTATCAATTAATTCTCCCAACCTATTTTATTTTCCAAAACACTTTTAAAAATAGCCATTTAAGGGATCAAGTCTGAAATTATACTTTTGGGCTATTATATCCTTAAAGATTCAAAGTTTTGACCCTTTACAAAACAACCACAAAAACAATTTTCAAATTTTGCATTTTGGTCACTAGTTCAAAATGTCCAATTTCCAAATCTCATTTTCCAAAATTGATTTTATCAAAATCATCAATATATTAAATAATGATTTTAGAACATTTCCCCATATTTTTATCACCTTCAAAAATATTTTATCCGATTAAATCCCAAAACTGACTCGAATCTCTAATACCGGTCCACCAGACCCTTAAGTCAAACCCCAAAATAGCTAGACCCAAAACTAGGGCTTTAAAAATAGGGTCTAATTTTGATTCGGTATTCCAATAAAGTAGTTTATCTGAAGGTAACAGAGTTGTTCTTTCTACAACCACTCGAGTCTCAAGTGAGAAGCCTATAGTCTAAAGAATCATAAAAGATGTAGTTTATGGAAGTTGATCTCAAAAGTTTAGTATGTTCCATTGAGTGCAGATCAAAAGCATATAGAAAGTTTCAGACTTCGAGAAATTTATTCAGTAGGTAGATGTTTAAAGGGGGTAAGAAAATTTAATTTTATTACCTAACTACCCTTCAATCGAACTCCAGTATACAGTTTCCCAGAATTTCATATAAAGGGCTTAACCTAGGCCCGTTAGATCTAGGTGCCTACCTAAAGGGATGTCTTAGGTCTGGAAGAAATCACCCTAACTGAAGCATAGAAGCCTGATACAAAAGCTAGAAGGTATTACTCGAGCCAAAGCATAGGAACCTGATACAAAAGCCATAACGTATTACCCTAGCCGAAGCATAGGAACCTAATATAGAAGCTAGAAGGTATTACCCTACTTGAAGCATAGGAACCTAATACTGAATCCAAAAGGTATTAACCTAGCCAAAGCATAGGACCCTGATACAGAAGCCAGAAGGTATTACCCTAGCCGAAGCATAGGAGCCTGATATAGAAGCCAGAAGGTATTACCCTAGCCGAAGCATCAGAACCTGATATAGAAGCTAGAAGGTATTACCCTAGCTGAAATATAGGAACCTGATACAGAAGCCAGAAAGTATTACCAATTAGATCAGGGCTGAACCTGTAGAGATTTTATATCATATCCCAAGTACCTTAGTAAAGCAGTCTAGGTAATAATAACATTAATAAGCAATAAGCAGTGGTAGTAATAATAACCAGAGATAATGTTTTTTAGATCATATACAGAGGTGTATTTCAGACAGATGAAATTCTTGATTGTGCTAGAGTTTTGATATATCAAGATAGATTTTGGGAAGTTGGGTAGATTAGGATTAATCAAGATTTTGGATATATTAGAAGGGTTTCAATCAATTTACTTATAAGGGCATTTTGGTTATTTTAATATTCAGGGGAAATTTTGTAGTTTAACCCCAGTAAGGTAAGTCAGTGACTTGCTGTGCTAAAGATTTTTGACAGCTTGCCAGGCTTCCAAGTCTATTCCCTTAACCACGCTCATTAATGCATTACTTTTCAAGCATTCAAATGGGTATACCTCACATGTGTTCAATATTTAGTTCTAGCTGTGTGGTATAGTTAAACATGTCACTATCTTAAATTATCCTGGAATAAGCCTCGAATGATTGAATATGTATTTTTGCAGTATTCTTTCATTATTGTATCGATATTAAGAATGAATGATTTTCATAAGTCAAGCTTCAAACCCATAGAGGCATTGCAGTCATTTGCGGTCTGTCAGAAATTTTAGAATTTCCAAGCTTTCACATATCTCAAGCCACGTGGATATTTAATTATTTAAGTGTTTAATGGTAGTTCAGACATCCTGATCCTTATGGTCCTTAAAAACAACTTATTCATTTCAGATTCTTGAGAGTATATCCTTTATTTCAGTTAATTTGGTGATTCTAGTGCTTGAGATTATTTTTGTCATTTCAATAATTCTGATCAATTTATTCATTATTGTTATTTAGATTAGTTCAAGCATACGAAGAACTTTCAGTAAATTTATCTTCAGGTGTTTATCAAGAGTTTGGAAGAATCCAAGGGTTTTGATCACACATATTTGCATCTTGATATCGAAGTCTTTCGCAATAGATCAAGGATTTCAGATGCAATAGTTATTTATCAGATCGAGTGTAAATTCCACGTCATTTTCTTTGTTAGGGGCATTTTAGACATTTTTACGTCTCAAGAGTATTATCATCATTTCTTAACAAAACATTTTAGGTATCAAATCCTTTAACACTATTTATCGAATTAGGAGATTAACTATCTTATTAGTCACTTACTGAACTGAGGATCCTGTTGGTCTATTAAACTTTTATTTCGAATAGTTTGATATTATCCAGATTACCATTCTTTTATTTCGCGAATTGACTTAAACAGAATTGAAAGTACACTTAATCATAATCATGCATACTTTAACCAAACACTGTCACGTTTCATAAAACATACACGAGATAGTAATGTATTACCTCAGATTGGTGTTACGTCGGTCAGCCCATGATACTCCATTCGATTACTCTTGAACTCGAATTCTATGTCCCTTAGTCTCTCGAATCCAAAGATGTGCAAATAGCTTCAATTAACATAATCCATAACCAGCCCTTGCTCACAAGCACATAAACTGAATTATTAACTACATACTCAAGTTTGGGTTTAAGGTTTGATTTGGAGGCTTTTGGGTTAAAATTTTGTAAAATAGACTTCAAAAACGGAACCAAGACATTTAAAAACATAAAATAGGGGTTAGACGGGTCAAGGCTTGGGCCCGATCAGTTTGGGTTTCACAGGGTCAGTTTATTAGGTTAGACCAATTCAAGATGAAACTGACTCGGTTTAAAAAAGAATCGACCATGACTTCCAAAATCTCCACTAGGCGGTGCGTGCACGCCACGCGCGGCCCAAAATAACCAAAAAATAGCTTATAACAATGGTGACAACAAAGAAAACCATCTAACACCATAATATTAACCCAAAAATTTTGCTTATTTCAACTAAAATGAATCAAAATTCCTTACCAACTTAGCAGATCTAAAAAATAATAAAGTTTCTTCTCTCGTCAAAGCTTTTAGGCACCCTTCACAGTGACCGACGTGACATCCTGGCGTGTGAAGGACTAGGTAGAGGTCGTGTGGTTACGGGGAACATTTTGATATGGGCGGTGAGAAACACAGAAGGTAAACGACGATGAACTCATCGTAGAACGATGAAAACTCTTGGGTTTCCATCGAAATTTCAATCCATTTTTCACAGCAACTGGCTTGGAACGATGACAATTGAAGGGTCGTGTCTTGCTCAAGGTGAGGTGGCAGTTCTAGTGAAGGTGGCGGTGGCGTTTACGGCTCGGTGGTAGCCAAGATAGGGACAACAACAGAGAGATATTGAGGGGAAAGATTCCAGATATTTTTGGGAAATAAGTTTGAATGAAAAAGGCATGATATTTTGGCAGGTGAAAGGTCAAATCGATTTTAATTATTTTTAGCATATCCAAAGGGCATAACATAAAGAGAATTGAGGGTAGCTTAACTCCAAGAGCTAACTTAGCTCAGTTGGTTAGGTTACCAGCCTAGGTAGCCTTAGGTTGTGGGTTTGAACCCCACAACCAACAAATCCTTCTCCATTTCACTTTTTTTTTTTGAGTTTTACACTAAATTGCGATTTTAAATATATTTTCTAAAATGATCATGTGCACATGAGTATTTTTTCTCTAATTGAAAACATGAATAATTTTATCACATGTGAATACATTATTTGTTTTGAAAACATGATGATACTATCTGATTGAATATATGACTACTTTATCTGCATTGAAAGTATACCCATATGTCTGACTTGAAAGCATGATCTCTGGTTACCGTTTTTCTGCTATAAAACATGTCTGCCACATGATTCTTGATATTGATGTCTGTTGTACAAACACTAATATTTTTGGGGTATACTATTGGGATATTTTATGAAGTCACTACAGGTTTAGCCTTAATCCAGCTGGTAATTCCTTATGGACCCAAGGTCGCCCCTTGGGTAGGTTCCGACGCTTCAGCTCGGGTAATTCCTTATGGACCTAAGGCAACCCTTTAGGTTGGCTCCTATGCCCATTAGGCCTAGGGTAAGTCCTTATGGATACAGTTTTGGGGAACTGCATATTGGTTTACGGATGAAGGATAGTTAAGTAAATAAACCTTCAGTTACTCTTGAAGCATGTGTTACTTAAATGATTATACATATATGAATTACTTATATGTTTTATCTGCACTTATTGGAACACACTGAGCTCTCTAGCTCACTCCCCTAAACTTTCTTTTTCAGATTTTAGATAGGCTTCCCAGACTTGGCACTTGGAGGATCGACACATTCAGTACACTTATTTTGTTGTAATGTTTCTATCTTCCAAACGGTCTTTATTTCGGTGACTTGCGTCTATATTTTGCTATTGCATACTTTACTTGGTTGCCCGATGTGGCATTATTTTGTAGACACAACCACATCACTAATGGAAATTTAAAATATGAAGGATCAAGTTCATTGAATTATTTCGAATTGTGAACAAATTTATAGAATGCATAAGTTTCGGGACCTACAAGTGTTATTATATCAATCCCTTGCTTCAGTTTTAATGACTTAGTGACTTGTTTGTCATAAAATTTTAATTGTGTGATATTTTTTTCCTAAACATATAATTGACTGACTGAATTGTTACGTTTAGAAGAAGATTGACATATTTGTTCATATTCCTGCAATTGCGTGACTCATTGTTACTTTTAGAAGAAGAGTAATATATTTGTTACTAAACATATAACTAAGTGACCTCTAGTGTGATTTTTTCAATTTAAATTATAATTGGATTAAATGGTATATAAGTCATGAGTATCGATTAAGTCTTTTATTGATAAAAAAATTAAGTCATTTGACTAATGAAAATTATTAAAAATGTGTTAAGAATAAATTAAAGTTGTGTAAAAAGATTTATACAATAATTCGTATTTAAAAGATAAAATTTTAAATATAAATTCAAAATTCTAAACCTTAAATTGACCATAAACAATAAAACAAGCAGTCTTGTGTAATTTTTCATAGTGTATGTATCAAATAATTTTCCTATATAACATTAGAAAATTATTTTGATAACTTACACAAGTATCAATTTTAGGGTTTAAGGGTCCTACTTAGCAGGGGCTGTTCAAATATTTAAAGGGACATGTGCAATTTACTAAAATGAGGCCCTTAATTTGTAATATGAAAGACGTATAAGGTTTTTTTAAAAAAGTTCTCTTAATACAGAAAATGTTAGATTACTCTCTTGAGCAACACAAAAATTACTTACAAACATCTAAAAATCTAAAATTTTCATTTAAAAAGTGTTATTCTTCTTGCATATTTTAAAGCAAAATCATCTACAATGCTTTCAATATTAACTTCTTCCAAAAGATCACTCTGGATTTCCATCAAAGCAAGTCTATTTACCCTTTATTGAGACAGTTGTCCGTAAGTATGAATTCACAAACTTCAATTTTGAAATGCTTCATTATTAAGAAGCAACAATAATAAGAATAGTCAGTAGGACTCTATATGCAATTGTGGCATTTGGGAAATAATTAAAACGTTTTAAAACTTTAAAAATCTATTGCTCGTATTTTTTCCTTGAGTAAAAGCTCTCTTAGTAATTTCAAGACAATAAATAGCCTATTTCCATCAACATTAGATAACTCAACTTTTCTAAGAGCATTTTCAAAAATATTACAATGAGATTTGAGATTAACGTCATCCAATAAATGAAATTTATCATAATGAAACAAGAAGTCAAAAACATTCTTATAGGACTTGAGCAATCATACTCTACATTTTTTAATGTTAGCTTTTAATTGTCATATTCTACTTTTAATATAGACGTTAAAATAAAATTAATGTAATTGAACCTCCCCTGACCACAATTAATGTTTTGGATTAAGATTTTCTTAGAAAAATGTTATATATATATGATCCAGTTACACAATGCAAAAGTTTTAAGTTTTACACGTTTTTGGGATCGTTGGATGGGTGAAATAGATGGCTGAGATTAACAGTAGAATATGTGAAGATTATCACTTTGATACACAAGCTTTTGTAAACTTTAGTTTATACAAGCCTTTCAATTTTAGGGTTTTAAGTTAGGGTTTAGTGTGTAAGGTGTAGAGTTTAAGGTTTATAGTAAGAATTTAGAGTTTAGTGTTTAGGGTTTAAGGCTGCTAGGGTTTGAGATTTAGGTTTTAAATTTTATAGAAGGGTTGTGTAATTTTTTTTACACAGTTTGTGTATCAAAATATAACCCATATATATACTTTTATACACAAGCTTGTGTAGCACAGGCCTTTCAATTTTAGGGTTTAGAGAATTAGTTTGTGGTTTAGGGGTTTAGGTTATAGGGTGTAGAATTTAAGGTTTATGGTTAGAATTCAGACCTTAGGGTTTAAGGTTTAGATTTTGCACACACACAAGTGCGTGCGTGCACCCTCCCCACACTCGCACACATGCACCCACCCACACCCCCACACGCACGCACGCACATGCACACACACGCACACACGAGATAGGATCGTCTTATACTATGTAAAACTTGAAAGTTTTACACCTTTTTAGGACCGTTGGATAAAGGTAAATGGATGAATGAGATTAATAGCAGAAAATGTGAAGATTGTAACTTGGAAAAAAGATAAGGAAATAATCTTAGCAATTTATTATCATCATCCAGCGGTCCAAAAAAGATGTAAAAGTAATTGAGTTTTACACAATGCAAGTGTATCCTAACCCTATATGTATATATATATATGGAAAATACTTTGATATAAGTTTACATAAGCCTTTTAATTTTAGGGTTTGGGGATTTATGTTAGGGTTTAAAGTTTAGGGGTTTAGTGTGTAGGGTGTATAATTTAATGTTTATGGTTAGAATTTATGGTTTAAGGTTTAGGTTTTAGGGTGCTAGGGTTAGGGATTTAGGTTTTAGATTTTATAGCTTAAATATGAAGGGTTGTGTAAATTTTTCTTACACAACTTGTGTATCAATATATATATATATATATTTATAGAGAGAGATAGTATCCTCTTACACTATGTAAAACTTGAAAGTTTTACATTTTTTCGACCATTGGATGAAAGTAAATGGATGGTTGAGATTAACAATAAAAATGTAAGGATTATCACAAGAAAAAATAGATAGGAAATAATCTTAGCAATTCATTACCTTCATCAAACGGTCCAAAAAAGTGTTAAAGTAATTGAGTTTTACACTATGTAAGTGGATTCTAACCTATATATATATATGTGTGTGTGTGTGTGTGTGTGTGTTTGTGTGTATGTGTGTGTAACCCCCTAGACCGGCCTATGCATTAAGTCTAATTCCGGGAGGTCACATTCCATACCAAAGACTTCTCATGAAAATTATTTAAAGATTACAAGTCCAAATCAAGCAGTAATTATAAACTATACATAAGTAAATTACGATAGTTGATAGAAAGCATATCAGCATGTGACATTAAGTTCATAATAAGTCTATTCAATTAGTTTGTCGATTGTTCGGTAGTGAAGTGATTGTATCTGTCGAGCTATCACATATGTTGATTATCAGACTGATAGACAATAGCACGGAGTGTGGTAAGTGGTTGAAGGGTGTGTCAGGATGGTGCAGTGCAAAAATATTTAAATTTGAAGGGTTAAGTTTATTGAATTATTTTGAATTGGGATCATATTAATAGAATACATAAAACTTGAGGACTAAAATTATTATTATACTATAACATTATTTCAATTTTAATGATATAGTGACTTGTTTGTCAGAAAATTTTAATTGAGTGACCTATTTGTTCCTCTATCTATAATTAAGTGACTGAATTGTTACGTTTAAAAGAAGAGTGACATGTTTGTTCCTAAACTAGTGACTCAATTGTTACTTTTAGATGAAAAGTGATCTGTGTGTTTCTAGATCTATAACTAACTGACCTATGGTGTTTTTTACCCATTTAATTTTTAGTTGTATAACTCATTTTGCATACTTTTGGATGGAAATCGTCTACCCCTAACTATGCCTTTTCTGGTACCTTATTTTAAAAAATGGGTTTAAGGTTTAGAGTTTATGGTTTAAAGTTAGGGTTTATGGTTAGGATTTAGAGAGTGGGTATGGTTTATTTTTTAGGGTATAGAGTTTATGGTTTAGAATGTGGAATTTAGTGTTAGGGTTTAGAATTTAATTCTTGAGCGCTTTTTTAATGTGAGACATAGAAAGAGGCATACTTAAAGGAAGAAAATTTTTCGTTCTATACTTTTTCTGATTCAGTTCCTTATAGGCCACTCTGAATGAGAGCAAGACATTGTCGAAATGGGCGTTGGACATTCCTCCCTTTCTTCTTCTATTGACTCACTTTGTATCACTGCTTTTAAGCCATACCCAAAAAACAAGCGCATTATACAATTCCAGTCCCTAAAAGCTTTTCTTTCCCACAAAAAGCACTCACTTTTTGCTAGTTATAAAAGATGGGAAGATGGAAATCCAAAAATGTAATTTTGCTGTACAAAAGCCCATTGTTGATTTTCATGGTATTGATGAAGGGTTGATTCAAAAGATGGTATATGATGCTTGTTGCATGTTTTGAGTGCAACACAAACGGTGCAAGTATACACGTCGCAATTAATAGTATAGTAAAGATATCGTCTCCACAGGGATTGGTTTGGGCCACTTTGCTTAAGCTACTGCGTTGTAAGAGATAGATTGAATGGTGATAAATAATAAGTAAAATAAACTAAGTAAATAGAAATAAAGGATAAAGTAATCGAATAAGAGAGTAAGCCGGGTTATTGTGAGTTGTGGTGTGATGGTCGAATGGACTTTCGTTGTAATTGAGTGCTAGAGTAGCTCAATCGTTTCGTCAATTGGATCTAGTCAGATTGCTTGGGCAATTCTGCGATTGCTTGGGCAATTAGGAATGGAGCGATTACCTGGGCAATTGGCCGTCAACCTTCAAAGTTCGGCGAAGCATTATTCAATGGCTTCTAGTTATCCCTAACTTGAAACACTGTTAATTGTGCATGCCTTGGTGATACATCCATGCGTTAACCATGGGTGGACAACAACCGATCTTGTGCTTCTCTTAGCCGTTGAAATTCGCTACTTATTCCTAAGTCGAATTAGTCTTCACCAACATTCATTTGTATCAAGACCATACTCATTCACTTCTTGAATCTAACTCTCCCGATGTTAGATAAATGGATGAATTTACGAGATCCTCTCCCAATTCACTCGTAATTAAAATAAGAACCAAGAATGAACAAACTTTGAATTAAAATTGCAAACTCAAAAACCTAAACAATCTAAACGTTTATCAAAACCACAAACCCAAAATAAACCCAGCCAATTTACATCAATTCATGGCTGGGTTTGAAAGATATACAAAGGAAAACTTCCTATAGTCGTGGATCGCATAAAGTAAAAATAAAGAAGAAGATGGTGCCTTGTGATCTGCTCTCTTTCTCCGATTCCTCTCTCTTCTCCCTTCCAATCGAAGGTTTGATCTCTATTTAAAGAGATGATCGATCGGTTGTTTGCTGATAGGAGAAGTTGAATCGCGTTGGAGTTGGAATTGCATTGGATTTGGATTGCGTTGGAATTCCATGGAGATTAGTTCATCATCCGATCAAACTCTTGAATTTCTTGTGGATAATGCTTGTTGATTAGGATAGGATTGGGCTCGATTAAATTGGATAAAAGATAATTAATATCTTCCATCTTTATCTCCAATAACTTCTCAATAATTGGAGTCTTTATCTCCATCAAAGTCCTCTTGTAAATCTTGATTTTGGGGGCTTATCCATTGAATTTTGAGTTTATCCAAAAATGGGCAGATTTATCCTGACTTGCCTCGGTAATTAGCACTTGCCTCAGCAATCCTGGCCTACACAAGTTAAAGCACCAAAGCAGCGACCTTTTCACAAAAATAACAAAACACAAGATCAAACCCTTCAAATAGAAAAACTACGAAATTATGCATGAGTAGCTACAAATGCAACTAAAATGGGCCTAAGTCTAACAATATGAGTAAAAAGGGTTGGAAAAATAGTACTTTTACACACTTATCACACCCCTAAACTCTAACGATTGCTTGTCATCAAGCAATGCAAAACTAACAAGCACCTGCCAAGGCATTTACCAAACATGAACAAGTTGCATACCTGACTTTAATCCACAGAACCGTGGTAACTAGCATTAATTACCTTTGTGACTTTGGGAAAAATATAGAAAGATTACTCAAAATTTAGTATGATGCAAGTGAAGTGTGTGTGTAGCCATGTACAAGTCAATCATAGGAGTTCCAAGCAAAACCTTAGTTTTATTAACTTGCCAAGGAAAGCGATCTAACTAGAGCCAGTTTTGGGCACCTCTAGTAATTCTTATTTTTATTCTTATACTAGAGCCAATTTTGGGCACCTCTAGCATTTGCAAGATCCCTAAGACTAGAGCCAGAGGGGCACCTCTAGCTAAGGTTCATTGTTCATCATTCATTTTTTTCATTTTTTTGTCTAAAGCCAGTTTTGGGTACCTCTAGCATTTTTTTAATATTCCTTGCCTAAGGTTCACTAGGTTCTCCTAACAAGTCGCAACAATGTTTATTAAAGCAGCCTCATGACAAAATCCTAAGCAACTTTCCATGCTAAGCCTAGAGTCAAAAGTTCTCTTAACCTAATGTCGTGGCAAATAAATCGTCATCAGATATCACAACAGGTTATTAACAGGTTCAATGAGGCAAACTATCATGGCAAGTAGCACTAACTAAGAACAAATGAATGCAAATGCATCTATACATGAAACAAATAAAGACAGTCCCCCCAAACTTGAAGAAAACATTGTCCTCAATGCATGCAAAATTAAACAAATAAAAAATGAAATGCAAATGAGTTAATAGAAGAGGTTGTCACCTCGAATTCATAGTGTCCCTTGGGCCGTTTGCTTGAGGTGTATGCTGCCTCACCTTGCTAGCGGTGGAGTTAACTTCTTCAATTTCCTCGACCTCCTCAATCGAATTTTAATGGTGTAGAGGTGGTGTCTTGGGAATCTTTGTGCAGTAAAGGTGTTGATGCGACAATGCCACTCGCAGCTAGTCAAGAATTGCCAGCTTTAGTTGCCGGGGAATGTTTCTTTTCAGTGACAAGTCGAATTGTCTAGGATTCTCTCAACACCCTAGTCTTATTAAAATGAAAAAAAATAAAAACTAAAATCAAAATAAACAGAAAAGAAAAATTGAAGGGAATTGGATTACCTTAAAGAAAACTTGACGAGGGTCATTTCCGATACTTTTTATAGTCCATCTACACCCTCCATCGAGTAACAATATTACCCAGAAAGAGCTAGGCCATTATGATCGCAACCACTCCCTTATGCACTACCTTGGTGGAGGTGTCCTTCTTTCGTGTTCCCTTGTAGTCCATGCATACCTTCCACCTTGCTACTATTCCTGAAGGCATGAATATATATTAATAGGAAATATTATATCAACATCTAACCATTTAATTACCTTATTATCTTTGACTTCCATCATGGTTGGATGTAGCCTTCGTTGCCGTGGCAATTGTTGTTCTAGCCAATTGTCGTGGCAATCTTCTACCAAAATTCGATGTAAGTCAAGGGAATGACTAATTTTTTTGAAAAGCTTCATGAATCCAAACACCGTTTTCTTTGGGCCTCTCAAACATCTCCATCGATATAGATTTCGATGGAATCTACCAGCCTTGGTTCCTCAAGAAATGCCTGCAATGGATGAGGTGAGTTTTTAAAGAATTCAAAAGGTTCAGTCATCACCTGCTCATTTTCCATTAACACGGTATTGACATTGTGTTGGTCCTGCATGTGGTCGTGCAATTGCCGTGGCAAAAGTGGATAGGAGCAATATTCAGATTCTTTCTTCAGCATCAACAATGTAACATTCTGGACATTAGATTCCACAGAATTTGATGTAGCATTATTGTTCTCAGCTTCTTTGAGTGTTGTCGCGGCATTGCTCTATTTAGGCTCCTCAATCATTGTCTTGTTGCTTAGGCTCATCAAGTTTTGGGTAATCTTTCTCATTAGCATGCTCTCGACTTTGAGGTTTTAGTTGTTCCTCACACACCAAAGAGCTCTCTTTGCATTGCTCCTTGTCTTCTTGCCTTGGGACTTCAGTATCCCTAGGACTTAATTGTTGGGGCATGTTATCCAAGACATATGTTATTCTCCTCGATCGATCTTCTGCTTCTCTCAAGAGTACATCCATCATGGCTATTCTCGCATCCATGGAATTTGATAGTTCTTGAAAGTTACCATACTGCGCTGGAATTCCATGGAGATTAGTTCCTCATTCGATCAAACTCTTGAATTTCTTATGGATAATGCTTGTTGATTAGGATAGGATTGGGCTTCATTAAATTGGATAAAAGATAATTAATATCTTCCATCTTTATCTCCAATAACTCCTCAATAATTGAATTCTTTATCTCCATCATATTCCTCTTGTAAATCTGGATTTTGGGGGCTTATCCATTGAATTTTGAGTTTATCCAAAAATGGGCAGATTTATCCCGACTTGCCTCAGTAATTAGCACTTGCCTCGACAATCCTGACCTGCACAAATTAAAGCACCAAAGCAGCGACTTTTCCACGAAAATAGCAAAACACAAGATCAAGCCCTCCAAATAGAGTAAGTCGAACAATAATATGAGTAAAAAGGGTTGGAAAAGTTGTACTTTTACACACTTATCAATGCTCTTATTTGGAGTTCTCTTCATGGCCTTGTTGTTGGTGACAGAAATGTTCAGGTTTATAATTCAGCAGTTTTCATTCTTTGTTTATTAATTACTCTCCCCCCGTTTCTGTGTTTACCCTTGTATTTGATGAAAGGTAGCCGGAACAGTTTTGTAACACCCTAAATCGGGCCTAGGAAGGTTATCACTATTTAAGCTATTGACTAATTGAGTCACGTGCCAATCAAATTAAATGAATTAGGAGTATGTAACATGGAGCTATTAGTTAAATTGTTATAGAATTACCCTTATTAGACTAATTAAGTCTATGATCAAATTGAAATAAAAGGAAGAAAAGATAGCTAATGTCTAAAGGGATTAAAATGTTATAACCAACAAGTTAGAGTGCCAAATTAAGATGACCAAATTGAAACAAGAATAAAACAATGAAATTGCATGGTAATTAGACCATTTAGTGGTAGTGGAATACATGTGGCAAGGTTAATACACATGTGGCAATTAAGGGTGTTGGCTGGCCATATTGTTGAAAGAAAGAGAAAATAAAAATTGAATCTTTTTCAACCTTGCAATAGCTATAACCGATCCTAGCAATTAGAAAGAGAACAGAGAGAGTGAGCTGGTAACCGTGGAAACATGAAGTTTTGGGTTTAATTGGACAGATTTTGAATCTTTGTTTGAGTCTTCTAAGGAAGAAGAGTAAGTAATCTCACTCATTTCATTGATTTGAAGCTGAATATGAGAACTATATGTATATGAACTCTTGTTGTTTGAGTTGTGGTGCTTTTGATTGATTTTATAGTTACATTGTTTGCTGAAAATTTGTCATAGTTTGAATGCCAATATGTATATATGTGGTTTAATTTGTTAGAAAGATAATCAATGTTGGAAATTGTTAGGAAGTTGCTGGAAAATTAGGTACTAAATTGGTATGATTTGAATGTATCATGGCATGAAACTGTTTTGATCTCATTGCTAGATAAGATTATGTGAACATGCTTGATTTTATATAATGCTCTGTTTTGATCACATTGGTAGGTGAATTGAACTGACCTAGACTTGTATGAATATGTATATAAGTTGAATTAACATGCTATAAGTACCATCCAAGTGATTAAAGAAGCTAGAAACTCAAACTAGTGTAATCTACCCAGAATACTCTATTCTAGGCAGTAACTTTAAAAAATCACTATAAATTGTACAAAGAGAATTTAAGGCTGGAAATTTTATTTATGGTGCATTAATATGTCTAAATTAATTAGGAGAAAACAGAATTGAATTCGGGATTGTAGAAATGAAACACTAAGGACAGTGCAAACTGTCCAGTGTTGTAAATTGCCTTGTCTTTAAACTAAAAACTGTATTAACTGGGAAATAATTAAAATGGAAGGCCTATATGGTTAGAAATATAATTAAGTTAGCTTTCCAACGGTATAAACCAATTAAAATTCTGACGTACGGAATGAAAGTTTTGCATGTTTAAGTAAACAGTGCACAAGCTGTCTGGCAGCAGCAGTTTAGATGTAATTGGTCTTGTATATGTGATGTGTTAACCTTGTTGCTATGTTGAATGATTTTGTGATTACATGTTCTGACCTTGTTCTATCTATGTGATTTATTAGAGAAAATAGAGGACTTTGGATAAGGATCTAAAGTCGAGCATTCAAGGGACAAGAAAAAAGGGATAGTCTTGCAAGACTAATTAAGCTTGGAGTATAGTGAGTGTAGTTTAATATAGGGTTGGGACTTAGGTCCTAACCAAATATGCATGACTACTTTCTTGCTATGGATATGCCATGATAATGAACCTAATTTAACTTGAATATAAGTAATAAGGGAAGTATGAAATAAGATAATATATGAAACTTGTCTACATCCTTGAAGTGTCGTGTAGTTATAATTGCTTGATTCTTAATGCTTGGGTGTGAATTTTCGAATGCTACTTGAATATATTGTCTTGAACATGAGTGTATTGTCTTGAACATGAAATGCATTGCTTTGAACATGAAATGTACTGCCTTGAACATGAATGGTTTGCCTTGAGCATGAAACACATGAAATGTGAAATGAAATTAAAGAGCTAAGACTCAATTGGTCTAAAGACTAAAGCATGATATTGTTGTACATTGATGGACTTGATTCTTGAATCATATATGGCTCTAAACTTGAAAATCTTGAAATTCTTGAATAAAAGAAGTGTAATCAAACAACTTTGGTTGCTAGTTGAATAGGTAGAAGGGCATGCCTTAGAGTCTAGAGCTCATTGTGCCAGGGTGGACTACGGTCCAGGTCTAAGGCCCCTAATTGGTGACAGACGGAGGGCACGTTGTGTGATCTTTGGTGACAGTAGGAGGGTTGACCAGTACTCCAGTACATCTTGCGCACTACGGTACATCTTGTGGCGACAGTTGGTTGGAGACTTGATTACCTAATCAAACTAAGAACCAAAGATTGTGTTAAAGATATTAAATGGATTAATATCACCTTGAATATTTGAATTAATTGACATGTAAGCTTGAATACTTGAATCTTGACATGAATCTTTGAAATATTCGAATTGCTTGACATGTAATGCTTGAATCTTGGCATGAATCTCTTGGAAATGATAATTGTCTATGCTTGAACCTTGTATTGTTTGACTTGTTACATGAAATATCTGACTCTTGAACTACTTGATTCTTGAACTACTTGATTTTTGAACTAATTGATACTTGAGTTACTTGATTCTTGAACTACTTGGTATATAAAGCTTAGTTCGATTTCTATAAATCCTGACTATGATCAAACTTAGCTAATTGATACATGTTAATAAAATGGTTAGTAGTTGCTACCTCACTAAGTACAATCTTGTACTTATCACTCTTGTTTTCATTCTTCCCAAGCACAGATTAAGTATTCGATGGTTGCTTGATCCTGAAGTTTGACTTTCTTGTTCTCGAAGCAAAACACAAGATTTGCTAAAATATGGTTCATACTTGTTTTGTACTCCCCTAGTTGGTGGCACATAGATGTATATAATGCCTAGTGCATGCATTTTGAAAACTTAATCTTGTATATATGTATATATGTCTTGAATGGCCTTCCATTATATGATCTTGGTTGATTTTGTGAACTCAAATTGTTTGAAATTGATAAGTATTTGCTGCACATATTGATAGATATACATGGAATGTTCAAAGTGATCATCTACCTCGTACCATTCGAATGCCTTATGTGATAATTACTTGTGTAAGCATACCATATTGTTTATATACTTTTATAATATTGAATGGTAAATGCCGAATGGTAAGGGTGGCATATGCTAGCTTGGAATCAAGGTATATGCAACAGATCATGTTTAGTAAGTTATGCATGAAATGTTATATGTAATCAAGTTAATGAACAATGAAATGAAAATGGAAACTTGTTTGCTTTGTGGTTTCGAATGATGATGTTGTATGATGATGATAATTGAAAATTTTTGGTAACCTGTAATGTATGTGAAGGTGATTGCTTACATGTTAAGTAATGATTTCTTGGTTACTTTCTAGTTAGGTAATTCATCTAATAGGGACGAGTTATCCCATTCTTGCTTGTTCATGCTTGTACTGTATGTTAGTAACGCTCCCGAACCGGTTTGCTGCCAACCCGAGTAGAGGGTGTTACATTTGTTTGGTAATCAGAGCTTTTTAGTCGGTTCTAGGACTAAACCGGGCTCTCTTGCATCATATAGGATACTTGTGCCACCTTGAAGACTTGTATTGTATAGCTTGTGTCTTTGCTTAACTAAAACGAATTCCTAATTTTTTTATTTAAATGTAGAATGTCTAAAACAAGGTTCGCTCGGGATGATGAAAGTCTCGTAGGCTCCTCGAATGAAGGAGATAGTGTGAGGATGGAACAGAATCCTCCACAACAACGATCTAAACCTAGAGCCCAAGCTGCTGCTCAACAGGAAGCTCCTACTATAAATCCTGTGCAGCAGAATGTCTCCTGAGCATAAATGAGATGTTCAATCTTATTGTAACTACCTTGGAACGAGACCATTCTATTCCTCATCATGTTCCTACTCCAACTAGAGCCCCTATTGACAAACTGGCTCAACATCAGGCTTATACCTTCACTGGTACTGGTGAAGCCAATCTCGAAGTAGCTGAGTATTGGTTAGAGGCCACTACTCGAATCCTGACCAAACAACTGCCCTGTCCTAATGAACACAAACTCGAATGTGCTATAGCCCTGTTGGTAGACGAAGCTCTGAGCTGGTAGGAAACTACTACCATGACTGCTCCTGCTGAAGCTGTAACTTGGAAATTCTTCCTCGAGGAATTCAAGAAGAAATACATCAGTGAACAATACCTGGCCGAGCGCCAAAAGCATTTCTTGTACCTCAAACAAAATGGCCGACCTATCAAATAGTACGTGAGTAACTTTTGCAAGTATTGCAAATACGGGTCAAAATACATCAAGACTGATGCTGACAAGTGTAGGATGTTTATTGATGGATTGAATAATGAATTAAGTCCAATATTCACTGCCCTAGGTATCACTGACTTCCAGAATCTGGTGAACCGGGCCATTGCAATTGAGGCGAAGATGAAAGCCTCTGAGAAATGCAAAAGTGGACATTCCTGGAAAGACAAACGATCCAAGAATGATGACAAGCCTCACTGGCTGTCAAATAAGTCCAAATATTCTAAGGATCACTCTTCGAATTACACTCATGCTCAGAAAAGCAACTTCATACCAAGACCCCAATCAGTAACCAATCCTTCAGCCCCGATCATTTCTATTGCTAGTATGGGGAATTCTGGTAAAGCTGCTCAATATCCTACTTGCAAGTTTTGCCAGAAACACCACACTGGTCAGTGTAGAACTCAACAAAACCTATGTTACTTATGTTGAGCCTCTGATCACTATATCAGGGATTGTCCTCAGAATCCTAATAAGGTTTCAAATCGAACTCCTACAAATGCTAGATCAAATCCTTCTATTCGAAACAAAGGTCCCAGACAAGCTCATTCTGGAAATCAGGGGAAAGGCAAAGGACAACATTCGAATGCCCCTACTCACTAGGAATCTTGGGCTCCTACTCGAATCTATCATATCTGGGGAAAAGAAGATGATGAATCACCCGATGTTATAGTAGGTACTGTTGAGTTAAATTTGACTCTTGTTTATGCTTTAATAGACTCGGGATCCACTCATTCTTTTGTATGCTCAACCTTGATTGAAAAATTGAACTTAAAGCTTGAAATTGTAAAACAAAGCCTTGTAGTTTCAAACCCAATAGGGGGAATTACAAACATAAGTCTTATCTATAGAAATTGTTCCCTATTCATTCAAAATGTACCCTTTCTTGTTAATCTATATGTACTACCAACTTGTGAATTCGATCTAGTACTGGGACTAGATTGGTTAAGCAAGTATGAAGCCTGGGTAGATTGCCTAAATAGGAGACTTTACCTCCAGGGTTTAGGAAAGGAATCGATTCTTCTAATTGACAAGAAACCAACCTCAATCTTTGCTACTATGGTCATACAACATGAACTTGAATTCGGCTTACCTAGTGTGCCTATTGTATCTGAATATCTCAATGTTTTTCCCGAGAAACTCCCTGGTCTCCCTCCAACTAGAGAAGTAGAGTTCGAGATCGATGTCTAACCTGGAACAACTCCGATGTCCATCACACCTTATCGAATGGCACCTGTTGAGTTGAAAGAACTCAAGAAGCAACTCCAAGAGCTACAAGACAAGGGTTTTATTAGGCCTAGCTCGTCTCCCTAGGGTGCTCCAGTCCTGATCATGAAGAAGAAAGATGGGACTATGAGACTCTGTATTGACTACAGACAATTAAACAAGCTTACTATCGAGTTTCGATATCCTGTCCCAAGGATTGAAGATCTTTTCGATTAACTCAAAGATGCTGCAGTATTCTCAAAGATCGATCTACGATCGGGATACTACCAAATGAGGGTAAAAGAAGAAGATGTACCTAAGACAACCTTTCATACTCAATATGGCCATTTTGAATTCCTTGTAATGCCATCCGGGTTAACGAATGCTCTGGTTGCTTTTATGGATCTCATGAACCATGTATTCAAGCCCTATCTTGACAAGTTCGTGGTCGTTTTTTTATTGATGACATTTTGGTGTATTCTCAGAATAAAGAAGAATATTCTAAACACCTTTGAATTGTATTGAAAACCCTCTGAGAACGTCAATTGATTGCAAAGTTGTTTAAATGCAAAATTTGGCTATCGGAAGTGTCGTTCCTTGGCCATGTCATTTCGGTATAAGGGATTAAAGTATATCCAAGGAAGATTCAATCTATCATGGATTGGATACCTCCGAGGAATGTTGGTGAGGTCAGAAGCTTTCTCAGTTTAGCTGGGTATTATCGACGTTTTGTCAAGGGATTCTCATCCATTACCGTAAGTTTGACTAAACTAACTCGCAAAGATACACCCTTTGTTTGGTCGGGGAACAACGAAGCTTTGATCAGCTTAAACAAGCCCTGACTCATGCTCCGATTCTCATCCAACCAGTATCGGGCAAGGAGTACACTGTTTATAGTGATAAATATCATTTGGGACTAGGATGTGTCCTAATGCAAGATGGAAACATGGTAGCTTACGTTTCAAGGCAACTAAAACCACACGAGTCAAACTACCCTACTCACGATCTAGAATTGGCAGCTATCGTGTTTGCACTCAAAGTTTGGAGACATTACTTGTACGAGGAGAAATGCAACTTGTTCACAGACCACAAGAGTCTCAAATACCTCCTAACTCAGAAAGACTTGAATTTGAGGCAACGGAGATTGCTAGAATTACTAAAAGACTATGATTTGGTTATCGACAACCATCCGGGGAAAGCAAACGTGGTCGCTAATACCTTTAGTCGTAGACCATACTCAGGTAAACCCTTAAATCTAAATCCTAGAATAATTCATTCGAAATGTTTCTTTCTTGACTTGCAAGTAACCATTCGAATTAGACCTTTCTTGAATTACAAGTAACTATTCAAAAATATCCCTTAATGATCTTTTCAATTCGTTTATAGCTTCCTTGGCTATCAATGCTCATTTTTGTTTATCCAAAGGACAAAAATTCTTATCTGAACTTCAAGTTCAATCCAGTCTAATCTCGAGAATCAAAGAACTCTAACAATTTGATCTAGATCTTCAGAAGATCATGTCCAAGCTAGACTCTGAGTCTAATTCTGACTTCTCCCTCAAGTCGAATGGACTCCTCTATTTCAAGGATAGAGTATGTGTTCCTAACAACGAAGAACTAAGACACGAGATGTTACAAAAAGCTCATGAAAGCTCTTTCTCGATTCACCCTGGATCGGTTAAGATGTACAAAGACCTAAAGCCACTATAATGGTGGCCATGCATGAAATCGGCTATCACAGACTTTGTTTCAAAGTGCTTAACTTGTTAGAGGGTCAAAGCCGAGCACAAGTCCCTACTGGATTGCTCCAACCAATCGAATGCCCTCAATGGAAATAGGATCGGAAGCCTGATCAAAACTCTCATCATTCGATCATGTCTCTTCGTCAGTGTTATAGATGGATCAAAGCCATTTTGACAAGCAAAATAGAAATGTTTGCACAACGTGCTTAAACACGGTAACGATTAAGATAATGGAAAATTTAAATGTCCATCAAAATTCCATTTTCATGAATGGTCGAAGGAAAATAAATCCTTTGAAAAATCCAATGTCGTGATTGGTATAAACTGATTGTACCCAGGGGAATGGTGCAACTAGCCTGGAGCAAATAACTACTGGTAAAGGCAACTTAAATTCGTTGATCCCTATGCATTTGGGAAAAATGCAAAAGAGATCTATGAGCTAAGATCTGGATCAAATCTTGCTGACCTCTAGTCCTGCGCCTTCATCGGTGTTGTAGCTGGGCCAAACCTTCATCGTTCGATCCTGTGTCTTCGTTAGAGTTGCAGCTGGATCATGTTTTGCAGACCTTGCCTCTTCGTCAGAGTTGAAGCTAGGTTAAATTTTCTCCTGGCATTGAGTCGTCGCCAGAATCGTAGCAAGCCGAGCACGTTTTGTCTCTTCCAACGAATCACCTCCTTTTTTGTCTTCCCAAACGAATCCTCTATTTTGAAGATTTTTCTTACAAGAACAACATAGAAGATCAAGTGAAATTGAAGAAGAAGTGGTGGCTAGAGAAACAAGTCATGACCTGACCAAAAAAAATGGTCCTCTTTTTGTCTTTGCTCCATTGTCGTTGCATAACAATGAAATTACACTAATACCCCCAACCCTAAAAAAAACTTAAACCTAAACAAAATTAACCACCCTTATCCTCTGTCGCTGCATCCAACCATCCATCTCCCCGCGTGGCCGCCACGCGCGCCGTCATTGGCCACGTGAGCCGGCCACCGCCTACCACCGCCCAAGTCTGACGCCACGCCAGCTCCACAGCCCTACCGCTTGATAAAAGAAACAAGAGCATTATTTTATGTATATTTTCGGGTATTTAAACCCATACAAATGTAATGTAATGCAGAAGGCTTTTGATTAATATAAAATGAGGCTTTTTGAGGGTTTCGGTTAATAAAAAAGAAGGTTTTTCAAACCCACAAATAGGGGAGGATTCGATTAATAAAAAATGGACTTTTCATATTCGAACTAAAAAAATAGATTCAGCTCTAAAAAGACTTTCAAGTTCTTCCTATCCTCCATTGCTTTGAAAATATTAAAAAAAAAACAAACTCAAAAGATCGAAAAAAAGAGAAGGGAGAGCAAACTGAAAACAAATAAAAAAAGGTTAAAATATATATAAAAAACCCTTTCAGTTTTTCTAGATCTAGTTAATTGAGAGGAGATTTGAAAGAAATCAATACCGAAATCGAGACTTGGAACAAAAACCGAGTCAATCCTTTCTCTCCGTTCATTTTTCAGCCACCATAGACGGTGGTGGTCGGCAACGACTCGCGACGGTCCATGGCGGCACATGGACGGTGACCGGCTCTGGACTGAAGAACACTAGAAGAATTTGGGAGAGTATCCCCATTTTTTCAAAAAAATATCAAGTGCATAAATGAGTTTTTTTGGGATAAAAGGGTATTTAAAGGTTCACCAAAATGACGTCATTTTGGTACAGGCCCTCAAGGCCCAAAATGACGTCGTTTTAATCTCTGACTCGCGAATCGGCCCGACCCGACCCAGGCAAGGGGATCTGCGTCTTTTTAAAAAAGGGGAAATCATGTTTCGGTCCTTCTGCATGGTATAATTACATCATCAGTCCCTGTAAGTTTTAAATCTTTTGTAATTTGGTCTTTATATTTAATCTAATCTGATTTTCAAAGGGTAAATAACCACACCTGTCCCTCTGCCCCAAGAGTATTTTCAAAATGGGTCTGCCATATGGAGAAATTCTGTAACACACCTTCCCATATTCGTTTCCATACACGAGTAGGTAATGTTATAAAACATTATTGAAAAACATTTCAAGTTTTTATATCTTGTAAAATAGTATTATGTACCACTTTCAACATTTTTGTTTCTACAGGACAGTCTAGAAATCATAATTCTACACACTTTATACTGATAAAAACTAGATTCAAATATGATTCTAACTGTACATTCCACAAAAATTAATAAAATCTACAAAATTTATAAAAATTGTCAAAGTCTCGTCACAGTATAAGGTTTACAAAATTTCTGTTGTCCTGTTTTATGAACTTTCATCGAATAAAAATTCATAACTTTTAGTACAGACCTCAAAATCAGTCACCGTTTGTTTTTAAATAAACTAGACTCAATTTCCAGTTCATACATGTAAAATTCATCATTTAACTCAATAAGTGAAATTTATGGCAATTTTTTAAACTTACTGCCTAGTGCACAATTTCAATACTGTTTTTACCTATTTCGATTATAAGTCTACAAAACTATTTCTAAATCATTACAAATTACCTAATAACATTACTAAAACATATTTCAAATATAAACATCACCAACTATAAAGATATTAGAGCTTGGTTTACACAAAATATATGAGTTTAACTTTATACATGCCACTAATCAAAATACCGTTTAGGATGTCAAAATGATACTATGATAACCTGTAGTATGTGCTCGTCCGCAATATAATCCGAGCTATTGTTGCTTACCACCTTATCGTATCAACATACGTGTATACAAACAAATCACACATGCTAAGTATAAATTAGTGAAGCATTATAGGTAGTTATAAAATTAAATAATAAAATAAATGAAAACATGGTTAAGCAAGTTCATATCATATCTTTCTTATAATTTAAAACCATCAAACATAAGAAATGGTGAATTTCATATACTTCAACTTTATAATTAGCCCAAGAATTGTATAAAGAGAAACTGAAGTATGCAAGGTCAGTACTCCTTAAGTACTAGTCACCGAAGTGACGATAACTTGTAGACACATAAAGTGTCGAAACATATAGACACATAAAGTGTCGGTAAACATATAGATCTGAAGATCAGTGTGTAGCTACACTACAGTCCCAGACTGCTAGACCTCTAATGGCATGCCACTATACTGTAACTCTCTATCATAAACTTGAAAAATAAATCCATATCATTAACTTGTAAATTATCATTTTGTAAATGATTCACATATCACCATTATTCAATAATAACTTGCCATAATAAAACATAATAGGGCAGTTCATACCCTATCATGTACTAACCTTTTTCCTTTGCCTGTAAAACATCATATAGCTTATACAAAAACCATGTTATTATTTCAATAAAATCAAGTAAATAGAATTCTTAAAAGTCTACTAAAATACATTTTGAAACTTATAAATGCACTCACCTTATATGCCTCACTAATTACTTGTACCAAAATGTGTTTACTCTGGGACTTTCTCTTTATCTCTCGACTTGTTTTGATCTCGAACTTGTTCAGCTGCTTGTAATTATCCATCCATAACACATACAATTAAATGAATATGTTAGATTATAAATCCACTAAGTACAATAATAGGAGAAAAATTCATAAAAAATCTTTTAATGTACTAATAACATATCAATACTTTCTTCAATTCAATCTATCCTTCCACTTCATAACTTTCTAGAAATTCGCATTCCTTTCATTTATACTCAATCACCCTACTTTTGAATTTTCACAATTCAATCCCATGTTCAACAATGCAACCATTAAAATAAAAGCTTAGGTGATAACAATCAACCTAAATACTTTAAATTAACATTTAACAAATTTTTCCCAATAATTTAGGTAATTGCCGAATTGGTCCTTAACATTCCAACATGGGATTTTTGCTTCAAGCAACACTTTAAAGCATGTAGAATGCATAATTCTTCATAACCAACATTAAAATAAATTCTTACACTTCAACCCTCAATTTTCCATAATTGACATAATGATCCATCACTCAAGTTTTCAACATTCCAACTTCAACCAAATATGAAAAACATCATTTCAAGTCATTTCCCTTATCAAAATAAATTTTGACATAATTTCCCCTAATTTTCCAACTTCACCAAAAATTCTCCATGCTTTAAATCTTAATATTTTCATCACTATAAGCATAAAAATAACACTACAACACCATTTCCAGCTTAATTGGATCATAAAATACAAGATTTCAATATGTCCTTCACTCACCCTATCTTCCAATTTCAACTTAGAGACATGAAAACCACATAAAATAGTACCAAAAGAAAGAGAATTTCATAGAGATTAATTTTTTATTTCATGTCTCAAACCAAAAACCAATCCAATCAAGCTAAAAATTGAATCAAAATTTTCTCTTACTTAGGGTTGAAGCTCACAACACTTGAAGAGAAAGATGAACAAATTTTTCCCAAAATTTTATTTCTTTATTCTGATGCCAAATGTCTTTAAATTTGGCTAATTAATAAAAAATCTCTAAAATAGTCAAATGACTATTTTACCCTTAAATTATAACCAATTGCAAGCCAACACCTCACCCTTATCATCTTCCATGATCAAATTATATTAAAAAGTATAGGTGAAATGACTAAATTACCATTAATGAAATAACATATCTACAAAAGTGTCATTCCATCACTTACACAAATACTAAATAGAATCGAATCTAAATTGATTAAAACGATTCAAAACCATAATTTCATATTCCTCGGGTCTTCTTAAGACTCCCTTCAAAATTTTACAACATTCCGAGCTCATACAATTATCTGAATTCCATTTTAAACTTTAACTGAAATTTCCCAATAATAGAAACATCAAATCAAACCATAATCTTTATATTCGATCCACACCCTTAGGTGATCTATTTATTTATAGAATAAAAAATTATTGGGAAAATTACCATGTTGGTCCTTGAACTTTTCTCAACTTTTCACTTTAGCCATTAAACTTTAAAATCTTACTTTTTAGTCACTGAACTAAAACCACCAACTTTCAATTCTTCACTATTTGGTCACTAAACAAATATTTGGGTATTACAAATTACTTCCGCAGTCCTTGCAATTTTTAAATGTTTTGTGATTTCGCCCTTTTTTCAGTTTCTATTTTTTTATTTCAGTCATTTTCTGATTTTTATTTTTATTTTTATTATTATTATGATTATGATTATGTATATATTTTATGTTTATTATAATTTTTATAATTATTATTACATATTATTATTGTATACATATTATATTTATATTATTATTATTATTATTATTATTTACCATGAATGTCATTTATTATGTTTATTATTACTATTGTATTAGTAGTATTACTACATTATCATACTATTATTAACATAATTCACTTAATATTTTTAGTTTAATAATATTTATATTATTATTATAATTATTATCATTATATTAATTATTGTTATACATCCATATAAATTTTGTGTTCAATCATTTTAGTCATTGACTTTCTTTATTAGGGGTTCTTGTGAAAAATATATCCTTTGGCGTAAAGGGTGCCGCTTTCCGTTAATCCCTAATACAAAAATATCATTTTTTCTATATTATAATTTTCAAAATAGGTTTCCTTTAGCTGGGAATCTAATGGAAATTATGCCCTGGGTGTAGGAGTGTAAATTTCTTTCATACTAAAAAATATATTATTTTAAATAAATTAAAAGGGGATCACAAATTTTAAATTAAATTTGAACTCTTAATTTCCATCATTAAGACAATTTGTAATCGACCAGGTACCAATTTTTGGCGTTGTGGGGGTGCTCGCCCTTCCCCACACGTAACCGACTCCCAAACCTATTTTTTTAGTTTCACAGACCAAAACTCGTTGTTTTAATAAAATTGACAAAAACAGGTTTTATTAAAATAACCGAGTTTTCAGGTGATCCAATCTCATCTAAATTAAAAAAGATAGGTGGCGACTCCATTCAAAACCAATCTTTTTAATAAAACACGTTTTTGTCATTTTATTAAAACAACGAGTTTTTGGTCTGCGAAAAACTGGAAAAATATGATCAAGAGTCAATAACGTGTGGGAAAAGGTGAGCACCCCCACAATGCCCAAAATTGGTACCGGATAGATTACTTAATGTCTTAATGATGAAAATTAAGAATTCAAATTTAATTTAAAATTTGTGATCCCTTTTAAAATATTTAAAAGAATGTTTCTTGTATGAAACAGAATTTACACCTTACACCTAGGGCATAATTTCCATTAGATTCCCGAATAAAGAATCTATTTTGAAAATTAGTTTGGAATTAAAATGGTATTTTGTAATAGAGATTAATGGAAAGCGGCACCCTTACGTTCGAGGTACATTTTTCATGAGAATCCCTAATAAAAGGTTAAAATTTAAAATTCGATTAAAACAATGTACAAGATGTATATACGAATATATATATGTTAGATTATAAATATTACTAATATAATAATAGTAATAATAAACCAAAAAGAGACAGTGACCAAATTACAAAAAAAATTAAAATTGAAAAAAGGGATGAAATTGAAAAGAGAAAAAAATAAGGAGGCTTGCGAAAATAATAAAAATAGGGTTGAGGGATTTAATGGGTAAATATCCCTTTTAAAATTGATTAGATTGAATTTTGGGACCGAATTGTAAGATTTTCCAAAATTATAGGGACATGGAAAATATTTAAACCATACAGCAAACCCACTTTGAAAACGTTTTTGGGGCGAAGGGATTGGTGGGGAAATTTACCCTTTGAAATCAAATAAAAATCGAATCTAGTGACCAAATTGAAAACCAATTGAAACTTGCAAGGACCGAATGAGTAATTATACCTTGCGAAAGGATAAAAATTGTAATCCCTCCATTTATAAATTTGCGTAGATCCACTCGGCCGGGTCGGGTCAATTCGCGGGGTCAAAGATGAAACAACATCGTTTTGGGTCTGATATCTGACGCCCAAAACGACGTCGTTTTAAGGGTGCTATATTTTTACATTTCATCGAAATTTTTTTTACCGTTTCTTAAAAAAACTTTAGAATATGCTCTGAAGAGCTGCTTGCCAGCCGAGAGCCACTGCCGCGGGACGTTGTCAATCTGCGGCGGAGCGCTGCCGCCCACGGTGGCAGGAATCACCTAAAATAATCTCTGAGGTACGCTTTTCGCTCCTCTTCTCGAATCTGTGGTTATTTTTTTCAAATATACCCTAAACCCCCTAGATCTAAAGGTTTATAAGTTTTTTTACCCTTTTTGATCTTTTTTATTTTTGAATCTTTTTTGAACCAAAGAAAATCACCCTTTTTACATATCAGAAATGGGTTTTTATAACCCCAAAATACATGCAAGTTTAAAATAAAAAATTGTAAATGGGGATTTGATCTTTCTTTTCTAGTTTTGCAGGATTGACGTGGACGGTGGTGGCGGTGACCACTTGACTGGTGGCAGAGAAGGGTAGTGGAGGTCGGTGGTGATGCGGCACCGGCGCGCGTAGCCAATGATATCGCGCGTGGCAGCCACGCACGGGGGAGATTGGGTATATGGGGCGATGGCGGTAGAGGATAAGAAGGGTTAGGGTTTATTAGGGTTAGGGGTATTAGTGTAATTTTGGTTTATTTGGGTATCTCCGTTAATTTGTAACGGGTTTTAAATATGTAAATGGGCTGTCGGGCCAGCTGGGTAATTGGGTTGGTAGTTTAAATATGGTATGGGTAATTTGTAAATTTGGGTTATCATATTGGGATTGGGTAAATGTGTTGGGTATTGGGCTATATGGGTTTATTTGTAATGGGCTAAGCCCAGACAAAATGGGTTACTATAGCTGCCCCTCTTTGCGCATTGCTGTGTAACAGGAATAGAGCAAAGAGAAAAGAGTAACCATTTTGTCCGGTCAAATATGGGTTCGTTTCTCTAGCCACCCCTTCTTTCTTGGGCTTCTCTTGATCTTCTTTGCCCCTTTTGTAAGCAAAAATCTTCAAAATGGAAGATTCGTTTGGGTAGACAAAAATCAGAGGTGATCCGTTGGAGGAGACAAAACGAGCTTGGCTTGCTACGACACTGACGACGATGCAATGCCTGGAGAAATTTTGACCTAGCTGCAACACTGACGAAGAGGCAAGGTTTGTAAACTCGATCCATCTGCGACACTGACAAAGACACGGAATTGAAAGATAAAGGTTCGACCCAGCTACAATACAGACGAGGAGGCAGGACCGAAAGTTAGTAAGTTTTGATCCAAAGCTTGGCTCATAGACTTCTTTTTCATTTTCCCAAATGCACAGGAATCAATGGTTTTGAGTTGCCTTTACCGGTAGCCGTTTGCTTTAGGCTAGCTGTACCATTCCCCTAGGTACAACCAGTTTATACCAATCATGACATTGGATTTTTTTGAAGGATTTATTTTCCTTTGACCATTCGTGAAAATGGATTTTTGATGGACATTTGAATTATCCATTATCTTAAACTTTGCCATGTTTAAGCATGTTGCGCCAACATTTCTGTCGGACTTGTCAAAATAGCTTTGATCCATCTACAACACTGGCGAAGAGACAAGACCAGAAGATGAAGGTTTTGATGTCTGATCCAGCTACAACTCTGACGAAGAGGAAGGATCTTAAAGAGTAATTTTGGCCCAGCTACAACACCGTCGAAAAGGCACAATACCCACTAGTTGATCTTATACCAGTTAACTCACCAGCCCAACTTGAATCAGTCAAAATTCTTACTGACATTTCTTCATTTTTCTTAAATAATAAGCCATGTCCCAGAGTCAGTTTAAGGTATCGTAAAATTCTATATACAACATCAAGATGCTCCTCTCTTGGATCATTCATGTACTGGCTAACAACACTAATAGAAAAAGCAATGTCAGGCCTCGTAAGGGACAAATAAATTAGCTTACCAACCAATCATTGATATTGCTCTTTGCTTACTGGAACGCCTCCATCAACTTTTCTGAACTTTAAGTTAGGCTTCATTGGGGTTTCAGCTGGATTACAACCAAGCATACCAGTTTTTGTCAAAAGATCAAGGATGTACTTCCTCTGACAGATAACTATACCAGATTTTGGTCTTGCCACTTCCATTCCAAGAAAGTACCTAAGACTGCCGAGGTCTTTGGTTTCAAATTCCTTGGCTAGTGAATCTTTTAGCCACTTCCATTTTGATTTACCTTAATAAACAAGGTATGGTCGGTTTGACATTATTTATAACCACTTCCAATAATTACCTTGGCAAATCTGTCGAACAAAGCCCTTGGGGACTGCTTTAGGCCATACAAGGATTTTCGCAATTTGCATACTTTGTGGGCTGTGTCGAATCTCTCTTGATGCCCTCCGGAATTTCAATGTACACTTCCTATGTCAAATTGACATTCAATAAGGCATTTTTGATGTCTAATTGATGAAGTGGCCAATCCTGGTTCACAACAAGAGATAGTAAAACTCTTACTGTGTTTAGTTTTGCAACTAGAGCGAAGGTTTCTTGGTAATCTATACCATAAGATTGTGTGAATCCCTTAGCCACTAACCTGGCCTTGAATCTTTCAATACTGCCATCCTAATTGTACTTTACTGTGAAAACCCATTTGTATCCCACTGGCTTCTTTCCTTGAGGTAGATCTGTCAGAGTCCAAGTCTTATTTTTCTCATGGGCATTTATTTCTTCCTCGACTGCCTTCTTCCACCTAGGATCATCCAAAGCCTCCTTTATTGTTCTCAAAATCTGAATGTCATCAATTTTGTCGTGAATGCCTTGAATGATGGCATTAAATGACTATAAGCGTCATACTTTTCTATCGGATGAGCAGTACACTTCCGCACACCTTTTCTTTGAGCAATCGGCTAATCATTAGTATTAACAAAAGGAATAGGATTTTCAATAAGAGGAGAATCTGTATCTTCCAAGTTTTCCATGGTAATTGGACTCAGTTCCAATTCTTGGCAGCGTCTAGGTTACAAGGTGGACTTCTCTCTCCTTTTGTAGACGCTAAGTTCTCTCCCTTCTGGTTGGGTCTTTTGAGGAGTTTTGGAAGGTGATGGATGGGTTCTTTGTGGGGTTTTAACATGGCTGGAATTTTATCTAGTAGGAGAAGAATGTAGAGATGGTTGTAAAGGAGATGAAAGCACGGGTTGTGGGATAAAAATGGATTGTGAATTAGAATTCAATTGTGATGATAAACTTGACAAGTTCTGAAAGTTATCAAAAAACTGAAATTGAAATTCATCTTGAATCTCCCCCTAAATTTCAGTTTTAGAGAAATAAGGTTTACTTTCAAAGAAGGTAACATCCATAGTAACATAAGTCTTTTTTGTAATTGGGGAATAACACTTGTAACCCTTCTTAGTGGATGTGTAACCTAAGAAAACACACTTGAGTGACCTTGGATCCAACTTAGACCTATGTTGTTGATAAACATTAACAAAAGTGGAACACCTGAAAATCTTTAGTGGAAGATCACATGACATAGGTTTGAACCAAGGAAATTTTTTAAGAAGAACATCTTTAGGGGACTGGAATTTTAGTGTTCGACTAGGCATCCTATTAATAAGGTGAGTGACAGTTAGGACAACTTCCCCCCAAAAATATTTAGGAACATTGGAAGAGAATAAAAGAGACCTAGCTACTTCTAAAAGATGTCTATTTTTTTTCTCTCGGCAACCCTATTCTATTGAGGAATATCAACATAAGAGCTAATATGAACAATGCCCTTTTCTTTAAAATAGGATCCTAGACTCTTTGAGAAATATTCACTCCCATTATCAGTTTTAAAAATGTGGACTTTACTTTGAAACTGATTTTCGACCATATTGTGAAAGGTTTTAAAATTTTCACTAACTTCAGATTTTTTTCATCATAAGAAAGGTCCAAGTAGTCCTACTATGGTCATCTATAAAGGTTACAAACCATCTAGATCCACTAACATTTTAAAATTGGAAGGACCCCAAATATCACTATGAATGATGGAAAAGGGGTGAGAAGGTTTATAAGTGGATGGATGGTATGTAGTTCTTTGATGTTTGGCAAATTGACAGATGTCACAATGAAAGGATTTGATCTTTTTATTAGTGAACAAATATGGGTACATCTTGGCCAAGTAAAAGAAATTGGGATGACCTAGTCTAAAGTGTAGTAACATAATCTGACTGGAAATAGGGTCTGATGTGGAAATAGATTCAGAGATGCAGCTGGAATAGGCTTGTTTTGGTGAAGGCAAAGAACCTTGAAGAATGTAGAGTCCACAGTGCAACCTAGCATTGCCAATTATCTTCCCTGAATCCGGTACCTGAAATTCACTGCCATGTAAATCAAATTTAGTATAACATCCCTAGTCACGAGACAATTTACTAACAGATAACAAGTTGCAAGCTAATTTTGGAACATAAAGCACGGAGTTCAATTCGTTATCCTGATTTACTCGAATTGTTCCACTTCCTTCAATGGTTACTAAAGAACCATTTGCTGTCTTTACATTAGATTGGGCCCCAAGCTGGCTGAATTCTGTAAATAAGCTCAGATCTCCTGTCATGTGGTCAGAGGCTCCACTATCGACAATCCAAGTAGTGAAGTTTGTGTTGTCAATAGTATTTGCAAAAGAAAGATTACCTCCATGTTGCTTGCTAAATTGGCCGCTAATATTTCTTACAGAGGTGACCAAATGTGATTGATTGTCCATCTGTGGCCGTGAGGATTGTAACACTCTGCTTATATAAAAAAAGATTTGAGGCTATGGGGGTTTGAACCCACAACCCAACCTACTAAACCCATGATTTAACCAACCGAGCTAAGGTAGCTCTTGGTAGTTAGCTTTCCCAAATTTTATTTAGAGTATAGCTGTGTGGCTATATCTAAAATAATAAACTGTATCAGACCCTTCCCCTACCCCTCATTATTTTTTCCCATTTTGACTCTCTAGAATCTTCCCAGCTCACCCTATCTTTTCCATTCCTCCCCCACCGTTCATCACCCTCGATCCCAGCCATCGCCGCATCGTGTGCATCACCGCTGCTACCAGTCTGTTCGCCGCCTCACCCCGGTCGCAACCCAATTAACCACTCACACACCTAAGTCACCGTCTGCCATAAATCGAGGGTTGGACGTTCGTCAAAACAAGGGATTGACCCTTGCAGTTATTTGACGACTCCGACCACCACCATTGACCGTCAGAGAAGATGTCGCCATGGTTATTTTCCCCGTGCTGAGATGGTTATTCTGCTACCAAACAATCACCGAACTGCCGTCATTTGAAGCTTTATCAGAGACCGCCATTATTTTTTGATTTGGGGTAAGTTTTGGCTGATTTTTGGCATGTTTCTAGTTGTTTTTCGGCTTGAGGTTTGACGTCGGTTATTGATTGGTGAAAAATGAAAATTTTGGTACATTTTCGACCGTTAGTGGACGCGCGTGGGCCTCACGTGCCGTCCAGGGGCGATGTCCGGTCACCTGGGATGGTGACCCTCAACCAGACCGGTCTGACCGACCTTGGACCGTGTTTGGCCTAGGAACCGAACGAGTCAAACCGGTTTAAACAAACCGGGCCCGTGCTATTAATCAAGTGGGCTAGCCTGTTAAGGCCCATTAGTTTAAACCCAGGCCTGTCGACCTAACCCGGACTGGCCTGATCTGACCCGTGCCCGACCATATCTGACCTGAACCCAACTCGTTGACCCGATCTGTCTGAGTCAACTCATTGAGTTAACTCATCTGAGTCAACTCAATGAGTCAACTCGCTCGAGCCAAACTATTAACTACTGACGTCAGCGTTGACTGCTGATGTCAGCATTGATCGATGACGTCAGCATTACGTCAACGTTAGTTTTGACCCAAAAAAGTTAAAATTTTCAAAAACCCCTATTTTATGTTTTTTGACGTCTCGAGTCCATTTTTGAAGTATGTTTTACGAATTTTGAATCCAAAGGTCTCCGAATCTAACTTGAACTCGAGAATGTATGTGTTTAAATTTTTTAGTTTAAGAGTTGTGATAAAGCTAAGGATTGATTATCGATTATGTTTAATTGAAGGTATTTACATATTTTTGTATTCAGAAGGTTGAGGATGCCAAATCTGGGTTCGAGAGTTGAATGTCATTTCAAGGAGCCAACCGATATAGCAAGGGTTTGAGGTAATACTTTACTACCTCTTGCATGCTTTACGGAACTGATTGATATTGGTTAATGTATGAATGAATTTGATTAATCCCTGAATAGTTTAAAGTTATATTGATTACGATAGAAAGATAATAATTTGGTTAAGACCCGAATGACTCGAATAAGGAGTTGACGATCGATAAGAAATTCAAGTTCAGTGAATAATCGATAAAATAGTTAACCTCGAACTTATATTTTAGATTATTTCTTGATAAAAGATCTAACGCTCAGAATGCTTGGTTGAGAAATGACAAAAATGACCTTGAGGTATAAGGACTAAAGTACCCGTGGCAATGAAAGCAATATAGAAATCCACACTAGTTTTGGTAAAGCAATTGATTCATCTAAAAACCTCGTTTTGCTTGGAAAATTATGGTAACAAAGCTTTAACCTTCGAAATTGTAAGGTACTTGGATTTTCTTGAATTTTAAATAAATCTTTGAAGATAAGTTTATAGAAACTATGCGTATGTCTGGATTAACCAAAGTGGCGTAAAAAATTGAATTGATTGAAAAGACTAAAAGGGTTGAAAATACTAACAAGGCTGAACTGATTGGAATAACCGTAATGACCAAAGAGACTAAAATATCCTCGAGCACTAATTTCCAAATTGATAGAAATTATGGATATGCCCTCGAGAATTGAAATGAATGAATTGTTTTAGGAATACCGAAAGTACCTAAATGAATGAAATATTCTTTTCAAGCACCGAATTTTGCTAAATTTTTCTAAAATGATAGACATGCCCTTGAGTTTCTGAAATGAATAAAATATTCGAAAGGATCAGAGATAAGCCAAAATGTCTGTAATGACCAAAATATATATTATTGCTCCAAAACTTTTAACGACTAAGATATCCATGACCCCTGGAATAATTAAATTTCCCTCATATCGTGGCATAGGTGTATACCCAAGATAACTCATAATTCAGATAAAGTGTGATAACTGAATCGTTCCTTAAGGTTGAGGAACTGAATCTAGAAATGTTGCCCACCTCTATTACTTATGTAAAGTTGATTTATCAAATCTAAAGACATGTTGAATACACGGTGGAAGGTTAGTAATGAATATGAAAGTGCTTGGTTCAGCTTGTGATGCTGTTAGTATTAAGAAAAGAGCACTCGTGACTCGTATTTATTGAAACTCTGGGAACCATATTAATATGGGTTATGGTTATAGTGAATGATTATAAGAATCGGATTAGCCACTTAAAATCACATGCAATGCGAGTTCAATTTTACCCCTCTTGGGTTGAATTACCAAATTGCCCTTGGGAGTCAAAATGCCCTTGAACAATTTGTCTGGCACTCTCTAAATATATTTAAAATCCTGAATAAATTTGTTATTCTTGAAATCTCGCATAATCATGAAATACCGAAATCTTGAATGACCATAAGGTACAAAACCCTGAGCACCTGAATAAATACGATGATTATCGGACTCTTCGAATAAGTTTCTTAATTTTGAAATCAGTATAGCATGGACTAAAGTTCAGTATATTCCATCTGTAATTATCAATGTTCTATGAGTGATAAATGAACTATCTGGTGTGTTCCTTGCATATGTAAATTCTCTTTGTATTGAAACTAAGTCTCTCTGATCTGAACCATAAATATTGTCTGTCTAAAAATATACCACTATGTTTGATATGAAAGATATGCTTTCTGATTTCTGATACTCTGGAAATATATGTAAGATTACTGTTTTTCTTATTCCTTTTGTCTACTAAACTATTGATTTGGGGTATTTCTGGGATATGATTGAAGATCTATAGGCTCAACGTTGGTAAGTCCTTCTAAACCTAAGGCATCCCCTTAGGTAAGCTCCTAGGCTCAATGGGCCTAGGGTAAGTCTTTCTATATGCTCTTACGCCCAATGGGCCTAGGGTAAGTCTTTCTGGATACTGTTCTGAAATACTACATGTCGGTGTATGGTTAGAGGGTAGTCAGGTAATTAAAATAGAACTTTTCGTTCCCTTCTATAATTCTACCCTATTGAATTAATTTACTAAAGTCTAAAACTCTCTGTATGCTCCGAGTCTGGTATCATTAAAACGCACTAATTTCTGTAGTTTAACTTTCTTAATCTGTATCTCATCTGATTCTTCGGGCTATAGGTATCTTGTCTGGTACTCATGTGATCAGATAAAGAACAATCTTATTATCCAAGTATATCGATGTTACGAATATCAATATCTTGAATGGAAACTGTTGTTGCTTGAATCATCTTATCAGTATTATTACTTTGCCATTTACCTATTTGTGCCTACAACATCAGTTGGTAGTTCTGTATTACTAAGCTTTCCCAAGCTCACGTTGTTTTTACCATCGCAGGTTAGAAGAAATCTATCATGGTATAGTGATCGACATTAGTGGTTGGAGTTCTATCAACGTTGGTTTTGGAGTACGGTACTGGTACCATTAGTGGGCATGTATGGCGTGTCTTATGTTATGTTAGAGTCTGTAATATGTTTTCTGAAATTTTCTTTATATGTTTATATAAATTCTGAAATGGTATTTAAAATAAAAATTTTATTTTATGCTTTTAAATGTATTTTTTAGAGTTTTCTTCTATTTTTACTATGGGTCGCTCCAGTGACCCGAATGTGACCTCCTAGACTAGGCGAATCGCATAGGCGGGTTTAGGGGGTTACAAGGATGGACTAGCTTTTGAGCTAATCTCGAATGTTTTTTCGCCAGCCATTAACTAAGGATTTTTTCGGATAGGATCTGAAAAACCTAGACTGATACCATGTACAAAATAGGGAAAATTATTTTGGTCAGTGATCAATCTAATTCATTGCTTTTCCTTGAATTGATTTGAAGAGTACATACAAGCCAACTATTTATAGATATAGTACAGGGAGTTCTAATAAAATTCAAACTAGTCGAGATAAAATATGATCTTATAAGATAAGAGATAAAGGCTATATAAACTACCTAGTAGATAAGAGTTATAAGCTATCTAAATTACTTTAAGAGATTAGAGTTATAGGATATCTAAATTACTTAGATATTTACAAAAGAATTAACTCTATTTACATGACAATTATCTATAGAATGATCTAGAGAAAAAAGTTTGATTCGCTACAAATCTGACGAAGAGGCATGATCTGAAGAGGAAAGTTTGATCCGCTACAACCTTGACGAAGTGGCATGATCTGAAGAAGAAAGTTTGATATGCTACAACTCTGACGAAGTGGAATGATCTGAAGAGGAAAGTTTGATCCGCTAGAACTCTTACGAAGTGGCATGATCTGAAGAAGAAAGTTTGATCCACTAGAACTCTGACGAAGTGGCATGATCTAAAGAGGAAAGTTTGATTCGCTACAACTCTGACAAAGTGGTGTGATCTGAAGAAAGCTCTTTTTTGGATTTTTGATTTCGTTTTGTTTTTTTAATAACCATATGTTCGGAGAGAAACTCTGAGGAAAATATCTGGTCTAGTCACACCATCAATGGAGAAACTAGACATGAATAAAAATCTGACCTGCTGCACCATCAATGGCAAAGCGAGATCTAAAAATGTGGGACCTGCTATATCATGCCAGGGAATCACGACTTTCCTTGGTTTTGTCTATCTTGTCTTCTCTTCTAAAAGGGCATAGAACTCTCTAATAATTATGTTGTTATGCTTCTTTGAGGTAAATAAACTAGATGATTCATTCCATTGTATACTCAAGGAGACACGATCTATTTGTTGCGTTCTTTCTGCTGTAATTTCAGGGAGACGAACTTGCTGTCTGTTCTCTTCAGCTATAAATTTAGGGAGATGAAATTGCTTTCTGTGCTCATGTAACACCCTCAACGTATATTTGATGATTTAATACACATTGAAGATGTTACTGAAGTTTTTAACTGCTTTCCTAACTTGATTTTTTTTAAAACTAGTTTAGTAAAATAACTTTTTCTCAGTTTTTCATTAAATTATAAACCTGTCTAGTAACACCTAGTTTCAACCCTGAATTGGTTAAATAAATATTTTAGACAATTACTAATATAAAATATAATTTAGGGTATAAACTATGTGTACTACCTAGACCCTTTCTTAATTTTAAAATCGGTACTCAATTAGCATTAACTACATAATATTTATACCAAACCCCATTATCAAGAGTTTAAAACCATACTTTTCATTCATAATACTTAAGTTACAAGCCCATTTAAAATAAATAAACTAACTTATAAGTTTAGTAATACAAAACAACTGCGAATTTAAAATACGAGTACTTGCCCACTAGACTAGGATGTAACTGTACATACTATTGCTTATAAGCGATATTTGGATTTCCGAAAGTGCAGCTCCTTCTTCAATACTACTAGCCCGATCGACCTATGTGTATTACGAAACACACGCTAAGTATAACTTAGTGAGGCATAAATTTAACAACATACACAATTAACATAAATATCACAATCCTTGCAAAATGACAAGCAATTCCTTGTGCAGTTTTAGCATTTCATCATTTATCATAGTAAATGATAAACTAACTTATTTCAATGAATCATGGTTGCATATATATGTAAATATTCAATGCATAATATCATTATTTCTTTATCGGTAATAAATATGATAGACTTAATGGCCTATCTACTTGCATTAAAACATTTCATGAATTATATCCCAAAGTACAATTTTATGTGAACCTATGGTATACGAGTCATCACGACACCGTAGAGTCTACTGCGCCGTAACGTCTGCATCATTGAAGTGACTGAGATGAGTACGTACTCGAGGACGCCCTTTTGCTCCTCATTAAAGCATATTTTGTGCTAGTCGACACCTTAGTGTCTAAATAACACCGTAGTGTCTGCAACACCATAGCGTCTGTGCAACGCCGTAGCATCTGATGTCAACACCGAAGTGTCTGGATCACACCGTAGTGTTGGATTGCAGCTGCTAAGACTCTATGGATATCCAACTATACCAAAGACTCTCACACTAGTACTCAGGCATAACAATATGATATTTTCATATTCAATATCCAATCCATCAATATTATTATTCATAGTTCGATAAAGGGCAGTTCATACCCAAAATCTAAAATTGATTTATCTTAGATAAATCATTATGCCATATCAATGTATTCCATATGCGATTTAATTTTCATGCCATTTGCATAATTTTTTATCAACATACATTTTTCATAAATATCAAGGTCGACTTATTGCAAGTCGTCCTATTTGTAACATGTTATGCATGCATATAATGCACTCACCTGGGATATGCAAAATACTGGGCCTCACTAAGTTAATCCACTACTTTTTCCTTGCCTCTTTTATCTCGTATTTCCTTGTCCTGCTCTGGTGCTGCAAATTTACCCAATCAAACATATATAATAATAGACATGTTAGATTTCTTTTTACTTTAACACTGCTTAACTATAAAATACTAGTATATTTATTCGAAAAAAAATTCCAAAATTTTTCTCTTTTTCTCCCTTAGTAGCCGAAAAGTCCATTTTGGTCCCTAGTGACCATTTTGCAGCTTTTTGCAATCTATTCAAGCTCGAATCACAATTACTCAATAATTCTATCACTTTTACTAACTTTTACTCAATGCCCTTCAATCCACTAACCTTTTTTAAAGTGACATTTTAGTCACTAATTTCACACAAAGGTTTACAAACTTGTACTAATTAATCAATCTAACATTTTACAATGTTTCTCAAAATTTTCCTTTTATTTTAGCCCTTGACCAAATTGGTCACTAATCCTTCCCAATATTTTTTTTAATTTAAACAACATTCTGATATGCTCAAAATATTTTTTCCCACATATATTCTTCATTTCCAAAAATTAACACTTAAAACCCCAATTTATTCCTACATGCCAAATTGGATGTCTAAGCTTTTCAAGCACTTTTTTTGGTCCTAATGCAATAATCAAGCTTCTAAATTCATAATCTCTTCAAATCCATCACTAGGATAATTTTCACAATATTTCTCCAAATTTCCTCATGTAAACCAAAATGGGCACTTAAAGGACTAGTTGAGGATTTTTCATTTTAACATCAAAAGCAAGCTTCTAATATCATCAATCTTTCATTTCCATCATCAATTTCAAAACCCTAAATAAAATCTCAAATTCTAGGGTTAGGGTTTATGTCTTCAAACATGAAATTAATCTAAATCTAAGCTTGATTTCAACTCCACAGCACTTGATTTACTTAAATTAAGCTTCAATCTCAACATAGAACATGAAATCCTAATTTCTCTCTCATCAATAACATGAACAATTCTTCAAATTACCATGCAAAATTACTATAAAAAGAAAGAGAATTAAGCATAGATCATTTTTTTTCCAAAGCAACATACCTTGATTCTAACTTTGAAGCCTTCAAGATGCCTAGGAAAATTTTGTGTATTCTCCCCTTTCTTTCCTTGTTGGTTCGAAATTGAGGCGAGAAGATGAACTAATTTTTGTTCATCTTTTATTTATTTATGCCAAGTGTTTCTAATTAAATGAATATTAAATTCATTTAATTACTTAATTCCAATAACTCTCCAATGAATTTTATTTTCTAATTTGCGATCTTGTAAAAGTAGAACCAAAATCTAGTTAGAATCCAACTAGAAACATTAAAATATTCATAAAAATAATATTTTATGAATTTTCCATGGCTTATGGAACTGTCTTTAAAATTCCAATTCAATCCATTACCTAATAATCACTTACTACGATTTTCATTTTTCGAACTATCAGATCAAATCTGAAATTCTCATATTTCTAACTTCCATAAATAAAAATTGTTGATATACAAAATATTCCATAATTTTGTACAAATCAAAATCTTGAAATTTTGACTTGGTCTAATACACTGATAATTTACCCGAAATCTTTATCGGATAAAATTCTCTTAATAATCCTTTATCAGATATCCATACGAATAATATTAACTCGAACTGATTGCTTTTTATCAGTCTCAAGTACTGACATGAGACCTTCCCAATAGGTCACCCATCCTATGCCCTGAGCACGCTTAACTTTGCAGTTCGATTGAAATTCGATACCTTATACTGCATTTTTATTCAAATCAAACATCTGCTTATCCCTTAATTGTTCGATCAAAAATAGATTTCCACATAAATCCATTACCGGAAATCTGATTATACAGATCAACTTCCTGTAACCTATACTACTTATTTGTGAAATAAAAAATATTCCATCAGGTGCCTATACTTTTTTCATCGGATTTCAACCAAACTTCGCAAGTACCGTATTTTGCTTACTCTCTATCACACGGTATTCTAAATTCTCAGAAATTCCTTTCTTAGAATTCATAATTAAAGAAATCCTAACTTTTATATTTTGTCATTTTAGTCACTAAGTTAGCTTTTAAGCCCTTATCTTCCACTTAAGATAGTTTTGGGTACTGCTTTCTCATTTTTACCTCGGTCTCCCAAGTTTTCTCTTCCACTTTATGGTTCCTCTAAAGGACTTTGACCAATGGAATTTTCTTATTTCTCAATTCTTTGAATCCATAAGATAAAATCTCCAATGTTTCTTCTTCATATGTTAAATTAGGTTTCAACCTCTTCTGGAGTGATAACATGCGAGGGATCTGATCGATACCTTCGCAACATAGATATATGAAATACATCATGGATCTTGCTCATTTCTGGAGGTAAGGCCAGTTGATAAGCCACTGGTCTAACTCTTTTGAGAATTTCATAAGGTCCAATCAATCTGTGACTTAGTTTCCCTTTTTGACCAAAATGTAGTACTTTCTTCCAAGGTGAGACCTTCAGGAATGCTTTATCTCTAACTTGAAATTCAACATCCTTTCTCTTTTTGTCTACATATGCCTATTGTCTATTCACGGCTGCTTTAAGATTATTCTGAATAATCTTCACTTTATCTTCCATTTATCGGGTTAAATCAATCCCACCTGTTTTGGGTCACTATGAACATTTTGATCCTGTAATTCAAACCAATTAGGAGGAGTTTTGCACTTTCATCCATAAAGTGCTTCAAACGGTGCCATTTTAATGCTTGTCTGATAACCGTTGTTATATGCAAATTTAGCTGATGGAAAATACCTTTCCCATGATCCAGTGAACTCAATAATGCAAGCTCACAACATGTCTTCTAAAATCTGGATCGTTCGTTCTGACTGTCCGTCTATCTGCGGATGAAATGCAGTACTAAAATTTAATTTAGTACCTAGAGTCTCGTGTAATGCTCCCTAAAATATCGAGGTAAACCTTGGGTCTCTATCCGATAAAATCGATATTGGAACACCATGTAGTCTTACTATTTCTCTAATATACAATTCTGTATACTTATCCATTGAATAATCCACACGAACTGGAATAAAATGTGCAGACTTCGATAAACGATCCACAATGACCCATATTGAATCCTTTTTGCTGGGCGTAACTGGTAGCCCTGTTACAAAATCCAGTCACTTTTTCCTATTTCCACTGAAGAATGGAGGTAGGCTGTAACAGTACAGAAGGTACTTGATGCTCTGCTTTAACTTGTGACATGTCAAACATTTTGCTACAAACTCTGAGATTTCTCTTTTCATTCTCGGCCACCAATAACGGATTTTCAAATCTTGATACATCTTATTACTTCTTGGGTGCATAGTTAATGGACAATAGTGAGCTTTTGTTAAAATCTCTTTCTTCAATTCACCATTGTCAGTAATATAAACTTTTCCTCGATAGAATAAACAACCATCAGACTTGATTTCATAGTCTTCGCTTCCCCAAATTCAGCTCGTTTCCTTTTTTCAAGGCATTTTCATCCGAAAGCTATAAATCTTTAATCCGATCCAGAAAAGTTGGCTTAAGCTGAAACTTCGCTGCTAAAGAACCATCTTGTCCCAAAGATAGTTGTGCATTCATTGTGTGTAGAACAGAAAATGTTTTCCTGCTAAGAGCAGCTGCTACTACTGTAATCACTCATTTTTATCTGGTTTGTAAATATTATGTAATTATTAATATATATTATTATTGCATGTATACATATATTATATATTATATGTTTATTATGTACGTGTGATTAATATGTATGTAAAATATGTGTGTGATGTGTGTGAGTGCATGTACCTTATATATATTATATACGTGTATGTATTAATAATTATTATGGTATATGTGTGTCGTATGTTTGCATGTCACGTATGCTTTGCATTGTTTGTATATGTACAAAATATGTATAGTTATATTAATTATGTGTGAACAAATATATATTTGTATTATGTGCTTGAATGTATGTGTATGTTATATATATGTGTGTTTGTGTATATGTATTATTGAGTTATTATTGTTTTTATAAATATAAACAGATAATATATTAAAAACACAAATATATTAGTGCCAGTCCAATATATATTACAAACCAAATATATTACAAGGCCCATTTCGGCCAGACCCAATTGAACCCTAATATCTAACCCTAATCTTTATCCCTTTATGCGCAGCCAACCAAGAGCCATTGGATCAAATCTTGATCCAACGGTCACGATTGAAGCAAGATGCCCCTCCAGCTGCCGCGTGTGGTACACGCTCGAGACCATCCATCTCCCACGCGCGCATGCATCCCACGCATCAGACTCCTCTACTGCCGTGCGCCACATGTCACCATCTCGTGTAGTCCCGCTATTTCCAAGATTGCATTTGGGCCGTTTGTGCATCAAGCCATCTCAGTCGTTGGATTGGATCTAATCCAATGGCCAAGAACGAGCGTATCCCTCCACCATGCCGATCCTCACCGGCCCTCAATCACCACACACGAACATGCCATAAAATCACAAAAATGATAGATATCAAAGACCAAATCAAAAAAATGTGTATTAGTTCTACCAAACAAAAGGGGTATATATGAAAAAGAAAAATCTGTGTAACGAGGCTTTTTTCTGAGTTGGGAGAAAATAAAAAAAATCTCTTGACTTTCTAGTGGTAATCTCATTTCTTTCTCTTTCTTTCATACATGCAAGGAAACACCCAGTGAAAAGTTTTTTTACCTGAGTCGATTCATATCCTCCCTCACTGCCGACAAGCCTTATACAGTGAGCCATTTAGGGAGTGGTCTTTTCTGGTTCGAAATAACTATTTCTTTGTTTTTTGGGTTTAAAGGAAGGGTAGACAGTGTTGGTCTGGTTTTTTTTAGGGTTAGGTTGCTGGTAGCGGTGGTTGATGAAGGTTAGAGGTGGCCACTACGGCCAAGGCTCACCTGAGACCGGTCGAGCACGGTGTTTTCTGGGGAAGGGTTTGCTTTTAAGGTGGCCGATTTCAAAAAATGAGAGAGGGGGAGAAAGTTATTTTAAGAGGTTAAAAAATGAAAAAAAGAAAATAGGGAGCCGGATAGATTGCTTTATAGAATGAAAATGAAAAAAATGGTTTAGTCATCCTGTTAGTCCCTCCGTCCCAGCCTGTTTTTCATTCTGAGTCTACCTTTGGTCTAATTACAACCCTGGTCCCTCTTCTTTTTTAAAATCTTTCAATTTAGCCCCGAAATTAACCGAAATCAGTTTTTAAATGGCAAAAATACCCTGTTCGTCCCTCCGCCCTTTTGATATTTTCTTTTCGAGACTGCCACATGGGTTTATTACACAATTAGTCCTTTTGAGTTTCGTTCAGTTTGCAACCACGTCCCTAAATTTTGTTTTTATTTTTTTAATTGATGTCATATTGTTTTATTTTATTTCATTTCAGTCCCTTATTATGATTTTAAATATTTATGTCATTTACTTTTTATTATGTTTTTTTTATCATGTTTACATTGCCCTTTTGTGTTTGTATATGTTTTTATGTATTATGTTTATTTATGTCTTTTATAGTGTGTACTAATATGTGTTATATCATGCTTTTATGTTTTAATTTATTTGATCATGTTGTATACATGTTTGTTTTATATGTTATGTTTTAGTTTAATTTGTATATCATGTTTATATGTTTACAAGAGTTTTATGATCGTTTTCTTTTCTTTTTAGGTTATATGTTAGTGTGATGTTATTTGTTACATATAATGTCATGTTTTTTTAATGTATGCATGTAAATTGTGTCTTATGCTAACGTTTTAGTGTAATATTGTGCTGATATTGCTTTATTAATTTAGTATCATTATATATATATGTCATGCATATATTGCACTTGTGGTTTTTTTATGTGTTTAGGCATGTTATGGTTAGTTAATTTAACCTTGAAGCATGTTTTTTCCTTTTTACCGTGTTTATATGTTTATGTTTATATTTACGTTTAGTTTTGATTCTTGTGACATGTCATTTTTATTTATGATCATGCATTTTGTTAAATATCATGTTAATTTGATATGTTTTTCATATATAATATGTTTTCTAAGGTTGCATAACGGATATATTATTTGTCAATGCGATGCCCTTTTATTCGAGCGTAACCGTGGCCAGTATCAAACGGAGTGATGGTGGTCTATTGGTTTACTCTAGAATAGTGGTGCCCTTAAAATTTACTCGCACTTATAACCAAATTTTAACTTAATTGTCACTTTAATCCAGAAAGTTTAATATTAATAAAGCAGTAATTATTAAACTACCAATTTTGGGCGGTGTGGGGGGTGCTAATCCTTCCCCATCCGTAACTAACTCCCGAACCCAACATTTTTAAAATCTCTGGTTTTATGGTGTCCGACCTACCTTAGTGGCCGGTGGCAACTCTATTTTTAAATAAAATACAATTTGTATGAAACCCCATGGAAGAGATTATTTTTAAATACCCAAGAGACCCCAAACACCTTCAGACCCCCTTTTAGCGAAAACCTCGTAAAAAAAAGGATCGCTACAGATGGCGACTCCGCTGGGGACAATTTTTTTTATTTTTTCAAAAAAACAACAAAAGAGAGTCAAGGTTTTTAAGTAATTACCGCTTTATTAATATCGAAATTTCCGGATTAAAGTGACTATTAAATTAACATTCGGTTATAATTGCGCGTTTATTTTAACGCATTTAAAATTTGGCCTATAAAACCGTCCTTTTAAGTGGGTGGAAAACGCTAGTGCTTTCGTGAGGATTTCGTTCCTCTGTATGGGCCTAGCAAAGTTCCTTCGGGGCTCGAGTACCTTATGCTTTCGTGAGGATATCTTTCCTTCGTATGGGCATAAGCGAATGGGTCCCCCTGAATTGAACTCGGTTGAAAGGAGCCTATAATGGGTGATGATCGGGGGCCTTGCTACCCTTAGTAGGGAACAACAAAGACAATTCGGGTACCTCCTAGCACTGACACTGCATGTAGAGAACATAAAAAACCCACCCTTTTTAGAGCCATGCAGATAACCTAGGTGTTTTAGATAGGATGTAAATATGGTTTTTTGTTTGTTTATCTTATTTGACCTTTATTTATGTATTTATTGATTTTAACCGGTACTGACTTGTTTTCTTTTTTGTTTTGCTTTTTGCATATATCATTGCATTTGCATTACATAAAGGTATTCAATCAAGTGGTTTGCCCGATCAGAAAATCTTTCATCATGGAAAAAAGGTATCTTAAGAAGGAATACCTCCACTCATTTGTCAGACATTGGTCAGAAGTCAATCAGAGGACCCAAGGTAATACTTACGTGACCCTCCAACAGAATGACTTATGGGAACTTAAAAAGATTTGAGAAGGATGGGATCGAAGACTACAAGACTTATTCTTCGATAGTTATGGCGACATAGCACAGTTGATGTATGTTCGGGTCAACCAGCCTTTACTCCGATACATCTTCCAATTCTGGAATCATGCTTTTTGCTGCTTCAATTTCAACGGGCAATATATGATGCCTACGGTAGAGGAATACACAGCCTTACTTAATCAGAAGAACGTCCAGAAAGATTGGATCTATGCGAAGCCGCCAAGGAACCAGAATTACCCTTCTAAGCTTAGAACCTTTGTTGGGATGAGTGACGATTGGGTTAAAACTGATTCAAAATCGAGGAGACAGCCTAGTCTTTGCATGGGAGAGTATCCGAGACATCATACCCACGCTCCCAGATGAGGGGATGAAGATGGACCTATTCGCCTTAGGGATATATGGTTTGGTCATCTTTCCGACGGTTCTTGGAAACATCGATGTAGCCATCCTAGATCTATTTGAGCGTATGAAGCGGAACGCTAATCTAGTACCGGCAATCTTAACTAAAACTTTTTATTTCTTTGAATGCAAGCTGGAAGCATGAAGAGGGACGTTTCAGAGGGTGTGCACAATTACTACAGGTTTGGATTCAGAGTCATATGTGGAAGACATCAATGAGGGTTTTGCCGGGAATATCATTTCGAGACTTTTCACCTTTGCGGGAGTACTTAGTGAAGGAATGGCGAGAAGACTTGAACAGGAAGAAATGGACCCAGATCTTTAAGAACATTCAAGATGAAGACATAGTGTGGAGAGTTTCTTGGCTCGGCAGGGTTAGTTACTTTGTATAAACCTGTGATGATTATGATTGGCTAATGATGTTAGGGCTACATGGTGGAATTGCTTGTGCTCCGCTTTTGGTGTCCCGACAATTCGGATCGCGACAGTTTGTTCCCGTTACCGTTGGGTTAAGTCAGAGTGAGTTTCCTTTCAAGGGTGAGTTCAGGGCGAAGGTTCAGACCATCATGAGAGTTTGGGATCTCTGTTATCGAATAAGGGTAGAAGGAGATATCGAGTGCATGTTCACCTCAGATTACGATCTTTGGAGGCGCATGAGAATTAACGACAAGATTCCAAAACCTGACCAAGGACCAACCATGTCACTTGAAGAACATATGAGGATAGTACCGTCTGAGGCTGACATTTTTGCGAAATGAACTCGAGAAGGTTAAGAAGAAGATGGAGGCTTTACAGACTCAGCATACGAGTGAGCTCTACAAGGTAAGTTTAGAGTTCGACGAACGAGATGGGACCATTAGGCAATTGAAGAAGTTGAACGCAGATCTGAGTGAGAAAAATGCTCTTTATCAGAAAGATACTCTCCAGCTTCAAGCAAAGGTGCAGAATGCCAGCCGAAGCTAGTTCCTAGCCGTGGAGAAGGAAATGATGAACGATATGTGTTTAGTTGAAGAAGAACGAGAGAAAAGTAAGCGAGCAATCGAAAAAGAGTTAGAAAGTTGCAAGTTAGCCATCGAGAGTGAAAGACGGTCTTTTAGGGACGCCATTAACCAAGAGAAAGAAAGAGCTAGGCAAGAGATCGACAAAGGTATGTAAGCAATCATCTACTAAAGAGAAAACACTACCATTTGGAAGAAGAAATCCATGGGGAGCAGGAATAGACTGCTAAAGATGCAAAACTTGTATAACGACACTATTCAAAGCCCGAATCAGAGCCAAGATCAGAATGCCAAGCTAGAAGGGAGACTGACAGAGACGGAGCAGTCCTTTCAGACCTATCGTCGAAGGAATGGCTTCATCGAGCTACAAGAAAAGGAGCATGAAATTGGTATGTTATGAGCCCGTATTGAGTCACTCGAGGCAATCATTCATGATTACATGGGGAGATTTAGGGTATTCGAAGAATATGCAGCAGGTGGAGACAATTATTGGTGGCGAAGACTTCATGATGCCTCCCAGATGATTCAAGACTGAGACCAGTATTACATGACCCTAATGGTGGAGATACGACGAGTTACGGGACATGTGAATAATTTAGCTGCAGAAGTCAAAGTTCTTCGACCTTTCATAACCTCAGACATAAAAGAAGCGCCTAGGTTCATCAAGCTGCTCAGGGCTATTGAGAAGTTGGGAGCTAGAGCTAGGGCTTATGTGTAGAACTCTACTTCACTATTTTGTAATCTGGGCCCTTTAATTCCCATGAAAGTAGTTCAAAAGGGTGACTACCAGAGGAATCAATACCTTTATTTGCATACATTCTTGCATTGCATTATGGAATTTGCATCATTATACACGCATTTACTTTTTTTGCCATAATATTGATAGTGTAAATATTGTGGTAGTAAAACTAAAGGATAAGCCGCAACCATTCCGCATCCATACTTTACTCAGTTCCAAAGCAAATTAATGGAGGATAGAATAGTCAGTTCGGAAAAAGGGCAGAAGGATTTGGAAGCACGTTTCGATGAAGCTAGACAGTGCCTCAGTGAGCAGATCGCTCAATCACAAGCTGCGATAGTATCTGAGTTAATCGTAGTGCTGGAAAAAAGCTATGGGAAAGAAAATGTTAAAGATGAAATCGCCCAAGAGCCAGAAGGTATCGCATCTCACAGCAAGGTTCAACAAAAGATGCCAAGTCTAGCAAGAAGAGTATACATTGATCATGTCGGGATATATGCTAATCTTCAGGCAGGGGCATCTGAAAACCAATCTGTTGATACAGAGGCATTCTATGAAGAAGAGGTGCCAGATCTGAATTTGGTCGAGAAAATTAGAATGGGAGTGGAAAAGAAATGGGAGGAAAGGTTTTGTCTCATGGAAGAAAAATTTAGAGCACTGCAAGCCACAGATGTACCAGGGAATGAGGCTAGTGATCTGAGCCTGGTATCCGATCTTATTTTACCACCAAAATATAAAACTCTAGAATTTGACAAGTATGATAGAAATTCATGTTCGTCCGTGCATGTGACCATGTATTGCCAAAAGATGGCAGCCTTCATCAAGGATGAAAAGCTTTTAATCCATTGTTTCCAGGATAGTCTGACCGGAGCAGCAACCTGGTGGTACACCCAACTAACCTGGGTAAATATCAAGTTTTGGAAAGACCTTTCGAAAGCGTTCATTGAGCAGTACAAACATGTGACAGACATGACCCCCAGTAGGATCATGTTGGAAAACATGGGACAGAAGTCTAACGAGAGTCTGCGACAATATGCCCAGAGGTGGCGAGAGGTGGCCGCTCAAATCCAGCCACCAATTTCTGAGCACGAAATTACACCCTTATTCGTGAATACTCTGAAGGGAACACTATTCAATCGCCTTATCAATAATACAACTCAGAGCTTTGCCGATTTGATCAGGATCAGGGAGTCTCTCGAATTGGCAATTAAGAGTGGTAGGATTGACAGCGGGGATAACTCTCGAAAGTACAACAAGAAGAGATATAATGAGGTAAATACTACGAGTACTTACAATGCTCCAAAGAACTTTATGGTCTCTCAACCGCAAGCATTAACAGGGAAGGCTCAGAATCCAAACCAGAGAGAAGAGAGAGCTCCAAGAAAGGAACAAAAGAAAGCAACTTTTACTCCGTTGCCAATTTTGTACACCGAGCTTTATTCTCAGTTGTACAAAGCTGATCTGGTTCGCCCAAACTATGTTACTCTGTTCAAACCTCTGTTTCCGTCATGGTATGATCCTAACGCACATTGTGATTATCATGGTGATGCCCCTGGTCACTCCACAGAAAATTGCCTCGCATTTAAGAAACTCGTACAGAGTCTGATTAATTCTGGGTATTAAAGTTCAAGGAACCAAATGTGGCCGCTAACCCGTTACCTAAACCACGAAGTGAATGCTATTGAGGAGTACTCTGCTAGGAAGGCTAAGGAAGATGTGTCAAAAATTAAGTCTCCCTTACGGTGGGTGTTCCAACAATTATGCATGGCCTGCTTGATTGACAAAGGCGTGATAGTGGTGTAGAAGGGATATAGAGCTTATTACGAGTTCCACCAGGACAGAGGGCACGACATCCAACAATATGAAGAATTCAGGAGATTGATTCAACATCTGATGGACAGTAAAAAGATAGAGTTCTTTGATGAGGTTGTAGGAAGGAATGGGTTAGATGTATGCGCGTTAGATAGCCCCAACATCAAGTACAGAATAGACAGACCCTTTGTCATCCCCTCCAGACCAAAGGAAGCAAGTTCATCTCAAGGAGAAGCTATAAAGGTGGCCCCCAAAATCATCATCTCAGCACCAGCCCTGTTTTCGTTCAAAGGCACGTGACGGATCCCTTAGAATTATGCCGCCAACGTGACTATACTAGAGAAGTCGAAACCTCGTGAGGAGAATGAACAAATGGTAAGAGAGGAGCCAACACAGAAAGATGAACAGATAGACGAAGGTGAAATTGTTAACGAAGTATGCCACTTCACGAGGAGTGGAAGGTGCTACTCTTCGAAATCTTTGAAATCTGCTAAAGTTACAAAAGATAAGGGAGAAGGTACATCAACAGGTCATGCGAAGACATTTGGTGAGGAGCCCCCTCTAAAGAACAATGAGACGGTAACTGAGGCTCATGCACAGGAATTTCTGAAGATCCTAAGGCACAGTAAATACAATGTAGTGGAACAACTGCGAAAACAACTAGCAAGGATTACGGTGCTGGAGTTGCTTTTGAGTTCGAAAAAGCATCGAGATGCATTGTTAAAGGTACTAAACCAAACATTTGTACCCGGTGACATTTCGGTATCTAAGCTAGACAGAATAGTAGGGCATATCATCGTATACAACTACATCACATTCAGCGATGACGAGATCTTGGAAGGAGGTATGAGGTCCACCAAAGCTCTAAACATTGTGATTATCATGGCGGTGCCCCTGGTTACTCCAAGGAAAATTGCCTCACATTTAAGAAACTCGTACAGAGTCTGATTAATTATGGGGTATTAAAGTTTGAGGAACCAAATGTGGCCGCTAACCCGTTACCTAATCACGGGAACCACAAAATGAACTCTGTTGAGGAGTACTCTGCTAGGAAGGCTAAGGATGATGTGTCAGAAATTAAGTCTCCCTTACGGTGGGTGTTCCAACAATTATGCATGGTCTGCTTGATTGACAAAGGCATGATAGTGGTGTAGAAGGGATGTAGAGGTTATTGCGAGTTCCACCAGGACAGAGGGCACGACATCCAAAAATATGATCCTAACGCACATTGTGATTATCATGGCGGTGCCCTTGGTCACTCCACAGAAAATTTCCTCGCATTTAAGAAACTCGTACAGAGTTTGATTAATTATGGGGCATAAAGTTTGAGGAACCAAATGTGGCCGCTAACTTGTTACCTAATCACGGGAACCATGAACTGAACGCTATTGAGGAGTACTCTGCTAGGAAGGCTAAGGAAGATCTGTCAGAAATTAAGTCTCCCTTACGGTGGGTGTTCTAACAATTATGCATGGCCTGCTTGATTGACAAAGGCATGATAGTGGTGTAGAAATGATGTAGAGATTATTGCGAATTCCACCAGGATAGAGGGCACGACATCCAACGATATGAAGAATTTAGGAGATTTATTCAACAGCTACTAGACAGTAAAAAGATAGAGTTCTTTGAGGAGGTTGTAGGAAGGAAGGGGTTAGATGTATGCGTGTCAGATAGCCCCAACATCAACTATGGAATAGACAGACCCTTTGTCATCCCCTCCAGACCAAAGAAAGCAAGTTCATCTCAAGGAGAAGCTATAAAGGTGGCCCCCAAAATCATCATCTCAGAACCAGCCCCGTTTCCATTCAAAGACACGCGACGGACCCCTTAGAATTATGCCGCCAACGTGACTATACTAGAGAAGTCAAAACCTCGTGAGGAGAAGGAACAAATGGTAAGATATGAGCCAATACTAAAAGATGAACATACAGAGGAAGGTGAAATTTTTAACGAAGTAGGCCACGTCACGAGGAGCGGCAGGTGCTAATATTCGGAATCTTTGAAATCTGCTGAAGCTACAAAAGATAAGGGAGAAGGTACATCAACTGGTCATGCGAAGACATTCGGCAAGGAGCCCCCTCCAAAGAATAATGAGCCGGTAACTGAGGCTCAGTCACAAGAATTTTTGAAGTTCCTGAGGCACAGTGAATACAATGTAGTGGAACAGCTGCGAAAACAACCAGCAAGGATTACAGTGCTGAAGTTGCTTTTGAGTTTGGAAAAGCATCGGGATGCATTGTTAAAGGTGTTGAACCAAACATTTGTACCCGGTGAAATTTCTGTATCTAAGCTGGACAGAATAATAGGGCATATCACCGTATACAACTACATCACATTTAGCGATGACGAGATCCTGGAAGGAGGTATAGGGTCCACCAAAGCTCTAAACATCACCACCCACTGCAAAGGGTATGTTTTGCTAGGAGTACTAATTGACAATGGGTCGGCATTAAACGTACTACCGATGGTGACTCTGCAAAAGCTACCAGTAGATGATTCCCGCATGAAACCCTGTCATAACTCTGTGAGAGCCTTTGACGGTACTCAAAGGGGAGCACTTGGAAAAATTGAGGTACCTTTGTTAATTGGGCCGATAGAGTACACAATTAATTTCGTGGTGATGGACATGAAGCCGACCTACAGTTGCTTATTGGGGAGAGCATGGATTCACTCTGCTGGGGCTGTTCCTTCATCACTCTATCAGAAGTTGAAACTTGTGATCGAAGACAAGTTGGTCACTGTGGAGGCTAAGAAAGAAATCATCACCTCGGTAAGTCGGATGCCCCCTACAAGTTGGTCACTTGTAAATGCTACATTTGTTACAGAAGGTAATCGGATCCCCTACCCCAGGTTATCCAACTGCACCAAGATGACTGTTTCTAAAACTTTGGGCTGAGAAGCCAAAACAGGAAGAGGGCTAGGAAGGAGATTACAAGGAAGCCTAGACCCAGAGGTATCATTATCAATAAAGATCATTTTGGGCTTGGCTACAAACTAAGTATTTGGCAAAGGAGAGAGGAATATAGAATATAGAATGAAAGAAGAACAAATGAGGGCTAGACTCAAAGGAGATGATGTTCCATGGAGACCAATGTATTTCCCTCATATAAAAGATATTTTTGTCTTTGGAGGAATTGACCATAAAGAACAGAAAGTACAGGAAGCAATTAGAGAAAATGACATACTTGACGAGAATGAGATGTTCAGTGAATCACTTGAAGGGATATTCATCAACATGATAGCTGAAGATAACAATGGCAGCAACGTGTTGACCAAAATCCGCCCTTGCTATCCCGGGGGAACTCTCAATAATTGGAGCTATATTGATCTACCTGTAGTCTTTAGGGCCAGATCAGAGTAATGCTCTAAACTAACCCTTTTGTTTTTACCCATGGGCAATAGGGATCTTTTGTATGGGGCATCTATGTTAACTTTTTGTTTGCAATGAAAGAATGTCTTCCCCGTTTTCTCAAATGGCAATCATTTCATTTACTTCATTCATTCATTACTTACACATATTCATTCACATTATTTAAAATCATTTTCTTCCCAATACATTCATTCTCATTTCATGCAGGGTCCCCATAATTAACTGTATGAATGATTCTAAATCCAATCTCGAGGTAGATTTCTAGCACCCTAAGATCTCGACAGAAATTGAAGAGGAGGACGATAAGGCAGAATGTGAGCTTCCTGAGGAGTTGGTAAGGATGATGGCCAATGAAGAAAGGCAAATCATGGCCCACCAAGAAGAAACTGAAATTGTGAACTTGGGAACCGATGAGGAGAGAAAATAAGTGAAAATTGGGACTACATCTTCCTCAGAAACTAGGCATGAATTGATAGCCCTGCTCCAAGAGTTCAAGGACGTATTTGCTTGGACTTATCAAGATATGCCGGGTTCAATACAGACATAGTGGTGCACAAGCTGCCAACGAGGCCAGAATGCAAACCAATCCAGCAAAAGCTCAGAAGAATGAGGACTGACATGTTGTTAAAGATTAGAGAATAGGTAAAAAAACAGTTTGATACTGGCTTTTTGGAGGTTTCCAAATACCCTGAATGGGTTGCAAACATCGTACCGGTGCCAAAAAAGGATGGGAAGGTCCATATGTATGTGATTACAGAGATCTCAATCGAGCAAGTCCTAAAGACAATTTCCTTTTGCCACATATTGACACATTGGTTGACAAAACAACGGGACACTCATGGTTCTCATTCATGGATGGTTTCTCAGGATACAACTAGATAGAGATGGACCCAGAGGACAAGGAGAAGACCATATTTGTAATCATGTGGGGCACATTTTTTTACAAGGTAATGCCTTTCGGACTCAAGAACGCATGGGCGACTTATCAAAGAGCAATGGTGACTCTTTTCCACGATATAATGCACAAAAAATAGAAGTATACGTGGATAATATGATTGCTAAGTCTCGAACTGAGGAAGAGCACCTTTGAAACTTGAGAAAGCTATTTCAAAGACTACGAAAATACCAGCTGAAGCTCAACCGGCTAAATACACCTTCGCAGTCACATCTGGAAAACTCTTGGGGTTTGTAGTGAGTAGGAAGAGGATTGAGATCGATCCAGAAAAGTAAAGGCTATCCAGGACCTCCCACAGCCTCATACTTAGAAGGAAGTTCGAGGTTTCTTGGGAAGGTTAAATTATATCTCCCGTTCCATCTCTCAATTAACAGATAAGTGTGACCCCGTCTTCAGACTACTTAGGAATAATAACCCAAGGGTCTGGGATGAAGAATGTCAAGAAGCTCTAAAGAAGATTAAGAAGTACTTGACGAATACTCCGATTTTAGTTGCACCGGTACTAAACAGGCCTTTGATCCTCTACTTGACAGTTTTTGAAAACTCGATGGGTTGCGTGTTGGGGCAACATGATGAGTCTGGGAAGAAGGAAAGAGCCATCTACTACCTAAGCAAGAAGTTCACTGATTACGAAACACGGTACCCCCGAATTCAGAAGCTATGTTGTGCTTTGGTTTGGACTACCAAAAAGCTTAAACAGTACATGTTATACCATACCACCTGGTTGATATCGAAATTGGACCCCTTAAAGTTTCTAATGGAAGCACCGGTATTAACAGGGAGGATGGCCCACTAGAAGATGTTGTTATCCGAGTTTGACATTGTATATGTGAGCCAGAAAGCTGTGAAAGGAAGTGCTATAGCAGATTTCTTAGCTAGCCGTTGAGGTTGAGATTTTGTCACTCCGGGTTCTGAATGAAGTAACACTGGATGAATCAGAGTGGGTGCAAACAAGGCTTGACCAGGTAAATCTCATCGAAGAAAAGAGGCTGAAAGCCATCTGCCATGGTCAAATGTATCAAAAACGGATGATGTGGGCATATGATAAGAAGGTGCGCGCCCGAGAGAATTTTGAGAGGGAGATCTGGTGCTTAAGAAGATCCTCCCAATTTAGAAAGATTTTTGAGGGAAGTGGATTCCTAACTAGGAAGGGCTATATGTCGTCAAGAAGGCCTTTTCGGGAGGAGCGTTGATTTGAACTGAAATGGATGGAGAAGAATTAAAAAATCTCGTGAATTCTGGTTTAGTTAAGAAGTATTATGTTTGAAAAAAAGAAAAAATGAATGAGAAAATGAAATGAAAAATGATGAAAAAAATGAGGTGAAAACCCACAAAAGGTGCCTTAGGTAAAAAATGGGGCTTAAGGCGAAAACCCGAATAAGGGCATCTTGAAGCAAAGGAAGGATCTGAGTTGAAAACCCATTAAGGGTGGCTCAAATAAATTTTGAGATTGGGCCTCCGGTAAGTATAATTACCCTCACGGGTACCATAAGAAAGAGCTCCAGGCAAAGATTCTATTTCGGTTGACGGGATCAAGCATTATTCATACAGTGGATATTTGGGGTTTTGCATTTCATGTTCTGTTTTCCCTTTTCCTCATGTTTTCCATGACTTTTCTAAAACTGTTCCAAGTCCTTAATGTCAATAAGATCATGTTTTCGTGCCTTCCATTCCTTGTCTTCTCATCGTTTTCATAAGCGTCATGCAAACAGGTTTACATAGACTTATGATAAACAAAAGATTTCTGAGCAATATTATGATCTAACCCTGAGAATGTAGGTGATTAGAAAACAAAATTAACTTTGATCTCAAGCTTTCTATATAATGTATGTCGAGGCATGACGAGGGGAAGACTTCGAACATCATAATAAGATAACCAATGTCATGCACCATTCTTACTTGTCTAAGAAAATAATCATGACGACAATGGAGGTCTCCCAGGTGAAAACCCGTAAGGGCGCCTAAAAAAACTCTAAAGGAAAAACCCAAAAGGGAACTTTAGAATCGGAAACTCAAAAAAGAAAGGCTGAAATGGTTAAATCCAACAGTGAGATGGGATACCGCCACCAGAAGAAGAAAAAGAAGAGAAAGCAAGCAGAAAGTCGAGATTACCTGATTGCAGAAGCAGTCGCATCAGAATATTGACACTCATGCATCATGTATAGTTAGGCATCCCTAAGACTAAGAGCATGCTAACTCATTCATTACCACATTTTGTCTATTTTAAACAGGTACTTACAGATTACCAATGACTTTGATCTGCCACTTAGTATTGAAGAGGTGGATTTATTTGAAGGAAATCTCGGCAGCCTTAGTAGCGTGAGTCCAAAAAGATCGGTAGCCATTTTCGGCATGAATCCCTAAATTTGAAGAAAGATTTCAGCAGCCTTAGTAGCGAGAGGCCATATATCGGTAGCCATTTTCGGCGTGAATCCCCAAATTTGAAGAAAGATTTTGGCAACCTTAGTAACGTGAGTCTAGAAAGATCAGTAGCCATTTTGGCGTGAATCCCAAATTCAAAGATAAAGGTTCTATATAGGAAGAACCTATATTTCTGAGTCCTTCCAGTGAAAGGTTCCATTTAGGAAGAACCCGTAACTCCGAGATGTCATATGCTAAAAGTTGTATATAGGAAGGACATGCAGCTCCAGGGTTTAAAGACAAGCAGTTCTATATAGGAGGAACACCCAGTCAGAAAAATCCATCCGTGACGCAAAAGGTTTTATATAGGAAAAACCTGCAACGTTGAAGGTGAAGAATTCTATATATGAAGGACTCCAAGCTTTACCGTCTTAGAGTGAAAAGTTCTATATAGGAGGGACTCGTAACTCGAGGTTTCAGAGTGAAAGGTTCTATATAGGAAGAGTCTGTAGCTCCAAGATCAGAAGGTGAAGAAGTTCTATATAGGAAGAACTTGTGAACCTAAAGATTCAGCTAAGGAAAAGCGGAGAGTTCCAGAAGAACAAGTGATTCTGAAGCTACAAACAGGGAAGTCGGATAAAAATGAGTGCTTATGATCTTTGCTTTGTTCCCTCTCCACAAGAACAAGCAAAGAAAGGCAACTGTAATCACTCATATTTATCTGTTTGTAAATATTATTTAATTATTAATATATATTATTATTGGATGTATACATATATTATATATTATATGTTTATTATGTACGTGTGATTAATATGTACGTAAAATATGTGTGTGATGTGTGTGAGTGCATGTACCTTATATATATTATGGTATATGTGTGTCGTATGTTTGCATGTCACGTATGCTTTGCATTGTTTGTATATGTACAAAATATGTATAGTTATATTAATTATGTGTGAACAAATATATGTTTGTATTATGTGCTTGAATGTATGTGTATATTATATATATGTGTGTCTGCGTATATGTATTATTGTGTTATTATTATTATATATAAACAGATAATATATTAAAAACATAAATATATTAGTGTCCAGCCCAATATATATTACGAACCAAATATATTACAAGGCCCATTTCGGCCAGACCTAATTGAACCGTAATATCTAACCCTAATCTTTATCCCTTTATGCACAGCCAACCAAGATCTGTTGGATCAAATCTTAATCCAACGGTCACATTGAAGTAAGATGCCCCTTCAGCTGCCGCGTGTGGTACACGCTCGAGACCATCCATCTCCCACACGCGCGTGCATCCTACGCATCAGACTCCTCGGCTGTTGTGCGCCACGTGTCACCATCTCGTGCAGTCCTGCAATTTCCAAGATCACATCTGGGCCGTTTGTGCATCAAGCCATCTCAGCCGTTGGGTCAGATCTAATCCAACGACCAAGAACGAGTCTGGGCGAGCGTATCCCTCTACCATGCTGATCCTCACCGGCCCTCAACCACCACGCATGAACATGCCAGAAAATCACAAAAAAGATAGATATCAGAGATCGAATCAAGAAAAAATATGTATTAGTTCTACCAAACAAAAGGGGTATATATGAAAAAGAAAAATCTATGTAACGGGGGTTTTTTTCGAGTTGGGAGAAAATAAAAAAATCTCTTAACTTTCCAGTGGTAATCTCCTTTCTTTCTTTCTCTTTCTTTCATGCATGCATAGAAACACCCAGTGAAAAGTTTTTTTACCTGAGTCAGTTTGTGTCTTCCCTGGCCGACGACAAGCCTTATATGGTGAGCCGTTTAGGGATGGGTCTTTTCTGGTTCGAAATAATTGTTTCTTTGTTTTTTGGGTTTAAAGAAATGGTAGACAGTGTTGAATTGGTTTCTTTTTCGGGGTTAGGTTGTTAGTAGCGGTGGTTAGTGAAGGTTAGAGGTGGCCACTACGGCCGAGACTTACCTGAGATCGGTCGAGCACGACGATTTTCTGGGGAAGGGCTTGGTTTTAAGGTGGTCGGTTTCAAAAAATGAGAGAGGGGGATAGAGTTATTTTAAGAGGTTAAAAAATGAAAAAAAGAAATTGGGGAGCTGGATAGATTGCTTTATAGAATGAAAATGAAAAAAATGGTTTAATCACCCTGTAGTCCCTTTGTCCCAGCCTGCTTTTCATTCCAAGTCTGTCACTTGGTCTAATTACAACCCTTGCCCCTCTTCTTTTTTAAAATCTTTCAATTTAGCCCCGAAATTAACCGAAATCAGTTTTTAAATGGCAAAAATACCCTGTTAGTCCCTCCGCCCTTTTCATATTTTCTTTTCGAGATTGCCACATGGGTTTATTACACAATTATGTTTTTTATTGTTTTTAATTTTTGTCATCATGTTTTATTTTATTTCATTTCATTTCATTTCAGTCCCTTATTATGATTTTAAATATTTATGTCATTTGCTTTTTATTATGTTTTTTTTATCATGTTTGCATTGCCCTTTTGTGTTTGTATATGTTTTTATGTATTATGTTTATTTATGCTTTTTATAGTGTGTACTAATATGTGTTATATCATGCTTTTATGGTTTAATTTATTTGATCATGTTGTACACATGTTTGTTTTATATGTTATGTTTTAGTTTAATTTGTATATCATGTTTATACGTTTACATGAGTTTTATGATCGTTTTGTTTGCTTTTTAGGTTATATGTTAGTGTGATGTTATTTGTTACATATAATGTCATGTTTTGTAATGTATGCATGTAAATTGTGTCATATGCTAAAGTTTTAGTGTAATATTGTGCTGATGTTGCTTTATTAATTTAGTATCATTATATATATATATATATATATCATGCATATATTGCATTTGTGGTTTTTTATATGTTTAGGCATGTTATGGTTAGTTAATTTAACCTTGAAGCATGTTTTTCCTTTTTACCGTGTTTATATGTTTATGTTTATATTTACGTTTAGTTGTGATTCTTGTGACATGTCATTTTTATTTAGAATCATGTATTTTGTTAAATATCATGTTAATTAGATATGTTTTTTATATATAATATGTTTTCTAAGATTGCATAACGGATATATTATTTTTCAATGCGATGCCCTTTTATTCGAGCGTAAATGTGGCCAGTATCAAACACAGTAATGGCGATCTATCGGTTTACTCTAAAATAACAGGGCCCTTAAAATTTACTCGCACTTATAACCAAATTTTAACTTAATCGTCACTTCAATTCGGAAAGTTTAATATTAATAAAGCGGAAATTATTAAATTACGAATTTTGGGCGGTATGGGGGTGCTAATCCTTCCTCATCCATAACCGACTCTCGAACCCAACATTTTTAAAATCTCTGGTTTTATGGTGTCCGGCCTACCTTAGTTGCCGGTGGCGACTCCATTTTTAAATAAAATATGATTTTCCATGAAACCCCACGGAAGAGATTATTTTTAAATACCCGAGAGACCCCAGACACCTTCAGACCCCCTTTTAGCAAAAACCTCATAAAAAAAGATCACTACAACTACGTTAGCCTTTCCAGGGTGATAAACAATAACTACATCATAATCCTTTAAAAACTCGACCCATCTTTGTTGTCTCAAATTCAGATCTCGTTGTGTAATCAAGTATTTCAAACTTTTGTGATCAGTGTAAATATGACACTTTTCACCATATAAATAATGTCTCCAAATTTTTAGTGCAAAAATCATTGCTGCCATCTCCAAGTCATGAGTTGGGTAATTTTTTTCATGAGTTTTGAGTTGTCGCGATGCGTAAGCTACAACGCGTCCTTCTTGCATTAATACACACCAAAACCATTATGGGATGCATCACTATATAGAATGTACTCTTTTCCCGGCTCTGGTTGAATTAATACTGGTGCCTCTATTAAAATTTTCTTTAAGCTTTGAAAACTTTCTTGGCACTTCTCTTTCCATACAAAAGAAACACCTTTCCTTAATAGCTGAGTAAGTGGCATGGCGATGATAGAGAAGTTTTGGACAAATCGTCTATAGTATCCAGCTAATCCTAAGAAACTTTTGACTTCCGAGACATTCTTTGGTGCTTCCCATTCAAGAATAGCTTGTACCTTCTTGGGATCCACTCTTATCCCATCGGCAGATACGACATGTCCAAGAAAAGTTACTTCGGATAGCCAGAATTCACATTTATAAAACTTCGCATAAAGCTACTTATCTCTTAATGTCTGTAATACCACTCGGAGATGTCGATCGCGATCTGATAAGTGTGTAAAAGTACTGTTTTTCTTGTTTTACTCATATTATTGTTAGACTTAGGCTTATTTTAGTTACATTTGTAGTCATTCATGCATATTTTTGAGTTTCCTCCGTTTTAAGCTTGGTATTACATTTTGGTTGGTTTTCGTAGAAAAGTTGCTGCTTTTGCGTGTTAATTTTGTGCAAGGTAGGATTGCCTTGGCAAGCAGGAATTACCGTGGCATTTAAGGAAGAAAACTGAAGGCTCTGCCGTGGCAATTGAGGCTGATTTCTGAAGGCCATGCTGAGCTGATTGCCGAGGCATGTCGGGACCAGTCCATCTCAATCAGGATAAGAACAAAAGTCAAGGGATAAAGCCCCCAAAATTAGGACTTCCACGTAGAGCTTGAAGGGAGATAAAGACTCAGATTTATGAGGAGTTTGAGGATAAAGGTAAGAGGGATTAATTATATCTTTTATCCAATTCAATTCCAACTTAAACTTATCCTTATCAACAACATAATCTGCAGAATTGAAGAGTTTAAATTGGATTAGGATCTTATCTCCATGGAACTTGAATACAATCCAACCTCTTCTTCCATCACAAACTGATCAGATCATCCCCTATAAATAGAGATGTTTCACGCATAGGGAGGAGAGGGGAATCAGACAAGAGAGAGCTGATCGCACATCATCATCTTCTTTATTTTTAGTTTATTCGATTCATGTTTGGGGATTATTCTTTGTATATCTTTTGAACCCAGCCATGAATTGATGTTAATTGGCTTGGGTTATTTGGGGTTTATGGTTTTGATAAACGATTAGATTTGTTTAGGTATTTGAGTTTGCAATTTGAATTCAAAGTTTGTTCATTCTTGGTTCTTAATTTTGCGAGTGAATTGTGAGAGGATCTCGTGAATTCATCCATTTATCTAATATCGGGAGAGTTAGACTCAAGAAACGAATGAGCATGGTTTTCATACAATTAATCGATGGTGAAGACTAACCCGACTTAGGGATAAGTTGCGAATTTCAACGGCTAAAAGGAGCGCAAGATTGGTTATTGTCCACCCTTGGTTCACGCAGGGATGTATTATCAAGGCATGTATAATTAACATTGTTTCGCGTTAGTGATAACTAGAAACCATTGAAGAACGCTTTGCCGAACTTTGAAGGTTGTCGCCTAATTGCCCAGGCAATCACTCCATTCCCAATTACCCAAGCAATCGTAGAATTGCCCAGGCAATCCGACTAGAGCCAATTGATGGAACGATTGAGCAACTCTAGCAATCAATTACCACGACGGTCCATTCAATCATCACACCACTACTCACAATAACCCGACCTACTCTCTTATTCGATTACTCTATCTTTTATTTTAATTTTTTAGATTTAGTTATTTGATCTCAATTCATCATTACTATTTATTTCTTTAAACATTTACAGTGACTTAAGCAAAGTAGCCCAAACCAATCCCTGTGGAGATGATACTCGATACTTATCATTTATTACTTGCAACGTGTACACTTGCACCATTTGCGTAGCACTTAAAACACACAACAAGTTTTGGCGTCGTTGCCGGGGATTGGCAATTGGTGTTAGTTGTTTTTGTTATTGCATTTTTATTTATACTAACTTTTTTTGTTTGTTATATAAACAAAAAATCAGGTACGCTACAAAGTTAAGGGACATCAACATATGGGGAAATAAAATTCGACCCATTCGAGAGTTGATGATGGAAGATAGAAATCAATCTAATAAAGAGTTTCTCACACCCACTGATGATTACTTATACCAACCGAGAAAAGCCTATACCGTGGAAAACTCGTGCGCTTGTTGTGGAAAACATCATGTGTTTGAAGATTGCCTTTACAATCCCAGTGCATAGGGCTACAAGGAGGACCTTAGATGGAATCATCAGCAAAATCCTTCATGGTATGATCAAAATGCTCAATTTTTTTTACCATAACAGTTTTGCTGCTGCAACAGATATGCCAAGACAGTATAGTCCTTTTCAAGCGCATTCCAATTCCTTGGAGGAAATGTTGCTAGCTTCTTTGGCTAAACTTGATATATCAATTGAAGAGATTCGAGAGCTATCAAAATCCATGGATGTGAGGATAACTAAGTTGGATGCACCCTTGAGGGATTTAGAAGATCAATTGAGGAGATCCACATATGCGATGGATAACATGCCCCAACAATCAATTCCTAGGGATACTAAAATACTAAGACAATATGAGAAAGCGCAATACAAAGAGAGATCCCTGATGTGTGATGATCAATTAAAAATTCCAAGTCGAGAACCTGCCAATAAGAAAGACTGCCCGACACTTGATGAGCCTATGCAACGAATTGCCACGGTAATGATTGAGGAACTTGAACAGAGCAATGCCGCGATAATATTTCAAGAGGCTGAAAAGAGTAATGCTACAACAAATTGCTCTCATCCACCTTTGTCACGTCAATTGCATGACCACATGCAAGATCAACGGATTGACAATACTTTGCTAATGGACTATGAGCAGGTGATTGTTAAACCTTTTGAATTCTTTAAAAATTCACCCCATCCATTGCAGGTATGTCTTGAGGAATCAAAGTTGGTAGATCTGAAGCCATCCAAATCTCTATTGATGGAGATGTTTGAGAAGCCTAAAGAAAACGGTGGTTGGATTCACGAAGCTTTTCATAAGATTGGTTTTTCCCTTGACATTCATAGAATTTAGGCAGATGATTGCCATGGCAATTGGCTTGAGCAGCAATTGCCACAACAACGAAGGCTATAGCCAACCATGACGGAGGTCAACAAGAATGAGGTAATTAAATGGTTGGATGTTGATATATTTTTTTCTAATAATATATTCATGCCTTCAGGAATGACCTTTGGTGATGCAATGATGTATGAATATGTTTGGTGATGCAATGATGCATATGTTTTCATAATGGAGTAGTTGCAGAAGTCTTCTCCTTCTGGTTTAGCTTCTCTTCAGATTCAACTCTTGTTTAAAGTTTGCTTCGGCAAATGTTTGCCCCCCAAATTTCATTGGCCTCAAAATTTGAGCTTTTGAGTCAAATGACCTTTGGCGTCATCTATTTTTTGCTTCTCGAGGGAGATTGAATTCATAATTGATTGGAGCTCAGATGCCCTGTTTAATATCGGGCTTATATATTTTTTGGATAGCTCTGAAGCCTTCAAGCTTTTGTTTTTAGTAGACACCTACCTTAGGTCTCTGTACTTTAAATCTTTATAAAGAGTAATTGAAGAAATCTTTTGTTTTGTAACAATGCAAGATGCTTATATGAATGGGCAAAGGGTATTTATTCTTTCAAAAATATGATTTTCGAAAAATAAGGGCCCCATATATTTTGTGCAGGAGCGTTTTTTGAACCCACTTGCCGAGGGTCGTCCCAAGTGTAGTCTTTGTCTAGAAGACCTCGAACGTTGTGTCGATGCTTGAAGATGTAAGTTGCCTTTCAGGCTATTAGGCTTTTGAGAAGGACATTTCCCGCATGCCTAATTTCTGACCAATTTGGGTGGCTCTCTTTGACTCACGAACTCCCCCATTCTATTTTGCCCTCTTTTCTGATCTTGATCAAGCATTAGAAGTTTCAAATCATTGAAGAAAGGATAACTCCATAAGGCGGGATGTAATATGAAGATAAACTCCTTCAACTCAAATATCTAGGTTTGATTAAGATGGTCCTTGGAGACGTACAATGTAGGCCTGAGCTTGTAATTCTGAACGAAATGCTATTTCTATAGTGCTTGATTTGAACTTGCTTAGATGCATTGTTTTTTCTCTTCACTTTCTTTCTGGATCGCTCTAGACTGTCCGTTTTCGAGTTTTCACCCTAGAGTTCATTTCCTCTTTCATCTAGTTTGGACCTTTGCAGCTTAAGCAAACTTGTATTCTGACAGAACATCGGCGTCTATTTTGGTTTTTGCAGATGAACAATCTTTCAAATCTCTTTTAAGTGGGGATAAAATTATGCAGTCTCTTTTCTCGTGAAGGCTCCATTTTTTTAACAGAAGAGTAGGAAGTTGCTGACTTCTTCAATCTTGAAAGTGGATGGACGATGATGGTTTTAGAATCAATCCCATCATTATAACTCGAAGATGTTTGAAGCATCACCAAACTTCATGAATTGCCCCAACTGAGATGAGCGTGGTAAATTGGAATGGCTACAGATATGGCAGTAATGCTCATATGAAAGAAAATGAACAAGTTCTTGTAGATCATCAGCTAAAAAACCAACATGGTCTAAGAGAAGGTGATAGTGCGCTGGCCTTGTTGTTCTGATTATACCTTGTCTAGAGATTTTTTGGGTTTTGGGTCTCATCGAGGAAATTTTCTAGCCTCGATGATTTGATCTAATTTTTTTGTTCAAAACTTGATTGCTACGAAACATCGATATCATCGCTAAATATGATTTGTTTGACTACGCTTCCTATTCCAGATAACATCTCATTCATAGATATCATCGAAGAATGGTTGTCTTCAGTTGGATAGATGTTTGGATTTATCACGATACTCAAAAATCTTAGACAACAATGCTTGAGAGGAAAAGTTCACTCAAAATTTGTGTTTGGGACCTTTCCATCACTCCATAGCACACTCAGATATCTTTCTGTTGGCCTAAGTAGATCAGAAGATAGGTCACATGCCCCTTCATCTTCACACTTTTCAATTTCCTCTAGACATATGGTTGCTCAAAATCACTCGTCGGATTAGAATCGATGCCATTCCTGAAAAAATATGCATGTGCAAAAGACTCATGATAAATTTATGAAAAAATTTTGAAAAATATTTGTACGCCCTTACAAAAGCCTTCGGGCTTAAGCAACAGGTTTGTTTCATGCATTACTCATAAAAAGATTTAAGATACAAAGGTGTCCTAAAATTTTGTCTGAATTCCAGGTAGATCCAACATTATCCACTCGTCAGTTCATCTAGGGACTCCACTGTTGAATTTCAAAGTGCCATTTTCAATCAAATTTTGCAACTCATAACCTTCTGGATATGGAGGTTGTTTTGGCTTAGACCGGACCAGGGCTAACAAGTTCTTCTCAACAAGCGTCAAAAGCAACTTTGTATAAGTTACCAGGATTTGGTAAACAACTTTTTGAGAAGTGGGTCAATGTGAGTATGAAAATTTTGATTGGCATAGGGACCAAGGCCGGCTAGATGGATAAGATCCCACCATATGAACTTCTAGTCCACTTTTTTCTCTGATAATTGCACTGTTAGGATCTATGATTTTCCCTTGTCTGATGGCTTCTTCAACGAGCTCACCTGATATCACAAGGTCTTCGAAGTTCCTGGTTACATTTCCTAACATATACTTTAGGAATAGATCTTCTAGGGCTACGACATCCCTCCACCTTTTCACATACTGCCTGAAACTCTCACGGGCTTATTTTTTTCATGTTTTGCAATGTCAAACAGTCTGGTTCAACCTCTATTATATGTTTGTACTGCTCTATGAAGCCTTTAGCCAGATCCTTCTGAGACTGTATGTTGTCTCGGCTAAGTTGATTGTACCACATGGCTGTAGACTCTTTTAGACTATCTTGAAAGCAAAGAATTAAAAGTTGGTCATTATCGACATGCCCCATCATTTTTTGATAGAACATGGTGAGGTGAGTAGATGGAGAGCTTGTTCCATCGAACTTTTCAAACTCTGGCATTTTGAACTTTGGAGGTAACACCAAATTAGGGACCAGACTCAATTTTCTTGCATCAATCTTGCAGAATGCATCTGGTCTTTCTACAATTTTAAACTTTTCCTCAAGTCGCTGGCACCAATCTTCAAACTGCTTAGATACTTTAGACACCTCATTAGGATCAGGGACAGTGTGCTCACTGGGGCTATTAATTCCTTTATGGGACGAAGATTCGGCTTGAGAACCTTGTTGCTTTTCAACCAAAGACGACACTTGCAAATGTATCTTGTCACAAGGATTCTCTGACTTTTGTATGCCTGCCAACATCGCATCTATCTTGGCAAGTAGATCCTCCTGTGACTGTTAGATGTGGTCGTGAGTTGCTTGTTGCACTTTTTTCAGGTTTTGCTCCATTCACTCTTTATATATTTGTATGCCTTTTCAACCTTTTCCAAATGGCTATTCATCATTTTTTAGCTTTGTTTTGAGTGAAAAACCAAAGCTGACTCGATCGACTTAGAAGCCCTAAAATCACTCTTGATCAAAATTCTCTCAGAATTAGAAGCTCGAACAAGAAATGATTATGCAATATGATGTGATGCAAAATGAGATGCTAATGCGATGCAAAAATTAAAAACAGGTTAGTACGAATATAATAATCAATAATGATAATGTATCGCAAAAATTAAAAGGTATAAAACCTTCGAGTTAACATGCTTCATTCGAATAAAAGCAATCCTACCCCATCATGCTTTCTACCCCCATATTTTAAATAAAAAGCAGATCCTACCCGAACATGCTTTTCTACCTGCATAAAATATATCGGCATGATACCTAGTATATGTTTTTTTTGCGATAAAATAAATGATACTAAAATTAATGAGCATAATTGAAAGAAATTAAAGAAACCCCCTAACTCTCTCTACCATGCAACTATCGGGTGACTCTCTAAACGGGAAGAGGTTCGGTATAGTTTTAAAGGGTAAGTTCTTATGGTTCATTACATGTGGTTTAGGTTCTAAACTAATGGTACCCGAACTATCGCTAGGACATCTATTCAGGATGATACATTTCCCTAGGTCTATGCAGAGATAAAGATCTCACGAAGACAAAGGTAGACATGTATCCCGGAAGAGATCCACTATCATGCATGGAGGCGATACCTTACGAAGGCGTAGCTTCTCACTCCCACTTAAAAGGGACGAAGCTTGGGTACAGAGCTCATGATATGCAAAAAGTCAGGGAAAAAATTTAAAAACCTTTTTTTTGTAAAAAATTTAACAGGAAAATGGATCACAAAATAAATTAAATCGAATTTATAGTTCCCACTCGTTGAGACAAAAAGTAATTGACCGGTGGCTCGACTCTCAAAAAAAGGTGTCCCCAACAGAGTCGCCAAGCTGTAACAACGGTCCCGCCCGCGGTGGTGCTTGACGCGTTTTTATGAAAATTGGTTTTGAATGTATTCACCACCAATCTTTTTAATTTAGGTGAGATTAGATCACCTAAAACCCGGTTATTTTAATAAAACCTGTTTTTGTCATTTTATTAAAACAATGAGATTTTGGTCTGCAAAAAAATTAGAAAAATAGGTTCGGGAATCACTTACGTGTGGGGAAGGGTGAGCACCCCCATAACGCCCAAAATTGGCATCGGGCCGATTACTTAATGCCTTAATGATGGAAATTATGAATTTGAATTTAATTTAAAATTTTTGATCCCCTTTAAAATATTTAAAAGAATGTTTCTTGTATGAAAAGTAATTTACACCCCTACACCCGGGGCATAATTTTCGTTAGATTCCCGAATAAAGGAATCGATTTTGAAAATTAGTTTAGAATTAAAATGGTATTTTGTAATAGAGATTAACGAAAAGCGGCACCCTTTACGTTTGAGGTACGTTTTCCACGAGAATCCATAATAAAATGTTTAAATTTAAATTTTGATTAAAACAATGTACAAGATATATATACGGGTATATGTTAGATTATAAATATTACGAACATAATAATAGTAATAATAAAACAAAAAAGTGACAGTGGCCGAATTACAAAAAAAAGTTTAAAATTGAAAAAAAGGACAAAATTGAAAATAGGAAAAAATAAGGAGGCTTGCGGAAATAATAAAAATATGGTAGAGGGACTTAACGGGTAAATATCCCTTTTAAAATTAATTAGATTGAATTTCGGGATCGGATTGCAAGATTTTCCAAAATTACATGACTTGGAAAATAATTAAACCATACGGCAGACCCACTTTGAAAACATTTTTTGGGGCGAGGGGACTGGTGGTGTAATTTACCCTTTGAAATCGGATAAAAAATGAATCTAGTTACCAAATTGAAAACCAATTGAAACTTGCAAGGACCGAATGAGTAATTATACCATGCAGAAGGATCAAAATTGTAATTCCCCCGTTTTTAAAATTGCACAGATCCCCTTGGCCAGGTTGGGTCGATTCGCGGGTCAAAGATAAAACGACGTCGTTTTGGGCTGATATTCGACGCCCAAAACGATGTTGTTTTAAGGGGCTATATGTTTACATTGCATCCAAAAAAATCATTTTTACCCATTTCTTAAAAAACTTTAGAATATGATTTGAAGAGCTGCTTGCCGGCAACCGCCGCCGCCGTGGGACGTCGCCAATCGGCGATGGAGCGTCGCTGCCCACGGTGGCCGGAATCACCCAAAATGATCTCTGAAGTACGTTTTTCGCTCGTCTTCTCGAATCTTTGGTTATTTTTTTTTCAAATATACCCCATAGATCTAAATAAGACGAAAAGGTTTATAAGGTTTTTTTAACCTTTTTGATCTTTTTCTTTTTGTGTATTTTTGATGCTTCGAATGAAAAGATAGAGTTTTTGTATCTTTTTATTTCAGAATATTTTTTGAACCAGAGAAAATCCATTTTTTTTATTATGAAAAATCTCCCCTTTTTACATATCTAAAATGGGTTTTTATAACCCCAAAATACATGCAAGTTGAAAATAAAAATTGCAAATGTGGATTTGATCTTTTTTCTGGTTTTGCAGGATTGACTTGGACGGTGGTGGTAGTGATCACATGACTGGTGGCAGAGAAGGGCGGTGGAGGTCAGTGGTGACGTGGCACCGGCACGCGTGTCCAATGATATTGCACGGTTGAGATTGGGTAAAGGGGCGGCGGCGGCAGAGGATAAGAATGGTTAGGGTTTATTAGGGTTAGGGGTATTAGTGTAATTTTGGGTTATTTGGGTATCTTGGTTAATTTGTAATGGGTTTTAAATATGTAAATGGGTTGTCGGGCCAGCTGGGTAATTGGGTTGGTAGTTTAAATATGGTATGGGTAATTGTAAATTTGGGTTATCATATTGGGTTTGGGTAAATGTGTTGGGTATTTGGGCTGTATGGTTTTATTTTGTAATGGGCTATGCCCGGAAAAATGGGTTACTACAACCCCAACAAGGGAACCAACCCCTGCGCGAGCCAAGCATCTCTCCGAACCAACACAGCTGCTACACTCACCCCTCAAAGCCGTGACAATTATCACCCCTCGTCCAATCAGGAGGAGTGATCAACACCCTTCTTGTTTCGTAGCCATCCTAACGAATCCAAAACGAGATCCATCCTTCGTTAATTTTGAAGGGATGAATGCATCCACCACTACACCATGACGATCAAAACATTGCAAAGACCTTTTCAATGTAGATTTTGGGAAATATTTTTCACAAACAAAGTCCACGGTCTTCGATTCATGTTATTACATATTATATTAAATTGGTCCTAATTTTAATTTAATTGAATATATTTAATTCTCTAATAATATAGAGACATGTGTCAATCGACTAGAGACACTTCGCAACACGTTGTTCAGAATAACTTCCGTTCTTTCTTAGTTACGACAATCCCGTTATGTCAAGCAGATGAGCCGGCTTCGAGACACTTTGCAACACGTTCTTCAGAATAACTTCCGTTGGATGTTGACCTAATCGATACTCCCTGGTTAACATCCGGTGCGTTTCCCCTCTACAAGTCTTCGCTCGTCTACCGGCCTTGTCCCTCGAGCTAACACAACAACATCAAGACAAAGTGTTACACTCAAGATACAAGATGAGTTAACTACTTCGGGTTATACTGACTTTATATGATCGGGGGAGACGCCTTGAAAGAACACCTTAGATTTACAGGATCTACATTGAGGTTCACCTATCTGGCCCATGTCCTCAATGCTTTCTCATATGCAACCGTCCGATTCATGTCTTTGTAAATTTTCTTACCGTCTTGGACATAGTCCTTTATGCAAAAACATCACGCACAAGAGTATTTGACGGGTATTTTTTTCTATACAATGTTTAAATGATCCAAATCATCAAACCCTAATGAATATTGTGCGCCACCTAAATATTGCAATGGTAACTACATCATTTGAGTTGAGATTCAGTTCGCATTCAACGAGTATTTTTTAAAGGTTATATTTGATATATAAGTTGTGTGAAAAAATTACACATTTCTTTTTATCTAACCTATAAAATCTAAAACCTAAATCTCTAACCTAAAAATCCTGAATTTTAGACTATAAACCCTAAATATTAAAGCCCTAAATTCTAAACTATAAACCATAAACCCTAAACTCTAACTTCTAAACTTAAACGTAAATTTTAAACCATACAACCTAGAGATTTAAATTGCAGTTGCGGTCGCGTTTTCGATCATTGTGCTTTATCGCGGTTGCAGGCATAATGAATGTTATTACGGTCATTGCAGATTGTTTTTTTCGTAATAGTAATGTCGGACGGTATCGGTCCTACTACCACTATATAGTGGTCATTATTGCGGTGAAGGACTACTATTTGAATCCCTGCCTAAACCCATAAATCCTAAATTTTAAACTAAATTTCTAAACCTTAAAACTACAAACTTATGTAACAAAGTATTTTCCTTCTTTAAAAGCAACATGTTATCTGGGAAGTCACCCACAGTTGCTTTCGACCAGTGTGAAGCCACCAATGCCAAGTGTCGAAAATCAATAAATCAACTCCTTTCTATAGTTGTCCGCTCCCAATTGAGTTGAGTTTGAGGATTCGGCCGTGTTTTTCATTTACAATATCAACAAGATATGCGTTGCGTGAGAACATAATTGAAACCCTATATGCCTGCAAAGAAAGATCATAAAATCAGCAGTAACGTAACTCCCCTGAGAAAAGGAAGGAAAAGGGAAAGAAGATCAAAGATTACTGGGAAGCTGAATGTTGAAAGGCCTCCAATCCTTTGCGAGGTGTGTTTGGCTTTAGGTACAGATGTATGAAGCAAACAAGTGAGTGACTGCCATTGATTTGAGCTCTGTGAGTCACCTACAAACATGATTCGTTTCCTTCTAAATCTTTGTAAAAAGTGTCTGCCATTGAATCTGTTTTGTTCAAATTCAATTAGAAGGTGATGGTTGTAAACAAAATGGGCACCGGAAGATACCCAAGCCGCTAATATTTTGTTGTAACTTGTATAAAATGATTACTCAATGGGCAATTTTAAATTGGCTAATACATGAGAAGCATATTTGGTTGGTTGGCCAAGCTGCTCATCTTTATTCCTTCATATTCCCATAGGTCATGGGTTCGAGACCCACTAGGAGCACTCTCATTCCTTCGCCTAGAGCCCCCTTCCTATCCCTCTAGGTATGATTAGGATTAGATTTAGGATTTGTCAAAATAATTGGCTAATATATTATGAAAGACCCTACTATACTATTGTTGAAAACTAAATATATATGTTACACCTTGGATCTACGGGTGCTTATCGAGCGAGTCGATCACGAGTCGAGTGGTACTCGACTCAACTCAAAAACTATTTGGTTCATGTTCGACTTAACTCGATACTCAGTAAGCTCAATAAAATTTTGCTCGACTCGTGCTCGTTAAAAAAACTCATTACTCGACTCATTTCTTGTTAAGCTTGCCATAATTTTTACCTTGTTTTAAAAATATATTTAAAATCTAGTAATACTTGATAGAGCTTAATATAAACATAAATTAACAAATTTAACCAAAAATGATCAAATTAGTATGCGAAGCAATTTCAAAAAGATGTTTGCAATGTCCTCAACATATGTCATCTTATCAACCCTCTAAACCACTTGAATTGAACATTTCTCATCATTGTAGTATATACCAATATTCGAATAGGTACACATCTCGCACACTCAATACTTAATACCGTCGACTTGTATAACTGAACAAAGCTTCATCACCAATTATCTTTTAACAAACCCTGAACAGTTAAACGTGTATTTATATGGTCTTCTTCAATTAATTAAGCAATATCGGGAAAATGGTTGTACATATGTCAACTTCAAACCCACATGGGCATTACGGTCTCTTGAGCTCTATGGATTAATTCCAGGATTTACAGAACTTTCACTTATTTCAAGTCACGAGGATGTTTCAATCGGTTATTTGCTTAATGATGTTTTAGTCATCCTGGCCCCCTTTTTTTCCTTCCATACAACTTGATTACTTTTAGGAAATCGAGGGTAAATTCGTTATTTTGGTTAATTTAAAGATTCTTGTGCCCGAAGATATTCCATTTATTTCTGTCATTACAATTAATTCGATATTTTCTTCCAATTTGATTGATTCAGCTAAATGTAGAATCTTACAGTAATTTATCTTTAGGGACTTATTCAGGATTTCAGGAGAATCAACATATTTTACATTCTAAAAGGTTCAAAACTTAATACTGAGATTTTCTAGGTATGTCAAGGGTTCTAAATGAATAAATTGTTTAATCGAGTCAGGAATCAAGTTCTAGGTCATTTCCATCATCAGGGGTATTTTTGTCATTTACACCTCAAATGTATTTTCGTCATTAACTTAAATCCAAAAACTTAGAAGTTAACTCCTTTATTAACCATAATTCATTCTGAAGGTCGATAGTATTATTAATTTCTTACCGAACCTAGAAATTCTTCCATATTGTTAGACTTCTTATTCGAGTATTTCAAGTCTTATACGGTTTATCATTCTTTTGTTTCGAAGCCAAATTGGCTTAAGCGAGCTAATCAGCTCACTCATTCAATATCTTATATGCCATAACCATATACCAATATGTTACATAAAATATGTAGGAGGTTGAAATGTATTACCTTGATTCCAAGCAACATAGGTCGACCCTTAAAGTTTCCTTCAATCACTTCCAAATTTGATGTCCCTTCAAAATCTCAGATACCGGGAATTGCAAAACATTCAAATATACATAATCCATCATTAGTCCTTAATTCGATTTCATTACTCTTGAATTGAATAACCAACACAAACAAGCTCAGGTTCAAAGTCAGATCTAGAGGCTTTCGAGTTAGAATTTCCCAAAACGAGCTTCAAAAATTAACTCAGGACGTAAAAAACTGTAAAGTAGGAGTTTTTGAAAAAATTAATTGTTTGGTCAAAGTCAACGCTGACGTCATCACTAATGTCATGATGACGCTAGTAGTCTAATGTCATGCTGACATCAACAGTCAACTGAGTTGACTCGAACTGAGTTTACTCAGACGGGTTAACTCAGATTGAGTTGACTCAATGGGTTAACTTAAATAGGTTGTTTCAACTCGGGTTGGGTTGGGTTGGGTCGGTACTAAGCTTAGGCTTGTTGACCGGTTCGGTTCAGGCTCGTTCAAGGCTAAAACTAATTTGATCGGTTCAGTCGGTCGATCTAAGGTCGGTTCAATGCAAGGCTATCATAAATGGGGGCCAAAGGTTGCCCCTGACGGCGCGTAGAAGCCACGCACGTCCCCAAACGGCCCAAAAAAACACCCTCCAGAACTATAACCTTACCAGAAAAGCATCAACACCAAAAAAATCTAACCAATTGCAACCAATCATATTCTAAAACTACCGAAATAAAACTCTTACCCCCAACTAATTTTGACCTCTAACGAAGCCACGACTAACATCGAATTGTGACCAACCGATCTAAAAATGTTTGCCTTGATGTGACGATGACGATACTAGCAGCGGTGTAGGCCACAAATGATGGGAGGAGGCTAGAAATGACGCACAAAATGAACGGCGGTGTGGGGTTTCACCAAAACTTCCAAGTGCCTTTCACGACGAATGACGACTGATCTCCAAGAGTGGTGACCAAGGTTTTGGTCAGAGCAAGGTGGCGGTCACGTTAGTACAGGCGGTGATAATAATGGCTGAACAGTGAGAGAGCTGCCAACAATGACAAATCAGGTTCTGTAGGAGGACTTTTAGGGGGAAAATCTGGGTTTTGGTTTGAATCAAATCTGGAAAATAAATATTTGTAGGTGGGGTAGCTGAGATTTTAATTGATTCCAGACAGCCCACCTCCTAACCCTCAAATAAAATTCTTGGTTAAACCAAGACGAATGAGAGCCTTTGGCTCAGTGGTTTACCAAGGTGGGCTAAAGGGGTGAGGCCGTGGGTTTGACACCCCCAACCTCACTTCGCCTATTATTACTTTTCACCATTTTAATTAAACTAATATGTTTTATTTATTATTAGTTTAAGGTGTTACAACTCTCCCCTAAAAGAAATTTCATCCTCGAAATTTACCTGAGGTAAACAGATGCGGGATTACTCCATTACGGAATCCTCAGTCTGTCAATTATCTTACACGGGGCTACAGTTACCTCCTGAACTTTAACCATGGGTATACACTCGCTTCTCATAACTCCTTCATCCAAGTCCAAAATCAGAACTAACTTTTCCTCAATCATAGACACATAAAAATCATTATAAATACAGTTGTACTGAGGGGGCAACTCAAGCTGATAGGCAACAGGTCTGACTCTTTTTAAAATACGCTTTGACCCAAATAATCTCGGACTCAGTCTACCTATGTTTTTAAATCTCAAAACTTTCTTCCACTGAGATACTTTCAAGAAAACCTAATTACCAACCTCAAATTCAATATATTTCCTCCTCCAATTGATATAAGATTTATGTCTTTCAAAAGCCTCTTTCAATTGATCATGAATTAGTCTGACGATCTCGTCAATCTCCCAAGATAATTTCGACCCCCATTGTCTTTCTGTCGTACAACTTGGTTCAACAGATTGGAGTTCGGTATCTACAGTCGTACAGGGCCCATGTGGATTCATGCAAATACTAGCCTAATAGATGTTATTATAAGCAAACTCGGCCAAGGACAAAAGTCTTCCCAACTGCCACAAAAGTCTATCACACATTCCCTTAACATATATTTTAGGATCTGATTTACTATATCAGACTAGTCATCACTTTATAGACTGAAATTTGTACCTAGGTTCTAACAAGTACTCAAAGTCCCTTACAAGGACCTTTGAAACCATGAATGGACTACAAATCTCAGTTAGAAATGATACATACATATGAAAAATATTATGTACAACCGATCAATTTTCTAGATTACATAATCTGGCCAACTTGTGTAGTCATTTCATGATCACCAAGGCAAAATCCTTTCTACAAGGAGTTATAGATTATCCAATAACATGACCTACTGTGATTCATTCTACGTTCACCCGGGAGTCATCCTAAGCTATAGCAGAACAGACGAGCATCTTTATTCTATTATAACCTCTAGTGCAACATCCAGACATCATCATTTCTTCCGAATTTTACAAAATCACTATAGAATCTAAGATTTGTCACGTACATAAATGTATCTTTCTCATTTAATATCTCTATCCCAGATTCACTATGATATTCACAGATATATTCATCATTGTCAAATAAATAATTTCGTCAATTCTTACAATCAAAATTTGATTTTGGCATAAAAAATTTCTCACAGATAATCTCATTATGGTAAATCATCACAGTACGGCTTAAAATGCACATCGGATTTCAAAACGTGATTTCCCAAATTGAATCATATTCAACCTTAAATCTTGTTACAACCCATCATACCTCATCATTTCATAGACTTGATCATTCATTCTTATTATGCACCAAATCATAAATTTTCCAAACATCAATCATTTCAAATTCTTATACATATTCGGACCCCTCACGTTAGTCTAAAATATAAACCAATGCTATAGGCATTCTTTGCCGATATAAATAGGGTCATAATGGGTAGAACACATAGTCACACTTATTACAAGGATGATTTAACATCGAAATTCTGGCTTAGAGGAGTACGGTTAAGATCTAGGGGCATGCATTTACTAGACATCCTATGACAGACGATTGGTCGATCTACCTAAAAAGACGCAACTCTAAGCTTTGATACTACTAAATGTAACTCTTCAGATCGATAGGGAAACCCGATCTGATCTTAGTTGTCACACTAAGGTCACAAGAGCAACCCATAGTAAAATTTCAAATAAACAAATTGTTAAACATTTAAAATCATAAAACAAATTCTGAATTAAAACATAATTTCTAAAAACAATTCGAATAATAAGAAAAATCATGGTTTAAGTTACAATACAAGTTTCAGACTCTGATATAAAAACAAGACATGACATACATGCCCCCTAATTACACGAGTACCGTACTCTGTAAGCAGTGCCAAAAGAACTCCCATACTGATGTTGACAATTGACCATGTTCAAACATTTAGAACTTGTGATGATAAAACAACATTAGCTTGGAAAAGCTCAGTAATACAGAACTACAACGGATGCTATAAGCACAACTGGCATAAGGCTATACATAAACTGACTTGATGAGCTTGGTATCGACAAGCTCCAAATATGATATGAAAATTTATATTACTGTTATACTTTAGGGTAATAGAACTGTTCTTGATTTAATCTTTAGATTATCAAATATGAGGTCTATAACCAAGATAATAAGAAGAGAGCTAGGTTTCAAAATTTGAGACGAGGAGTTTAATGTGTTCCAATAAGTGCAGATAAAAAAATCATTTCATCTAGTTCTGATAAACAGAAAACAAGTTATAAGAGCAACCATAGTTTTCATGCAAGACTATCTACCCTCCAACCGAAGTCCTAAATAAAGTTCCCATAACTGCATCAAATACTGGCATTAACCCAGGCCCAAGGGTGTGAGTACCATCCTAAGGGAATACCTTAAGTCTGGGTAGAATTACCCTAGCCATAGCATAGGAACCGAATGCGGGCGAAATTACCCTAGTCGAAGCATAGGAACTTTAAACGGGCAGAATTACCAGCCAGATCAGGGCTGAATCTTCATAGACTTCATATTATAACCCAAGTACCCCAGTGCATCGGTTCAAGCAGTATTATAATATGTAGTAATTAATATACATATTCGTATTCAATTAAACAATAACCATTGATCATGCTTGTCATATCGGGTACTAGGGCATACATCAAACATACAATATAATCATACTCATGTAAAATCGGCATGTTATTCATATGCACATGATCAATTTAATAAAACATTTAAACTGTAACACCCTTACCAGTATTTATTAACCAATTCTAGTATAGAATGTCACATAATATTTAATTGTATTTTATACTAACCAATTTAATCAAAAACAATACCTTTCAAAAAATATTATTTATCGTATAAAATTAATTACTAATTTTTAACCAGTCAAATTGCTTCCGTTTTCAGGCAACAACTTGGCAGTTTGTAACTACACATTTTAATTAAGTAAACTACCTAAAAACTACCTAAACTAAAAATGATCTTAAATACTATAAAATCAAATTTAGAAATTTACCTGATTTTCGTTACTAGTAATTTCTTTAAACTAATATAAACTACATTATAAAGTAACCAATTATCTAGATATTAATATTACAAGCCATATCTAGACCAGGTAAAGTAAGTTACTAATATTTTATACATGCCAACTAGAGAAAATCAAAATACATCAAAGATGTAATATATCGAAATAACTATTATCCTGCTAAATGATGACGTCGATGCTCCTTACTCCTGACCGGGATTACTACCTATGCTCGAAAACCATCACACGTTAAGTATACGCTTAGTGAGGCTTTATAATTATGTAACATAAATTGACATGCTTGAATTATAACAATAATAAAATAAACATGCAATTTGATCAATACTCTTTTATTTCCTTATGTTAATCAAATATTAACATAATATATTTCGGATTCATAAATCTTATTAATATTCTTGCCATTATCCGAGAGTTTACCCACTCTCTAAATTATTTACTATATATTATTAAATAAATTATTATCCAGTATAGACTGAGGACTTGAGTACACGAGTCAAAACCGCACCAAAGTGCTAATAAATTGCACTGAAGTGCTAAGAGACCGCACATAAGTGGTAAGGAACCACACCTAAGTGTTAATAAACCGCTGGACTCTATGGCATGCCAATTATACTCTATACCTCAATTACTTATTTGGGCATATTTTCCAATTCCATATTCGATGCATCCATGGCAATATAATTAAATAATGAGCAGTTCATACCCTAAATATAACACAAACATATCAAAATTAAATTACCTGTGATCAATGCATGTAATTTTTCTACCTTTGACAATTCTCAATATGTCAAATATAAATTCATGATATAATTATCAAGCATTTATTAATAAAGTAGACTTATTGTAATCACTCATTTTTACCGGGTTTTAGTGTTATTAGTATTATTTTAATAATATTATTATTAATATAAAATTAGTGAAAAACCAAAAAATAAATAATAAAAAAAATATATTATTAAAAAAAGAAAAGAAATTGCGTGGAACATGTTACTCCACGTCACCCAAAATACCCACCCCTTGCCTATATAAAGGCTTGCATGTGGGCAGCCAATTTGGAAAAAAATTACACGCCAAAAATTGCCAACAAATTGGCAATGAAATTGGCTCCCCAATTTCTATTTTGGATCCGATCTAGTTAATATTTTCGGAGAGGTCGTGGTAGATCCCAGTGGGGTTCAGTCGGGGTTCGTTATCCGAGCTCCTAGTTAGGTATATTTTCTTCTCTTTTTATTTGTATTATAATTTTATAATTTAATGAAGTATTAGTTAATTTAAAATCGTGTTCCTTTTTACTTTGTATGTTTATTTATGCTTTAGATTAATATTTATTATGTTTTAAATTTATGTTTTATATTAATATTTTATTCATGTTAAATTTGTTTTTTATTTATGTGTTAGATTAATATTTATGAATGTTAGTATTTTATCTATGTTAGATTTGTTTTCATTGATGAGTTAGAGTAGTATTTATGCATGTATGTTTTAGATTAGTATTTATTTATGTTTTAAATTCATGTTTTAGATTAATATTTCATTTATGTTAGATTTGTTTTTATTTATGTGTTAGATTAATATTTATGAATGTTAGTATTTTATCTATGTTAGATTCGTTTTATGTGTTAGATTAATATTTATGTATGTATGTTTCGGATTAGTATTTTATTTATGTTAGATTAGTATTTTATTATATTAGTATTTATTTATATTTTATCACTTTGTATTTATTTTGCTTTCTAAGGTTGCATAATGGAATATAAATTGTCAATGCGGTGTCCTTTTATCTGAGCGTAAACGGGGCTAGTATCAGGCGTAGTGATAGTGGTTGGGCGTTTACTCTCGGATAACGGGGCCCTTAAAATTTACTCACAATTATAACCGAATTTTAAATTAATCGTCACTTTAATCCGGAAAGTTTAATATTAATAAAGCGGTAATTATTAAAGTACCAATTTTGGGCGGTGTGGGGGTGCTAATCCTTCCCCATCCGTAACCGACTCCCGAACTCAAAGTTTTTGAATCTATGGTTTTATGGTGTCTGGCCTACCTAAGTGGCCGGTGGCGACTCCAATTTCTAATAAAACGCGTGGGTTTTTTAGCGAAAGACAAACGGACTTTGGCTTCGGTATTTTTTAGCGAAGATGGCGACTCCATCGGGATATTTTTTGTTTTTCAAAAACAAAAGAGAGAGTCAAGCTTTTTCAAATAATTACCACTTTACTAATATTAGAAGTTCCAGATTAAAGTGACTATTAAATTAATATTCGGTTGTAATTGCGCATTTATTTTAACGCATTTAAAATTTGGCATATAAACCCGTTTGTAAGTGGGGGGGAAAACGCTAATGCTTTCGTGGAGATATCGTTCTCCCGTGTAGGCCTAGCAAGTACCTTCGGGGCTCGAGTACCTTATGCTTTCGTAAGGATATCGTTCCTTCGTGCAGGCATAAGCGAATGGGTCCCCCTGAATTGAACCCGGTTAAAAGGAGCCTATAATGGGTGATGATCGGGGGCCTTGCTACCCTTAGTAGGGGACAGCAAGGACAATTCAGGTACCTCCTAGCACCAACAATGCATATAGAGAACATAGAAACCCACCCTATAGAGCCATGCGGATAACCTTAGGTGTTTTAGACTGGATAAATAGGGTTGTTTTGTTTGTTTACCTTATTTAATTTGTCCTTTTATTTATGTATTTATTATTTTTATCCGGTACTAACTCATTTCTTTTTTGTGTTTTATTTTTATTTTTATTTTACACATACTTTTGTTGCATTATCATTGCATCTACATTACATAGAGGCGTTGATTCAAGTGGTTTGCCCGATTAGAAAATCTTTCATCATGGAAAAAAGGTGTCTTAGGAAGGACGACATCGATCCAGTCGCGTGACATCGGTCAGAAATTAATCAACAGATCCGAAGTAACGATTTGTTGAGCAAGCGTGTAGTGCCAAAGTATACACACGAGACCCTGATGGTGGACATACAACGAGCTACAATTTGTGTGAATTACCAAGGTTTATCAAGTTGCTCAAAGCTATCGAGGAGCTAAGAGGTAGAGCTAGGGCTTATGTGTAGAACTTTGTTTTGTAATTAAGACTTTTTGTAATAGAGACTCTTTTTGTAATATGGACTCCTTTTGTAATATGGACCTTTTTTTTAATCTGGACCCTTTAATTCCCATGAAAGTCGTTCGAAAGAGTGATTACCAGCGGAATCAACGCCTTTATTTGCGTTCATGTTGCATATCATGACATGGTGTTAATTCAAGAACAGTTCATTAAAAGGCTTTCAAAATAGAAAAAGTATGTTTTGCCAGAAACGATAATATTACAGTATCAAGTTAGGCCGAGCAAAGACCAATCGTGAAAGAAGACGGTACGATAGAAAGGCACGTGTGACACAGAAGATTCAGTCAGGGCCGCAGAACCCCAATTTTAAATCTTCACATTTGACCATTTTTTAAAAAATCTCAGATTTTAATTTAACTCATTTAAAAAAAAGAATTTTTTTTTTGAAAATATTATTATTTTGCTTTGAAACTTCTTCCCTCATAAAACTTTCAGAATAATAATAATAACAAAAAGAAACCTAAAAGTTTCATTTTTAAGTAAGTTAAAACTTTTTGATAAAAAAGGGGGAATTTTTAAACCAAATGATCCTTGATAATTTTAATTTAAACCCCAAAAAGTTTTAAAGTACTCCCCTAGGATCAATAGAATCCATCCCTGTTTAGACGTATTATTCGTTTGCACCCAGATCTACAGAAGAAAAGATATTGTCTGCATTATGCCTGCACTTGTTGATAAAGATCATGACGTCACGAGTCCATGGAATAGAATAAAAGGAGAAGACGAAGTCATCCATCATCCTGAAGACGACGTCGAGACGTGGAGCACAGGTTTTGCTTTCCGAAGTTGAGGTCTCCAGAATAAATCCAATTGTTACCTGTAATTCATTATTAAGTTATGGCAAATAGACATTTTCTCTATTGAAAGTTTTTAAAAACTGTTCGAGAATCAACATCGCATTTGCATGCATTCTTGCATTTATAGGGAATTGATTCCCGAAGTGGTTCCTCAAATCTCAGAAATCGTTCATAATTGGCAAAGGGTCGTCTGTCAGATATTAGAGGGCACGGATGCAGGGTTCTGTCAAGAGTAAGATCAGAGACAATAGAAGAGGAACCATCTGAAGACTTCAGGTCAAACACGGTAATGAGACACGATACTGGTAATGAGCAAAGTAAAGTGCAAGAATTGAAAGAAGCAGAGGGAAGAAGTGATGAATCAGATGAATAATTTGACGAAAGGTAAGCGATCATCGAATCGAAAGAAGAACCGATTAAGGATCAGAATAGAAAGCGGGATATTCAGAATTCTACCTCTAAGCTAGATAAATACGACAAATTGAACCCTTTTGTGATCCGCATCAGTAAACAGGCAGAAGGTATGTCTGAGTTGGGCTTTCAAAAAAGTAGAGCTCGGTCCAGAAGAAACCCGAGAAGCAAGTAATGAAAAGTACATCTCGATTCTTGTAAGGTGCACTGAACTACTATTAATGTTCATCGTGAAGAGCCTTATTACCTCGGTGAAGTTTCTAGCGAAGAGACAGTCTTATCTAAAAGATTACGACACCGTTTACGAAGTTTGGGACACAGTATTGAGGTTTGTGGGGCCCTGAGGAACAAGTTTAAGATCTTATCACAATGAGAATTGTGGGTTTCAAAGACGGAGTTCCCCAACTCTATAGTAAGCTAACAATCACCCAAGGGGCAAAGTCGAGGAAGAATCGATATCCAGGACAAAGTTCAAGTAATACCGAAGTGGGTCACTCAAGCGAGTTAAATTTGAAGATCGGAGATAGGGGCATCCCAAGAGAGGAATATTCTTTCGAGTTCAGCCAGCTCAGATAAGAGAGAGATAACTTGGATAAAATTGAATTTGCAGAATGATCACCAGAAGCTTTACTGAGTGTTTAAGAATATCAGATTGGGCCACCTTTAAAGAATAAACGGTGTTGTCCAGTTGAAGAGTGACTCAGAATATTGGAAGAAGAGAAACTAGTCAAGCAAGAATCAAGTCAGGCTGTTATTAGGTAAGTTTGAGGAAATTGGGATTAGGTACGACAGTCTCCAAAGATGAGCTATAGAATAACTTAGCCATTAACAAGAGTTTTGGAAACAAGTTTACGACAGAGCAATGACAATCCAACACTCTTCAGTAGGAAAGGACAACTTCCAAGCTGCGAAAGACTAAGCATAGGATAGATGAAGACTCGAAGATCGATATTACTCGAGCAGGTAAGGTGGCTCAACAAGGTGGCAGGCTTAGTCAGAACATGGACCAAGTGTTGGACTACAGAGGCAAGCTGACCAGACTACTAGATGAAGAAAGTAGGCACTAAAGCTTATCAGTAACTGTAAATATCTAATATATGATATAATGAAACCTTTTGGCCTCAATGAACGTCGTTCTATGGGGATCACTTTTGGAATCAATACCTTATTGCATTCATGTTTATATTTTAGGATTGCATTGCGTTGCTTTGCACGATCCTGGCATGTTTTACATGACATTATCATTACCTTGCATTATTATTACCTTGCATAAATTTTATGAGGAGTAATTCAAAAACCAATTAGGGTTTTATCATGGATAAAAGAATTGAAGACACTAAAAAATCAAGATTCGAGTAGTTAAAAGATGGGCTCGAGAGGAAAAAAGAAAAAAAGAAGAAGTTTGATGCCTTCGATGCAAGAAAACTCTGTTTGAACCCTGGTTTGGTCGTTCCTCTAGATTCCAAAGATTCCCAGATTTGCGCATGATAACGGAACAAGACGCCCCAAGATTCACTCGACCATATTCTGCAAAAAGATGGAGGGCTGCATTGAAAAATTGCTGATCCACTACTTCCCCGACAGTCTAGCAGGCCCTACCCTGATATGATATGCTTTGGACCCAGCACCAAGTCGTCAGTATCTCTAGGGTACGAAGATGAAACCTGATGAAAGCTTCAAGGAATGTGCTTTGAGGTGTCTGTGTTTAGCGACCCAGGTGCAGCCTCCCGCAGATGAAAAGAAAAGTGACTTCCATACCACCTTTCTTATTTCATCTTTAATAAGATGCTCGAGAAAACGAAGGCCAGCTTTGAGGACTTCATGACATTCGGAGAGAGAAATAAACATGCACTCCGGGACCTAAGTTTAAAGACCAGACCTGCCTAGGAGCAGAAGGAAAGAAAAAGATAAATGGGTACCACTTTCGAAGGTTATCGTGATTGTAAGAGAAGAAGACAGGCAGATTCCTCCGAATCACCGAGAAAATTCCTCGAACAAGTACATATTTAGAGATATTCAGAGTATTCCATCTCGGACATATGGCCTTATCTGGTCAAGGTATATGTGAGTTTTACATTGAGGCGCTGGGGCATGACACTAAGAAATTTGGGGTCATTAATAAAAAAATCAAGAAGCTGGTCGACGAGGGAGTCATGACGAGAGAGTTGATCCAGCAAGGAAAAACAATAGAAGTGACACAAGCCTACACTACAAAGGACCGTAATGAGTTAGTACTCGGGAGGTAGTCCGGAGGTCCCTATGGTTTTCCCATCAGTTCACAAAGAAATGCTCAATGCTTTGAAAGAAGAAAAAAGTGAAAAAAACTCTCAAACAGATATTTTTAGAATTAAAAATCACATTTCCATTTAGAAAAGCATTTTTACATTCTTGATTCTTTAAACATTTTATTTTTATGGGGTAGTTTTCCCTTATGCATATACATGCATTTTTGAATGGAAATATGTATATATCATTTCTATACCAGGTCCTCGAATTTTGAATGCAACAGTACATTTGCTTCAGATCCAAAGATCAACTCTAAGTCGCATATATTTAGAAGAGATTTAATGTTGTGGGGATACTGTAAATGTAAGTATCTGCTAGTTTACTTAGGCCAAAAGAGGAACAAAGCGAGTGTTTAGACAATGGGCAGTTCCCATTTTAAGAATTTATCTTCTCAGGCACTTGTCTTTTAAGATCCTTGAAACGAAAGTTGACCCTAAACCTCTACCCCGTGAAGGCATTCTCAGGACATCTTTGAATTTGACCACGAATGATATTCTTTTACTTTACCAGAAGACAGAAATAAGTCCAGACAGATTGGATACGAAGATCAGAAAATCATCAGAAAAAAGTGGTTGAAAACATGGATATGTCCAAACGAAAAACCAAAGAAAAGAAACGGCAATCGGAAAGCCGAAGCAATCCAGATCGAGTAAATATCAGAAGAGCTGCAGAGAGACAAGTGATTCGAGGATATATTCATAGACTCGAATAAGAAGAAAGAGATTCAATGCTAAAAACTTGAAAAAGAAGAAAGAGATTCAATGCTAAAAAGAAAAAAAAAAAAGAAAAAAGAGAAGAAAAGAAAAAATAAAATAAAAAAGAAGAAGAAAAAATGAGCGAAAGAAAAAAGGAAAAAGAAAAAGAAATAAAGAATACTGTATATGCTTCACCCACGGATCAAACAATACAAGAACAAGACTTCAACTATGAGCAAGAGGCACAAGGAATCCACATTTCAAGTAAATATCAGTTTTGAAAATTAGTATAGAAGCTCGAATTGAAACCAAGTCAAGATAAGTCGGCCCGAAGATTTCCAATTTCGAAAAAAAATGACCTCCAGGGTGAAAACCCAAAAATGGGCAGTCTAAAGTGATCCTGAAAATGAAGAAAAAGAGTAGTCTACCTGAGCCTACTGGCATCAATATCCAACCAAAATACACTGAAGGAAGTGACCTCTAGGGTGAAAACCTAAAAATGGGCAGTCTAGAGCGATCCAAGAGAAAAGTGAAAAAAAAGAAAAGAAAAAGAAAATAAAAGAAAAGAAGAAAGAAAGAATAACATTTCATCTGGGCATGCCAATCACAAGAATTCCCAGAAATGTATTCGTAGTCCTTCATTCAAGAAATCTCAGTTTCGAGAAGTATTAGAGGATCAAACATTATTGAACAGAAAACGAACATCGGTATATAGCCAGAATGCAAGGCAGCCTACAATAAAAAGAAATGAAATGAACTCTATGGTGAAAACCTGAAAACGGGCAGTCTAGAGTGATCCAAAAAAGGGAAGGAATAATAGGCATATCCAAGTTACACAAGTACAGAAATATTGTTTCACTTAACCATAAACCAAAGGCCTACATTACAAGCCCCCAAAGACTATTCTGGTCATCCATAGATATCCAAGTTGAATGAGAATGTCTTCAGATTTCATTCCGCCTATAAGGGTTAACTTTGCTTCAAGGAACGTCAAACTTCGAAGTGCTTGATCGACACCCAAATGAGGGAAGGATGGGGCATGGTGAGATAGTGAGATTAAGAGAGCCACCTTAAACGGGGTAGAAACTAGGTAGGGTTGTTCCTCTCAAAAGCATATTAGATCAGAAGAAACTATACATTGGCATATATCTCCACAATGGTCAAGATCTTCTAAATATGAGCTTCATTAGAGTCGATCTCTGGAAACTTGAAGCATATGCGCTATGGTGTTTGATATTTCGGGGGCAAACATGTTTTAAAAGGTTTGACATTTTCTCCCAAAGTTTTGATGTTTACCATTTCCCCCAAACATTAGTTTTTAAAATGTTTGGCAATATACTTCGAATTTTGTTTAACACTCTTCAAACATTAATTTTTTAAAAAAAATGTTTGGTCCTTAAAAAAGAAGAATAAAAGAAAAATATGTTTACCATTTGTTCCAAACAATGTTTTCAAAATGTTTGGTATCCCCTCCAAGTTGTGATTTTCGAAATGACTGTTATCTTTTCAAACAATCATTATTTTTTGAAATATACACAAGTAAATTGCCTTTTGCATTACTTTAAAAATGAATGATGATAAAATTTAAAGCATAGGGACTGAGAGTTAGTTACCGTCGAAGTGCTACGAGAATATCAAGGATGAGCTCAGGGGATGGAAGCATTTTGGCTCACCCTGGTGACTAGAAATAGATCAAGGCTCTGTATGATGGGTCAGAAAATTCAAAGCAATGGAGCCCGTGGTTGAATGGGGCAACGCCAAGCGAAGAAGATGACAATGGTTCTTATAAGAATAATATAAGAACCAGAGGATCATTTATGAAGATGGGTGATAACCCCGAAAACAAGAAAATCCTTCCGCACAAAAGGTTTAAAAGCATGTTCAAATGAGGATTTAAGAGCATACAGTGAAGAAGTAAAGAGATGAAGAAATCTGCGGAACGACCTTTCAGGGTGTAAGACTTTAGGACAAAAAGAGAGCAAACAAAAAAAGAGAAGAAATAAGAAAAAAAGAAAAGAAAGTGAGAAAAAAGATGATAAAAAGAAGAAAAAAAACAAGAAAAAGTGAAGAAAAAGAAGAAGAAAGCACGACATTGCATGCATCATATAGTTAGGGGCATGTCAATTTTTGCTTGGACAGGTACTTGAAGAATTATCAAAGAGTATTAAGAAGCGGATTCAAAATTCGAAGAAAGTTTGGCAGCCATTTTCGGTGTGAGTCCCCAAATTTAAAGAAAGTTTTGGCAGCCATTTTCGGCGTGAGTCCCCAAATTTAAAGAAAGTTTCAGCAGCCATTTTCGGCGTGAGTCCCCAAATTTAAAGAAAGTTTTAGCAGCCTTAGCAGCGTGAGTCCATAAAGATCAGCAACCATTTTCGGCGTGAGTCCCCAAATTTAAAGAAAGTTTTGGCAGCCTTAGCAGCGTGAGTCCAGAAAGATCGGTAACCATTTTCGGTGTAAATTCCCAAATCTGAAGAAAGGTCGGTAGCCATTTTTGGCGTGAATCCCAAAATTTGAAGAAAAATTTCGACAGCCTTAGTAGCGTGAGTCCAGAAAGATCGGTAGCCATTTTGGCGTGAATCCCAAATATGAAGTTAAAGGTTCTATATAGGAAGAATCCACCGCTTCGAGGCTTCAGGAGCTGAAAGTTTTATATAGGAAGGGCTTGCAGCTCTAGGGTGAAGACTAGCAGTTCTATATAGGAAGAACTCCCAGCTGAAGGAATTCACCCATGACACAAAAGGTTTTATGTAGGGAAAACCCGCTGTGTTGAAGGCGAAGAGTCCTATATAGGAAGGGCTCTGAGCTTTACTGTCTTAGAGTGAAAGGTTCTATATAGGAAGAACATGTAGCTCCGAGATTTCAGAAGCTAAAAGTTCTATATAGGAAGGATTGGCGGCTCCCATGTTTGAAGACTATCAATTCTATACAGGAGGAACTCCCAGTCAGAAGAACCCATCCGTGGCACAGAAGGTTTTATGTAGGAAAAACCAGCCGCGTTGAAGGCAAAGAGTTCTATATAGGAAGGACTCCAAGCCTTACCGTCTCAGAGTGAAAAGTTCTATATAGGAGGGACTCATAACTTGAGGCTTCACAGTGAAGGGTTCCATATAGGAAGAGCCTGTAGCTCCAAGATCGAAGGGGGAAGAAGTTATATAGGAAGAACTTACAAGCTTGAAGATTCAGCTAAGGAAGAGCGGAGAGTTCCAGAAGAACACGTGATTCTGAAGCCAAAGACGAGGAAGTAGGTAAAAAATGAGCGCTTTTGATCTTTGCTTTGTCCTCGTTTCACAAGAACAAGCAAAGAGGGGCAATTGTAATCACTCATTTTTGACCGGGTTTTAGTGTTATTAGTATTATTTTAATAATATTATTATTAATATAAAATTAGTGAAAAATAAAAAAAAAATAAAAAAAAAATATATTATTAAAAAAAAGAAATTGCGTGGAACAAGTTGCTCTACGTCACCCAAAATACCCACCCCTTGCCTATATAAAGGCTTGCATGTGGGCAGCCAATTTGGAAAAAAATTACACGCTAAAAATTGCCAACAAATTGGCAATGAAATTGGCTCCCCAATTCGCTGGCCGGGGTTGGGGGGCAGTGCCCTCGACCCCAGTTGGTTCGATCTAACATTCGATCGGGGTTCTATTTTGGATCCGATCTAGTTAATATTTTCAGAGAGGTCGTGGTAGATCCCAGTGGGGTTCAGTCGGGGTTCGTTATCCGAGCTCCTAGTTAGGTATATTTTCTTCTCATTTTATTTGTATTATAATTTTATAATTTAATGAAGTATTAGTTAATTTAAAATCGTGTTCCTTTTTACTTTGTATGTTTATTTATGCTTTAGACTAATATTTATTATGTTTTAAATTTATGTTTTATATTAATATTTTATTCATGTTAAATTTGTTTTTTATTTATGTGTTAGATTAATATTTATGAATGTTAGTATTTTATCTATGTTAGATTTGTTTTCATTGATGAGTTAGAGTAGTATTTATGCATGTATGTTTTAGATTAGTATTTATTTATGTTTTAAATTCATGTTTTAGATTAATATTTCATTTATGTTAGATTTGTTTTTATTTATGTGTTAGATTAATATTTATGAATGTTAGTATTTTATCTATGTTAGATTCGTTTTATGTGTTAGATTAATATTTATGTATGTATGTTTCGGATTAGTATTTTATTTATGTTAGATTAGTATTTTATTATATTAGTATTTATTTATATTTTATCGCTTTGTATTTATTTTGCTTTCTAAGGTTGCATAATGGAATATAAATTGTCAATGCGGTGTCCTTTTATCTGAGCGTAAACGAGGCCAGTATCAGGCGTAGTGATAGTGGTTGGGCGTTTACTCTCGGATAACGGGGCCTTTAAAATTTACTCACAATTATAACCGAATTTTAAATTAATCGTCACTTTAATCCGGAAAGTTTAATATTAATAAAGCGGTAATTATTAAAGTACCAATTTTGGGCGGTGTGGGGGTGCTAATCCTTCCCCATCCGTAACTGACTCCCGAACTCAAAGTTTTTTAATCTATGGTTTTATGGTGTCCGTCCTACCTAAGTGGCTGGTGGTGACTCTAATTTCTAATAAAACGCGCGGGTTTTTTTTAGCGAAACGGACATCGCTACACTTATCACAAGTCTTTCAAACGATAAATCTTAAAATTTTCCATGCATAAAGATGCACTCACCTTGACACTTTATGCTTTGTCAATATTCACTAGCCTCACTAAGTTCAACTTTGATCCCGTTCCTTTCCTTGAGTGCTAACTCGATCTTGATTTTGTTCACAGTCTTGAGTAGGGTGTTTCGGCCAAGCTTGAGAAAGATGAAGAGATTTCTTGATTTTTCTTTTTTGACTTAATTTAGGCCATTTGTCCATTATTTAAAGTATTTCTAATTAAAAAATTCTTTTTATGGCAAAATGACTATCTCGCCCCTTTAATCCAAGGTTCCATGATTTGCCACATGTCACTTTGATCATCCAATGGCCCAAATTAATTCAAGGAGTTAGTGATTACCAACTTTGCCCTTTCCATCTTCAAAAATTACCATCTTGCCATTTTTTCATCCAATGGCTAAGATTAAACATGGAAAAGTAATCTTTAATCCAATGATCCATATTAATTTCCATTAAAATAAGGCATGGAAATGACCCTTTTACCCTTGCCTTATTTTAATAAAATATCTCATAAAAGATTTCTCATTTATTCGATTAAATCTGATTATTCGGATTTTTTCCGAACTTCAAAGCTTTATAGCTCTTAATACAAACTCAGTATCAAAAATCTGTATATCATGAAAATGCCACTCTTGGGGGTGAACTATTCATTTACGGGACTAACTTACATACTTTTGAAAATTACAACTTGGTTCCTAAACTTTTCAAAGTTTACACTTTGGCACCAAACTTTTCAAATTTTACATTTTGGTCACCAACTTTTCAAGCATTTCATTTTGGTCACTAACCGAAATTTTGAGGTATTACAATTCTCCCCCTTAAGAAAATTCGTCCTCGAATTTTCCTGAATACTAGATTGAAAAAGATGCGGGTATTGCCTTTTCATTGATTTCTCAAGTTCCCAAGTAGCATCCTCTACTTTGTGATTTCTCCATAACACTTTGATTAGAGGAATCTTATTATTTCTTAACTATTTTTCTCGATGAGCTAATATTCTCACAGGCTCCTACTCGTATGTCAGATCTTGCTGAATCTCGATTTCTTCCGGTGTAATGGCATGTGACGAATTTGATCGATACTTTCTCAGCATGGATACATGAAAAACATCATGGATCTTACTCATCTCAGGTGGCAATGCTAACTGATATGCCACTGGATCAACCCTTTTTAGAATCTCATACGGGCCGATGAATCTTGGACTAAATTTGCCTTTTCGTCCAAAGCGTAACACTTTTTTATAGGGTGATACTTTCAGACCGGTTAAGTGATTTGCATTCAAAGGCCTTCTTTATCACCTTCCTGCATCCTTCCTTTTCTAGTCATGAATTAATAAACTTGAGGGTCTTGGACCCCAATCAATTTCTTCAGAAAATCACATAACAGGTGAGTGATCCGAGATAGAACGATGCAGCCCAATCTTGAATAAGTTCCTTAAAATGAAGGACCCAAAATTCATCCACTAGAAACCTATCTAATCTGCTGCTTCTATTGAAAGGACCAAACCATGTGAATTTTTTATCGGTCATTGGTAAATCAATGAAATTGCAGCCTTCAATGAACTGGTTGAGATTATCAGACTGATTTCCCAACACATTCTCACATCTACTGCGCTCGCTCCTGTTTCTCATAGCATTCGCACCGCTTTTACAGCACTCAACTCCTTCCAAAGTAGTTCCTGACCAGCCGCATCGCACGGTGCATACACATTCACCAATACTAATTTCACATTGTTTTCATGCCAAACACCTTCCACCAGTATGTAATTTTTCTTCACAAACGAGCTATCTGCCTTGAATTTTGACTTGTCCCACACGGTAAATAAACCCCTTGATCTCCCATCAGAATCGAACACTCTGAATACCAATTCATCATCAAACCATAATTTACAGACTTCGTCTTTCAAAAACGATGGTTTCTTCGTTTCCAGTATGAAAATTACCTCTGCCTTCTGCGTAACCACCGGTCTCCTCACTGTAGAGCACTTCACCTCAGACCCGATTCCCCTAACATTCCACGTAATCAACCTCATCTCATGCAATTACCGCCAAGAGCAGACTAGTTTACCTTTCAGCAATGCCAGCTATATCTAATATTGCCGCATCTTCATCACCCACAATCTGTATTCCAATTTTTTTCCCAATCTTTAAAGCTTTTCTAGCCTCCCTCGTCTGAATATCCCATCTTGACACTAAATCCGACTCTGATAATGACCTGCTGGAAAGTTCTGATTCTTCTTGATATTTTTCTTCCTTCTTTCCTCTTCTGCTCATTCGGTCCCTCTTCCTTTTTTCTACTTCCGTCAAAACTTTATCCTGAAATTCTTTTAAAGAACTATATCTCTTCCCTTTGATTTTTTTCTTCGATAATTCAGGAAAGCAAGCCCTTGGTTCTTCTCCTTCTTCTAAGCACATACACGTTTGTCTTCCCTACTTTTTTAAAACTTGCCACACCTTTGTTTTGCTCATCTACAGCAGCTTCCCAGTCAGACTTATTCTTGGTGTTTTTCTCTGAAAACTTTTTAGGGATTAAGTCATTCTCTACATGAAGGCCCATAGATTTTAAACCGTCCACTGCCTGTTAAGATAATCCCTCCTTAACGGGTCACACTCCAAACCCCCTTCCCCACTGATGGGCTTGAGGCCTGCTACATCCTCAACTTCCTCAGAATTATTTGCATTACCCATTTGCCCTGCATTTAAAAATTCATTTTGAATTATCACGTTTTTTCCCACCAGCGCTCCCTTTCCAGATGATGCAGCATTTCCTTATTCATGCTGCCTTTAATATCACATTCACCCAAGAGCCTATTTGCCTTCAATTCTGCAGAAGAACATTCTTTATTGTGCTCCTTTCTAATTAACATAACATTAATATCATCAGTCCTCGAGTTAGGAGAACATGTATTCTTTTTTTTCGGTGACTGATCCTGGCTGGATTCCGTCGAGGATTCTGCTTGGCTGTGCCTGCCACAACTTGTAGGTTCTCCATCTTTCTTTGAAGACACAACATACTTCGGGGCATCTGACAAACCAATCTCCATCACTCTCACCTTGTACAGGATCGACTCAACTTCAACTTCTATAATCTCCAAGATTTTCTCCAGATGCTCTGTTGTTATTAGAACTGTCACCTTCTCACAATCCTTGCATCGGTTTGCATTTTCCCCCAAGGCTTCAAACGAACCCCATAACTCTGCAACTCTTTTAAGAGTTACTAGGTTCCAACAGTGTAAAGGCATCCCTGTCACCTCAATCAAAGTTGCTCTCTCAACCTGAACCACTTCCTCCGACCAGAATGATATCTCCACGAAAATCTCCTTGAGATACGACCAATTTAAATCCTCCAGCATCATGAATAGTCCTTCATTTTCAATGGATATCAAAAACGTTTTTCCTCCCATCTGTTTAACTGATATCTCTCCAAGACCCCATTCTAGCAACCTCATTTGAATACTCATTGTGCTGCACACCGTAGCCATTTTTCCAACCAGACACCTTTTATATTTCCATAAATCTTCTGTTTCCACATGCCCACTAATTCTTTTAATCCCTGTTATCTCCTTCGAAACTGACGTTTTGGCCGCTTCCTCCACACTTTTCGTTAACCTGATTTACCTTCAGTATTCAGCTTCTCATCTGTGTTTATCGTATGTGGTCTAACTTTCCTCCAATACGCTTGGCGAGTATTAAACTTTGCTCTACTTACAGAAAGTCTGTTGCCATATAAAGAGCCTACATTTAGTCTCTCAGTTGCCCTATCTACATCAATGCTACTGGCGAATCTAACAAAACCAAATCTCTTCCTCTTCGATTTCGTTTGTTCGCTATAAACGCATCCACAACGTCGCCATGCCTCGCAAATACAGGCAATAGACCTTTCCAATGGAGAGCTTGCCCCAGATTTTCCACGTACAACGTTACTGTCTTTGTATTATGTCGCCCTAAGTTACACCGCCCTTCGCCGTATCTGGTTTGCCGGTTCATTTCTTAAAATATAATGGGTTGAGGTACTTTGTACCGTGCAAATTGGCTGGGACGGAATGAAGGTGTCACGTGGTGTGTTTTGTCAACATTTGACTGATGGTGGATGATATCTTATATGTAAATATTATTTTAAAATATTTTATATTTTCGTCATATTTGAAATATCATAAATTCATATAATTTTTTATATGTTAATATTTCTTTTAGTCTAACTTAACCGAAACAAACATAGAAACTAAATCAATCGTGAAGACACCTTTCCTTCCATACAACTACAACTAAATCGAACAACGGTAAAAGCTGTCTCAACTATGATAGGCAATCTTACTTAATTTAGGTGATTATCTTGGTAATATTGTATCTTTAAAAGGTAATTTTTAGAGTAGATAAATTACAGGTCTTTCTATACATACTAAAAGATCAACCCCATATTAGTCATACAAAAGGAAGAAATTGAGCCATGAATAATTCAAACAATTCAGCCATCATTATTGTTGTTCTCCTCATCCTTGCCACTGGTAAAAACCAAATCAATCCTTGCATTTTTATCTATTATTGTGGTCTTTTTAAGAAATTCGGGTTTTGAAATGAATTCTTTTTTATTTTTTTATAACTATGTAAATTCAGGAAATGAGATAATGGCGCAGAGTTCAGGAAGAACATGTGTCGTTCCGTTTGTGCTTCCAAAATGCACAAATAATTTACGCAATAGAGGGTGCGTTCACAAATTCCCACCAAATGGAAATGCATTGTGTCAGGGTACATCCACTTGTCTCTGCTTTCACCCTTGCTCTTAGACGTTGTAATAAGCTTGAATCGGATGCGAAAGAAGAAACTTACAATTTAGACCGGATTGTTCAATATCACTATTGATGTGACATATATGTGTATTGATAACAGGTTTAGACATAGTCCTAAAATCATCAGGTGTTGATGCAAATGAATATTGATGTGTGATTCAAATATTAAAGTCTATTTAATAAGAGGTAAACTTGTATGACTTTATCTAGTACGAAAAATTAAAACTGAAAGATAGATTGTTGATGGATATCTCTCGGTATTTATGTTCTAACACCTTATATAAGGAAAGCATTTTTTCTATTCCTTTTTTATGGGTAAAATACTATTAACGGACTAAACACCGACATTTTTGGCCGACTTATTCACTTGGTTGCTCCAACCGTTTTTAAAATCGCAAGTTTTGGAAAAAATTTCATTTTCATTTTTTCTTTCATTCCGCAACATAAGTGTTGTTGACGGCCATGTTGCTAGAGAAACGTTTCCACTGGTTAAAGCGATTAGCTGGTGTAATCATCGAGGCATCACTTTCTTATTTGAAATTCTAATATTTGAAATTTTTTTCGTTTCTAGTATGAAAATTCTATTTATCATCTTCATGAAGTACCAAAATTTTCTAAAAGTCACGAATTTGACACCTTCATATCATACTCATATAATTCCTTTAGTAACAATTGATTTAGTCGACCACACCTTGAATTTGATCAATTGAGTCCAAAAAGTTAGGTTTTGAAAAGAAACGAGTAATCGAAAGACTAAGGTTTAGGAATCGAAAATCCATAATGTTATGTTGGGGATTTTAAAATTTGAATTTTAGGGTTTCAAATTGGGCTAAAACCGTGCTTCAATTCGATGTTACTTGTACGAAAATTCGTTGAGATACTTCAGTGAAAAATGAGGTACTTTGTACCCTGCGAATTGGCTGGGTCGGGATTAAGGTGTCACGTGGTGTGTTTTGTCAACATTTGACTGATGGTGGATGATATCTTATATGTAAATATTATTTTAAAATATTTTATATTTTCATCATATTTGAAATATCATAAATTCATATAATTTTTTATATGTTAATATTTCTTTTAGTCTAACTTAACTGAAACAAACATAAAAACTAAATCAATCGTGAAAGATACCTTTGCTTCCATACAACTAGAACTAAATCGAACAACGGTAAAAGCTGCCTCAACTGTGATAGGCAATCTTACTTAATTTAGGTGATTATCTTGGTAATCTTGTATCTTTAAAAGGTATTTTTTAGAGTAGATAGATTACAGGTCTTTCTATACATACTAAAAGATCAACCCCGTATTAGTCGTACAAAAGGAAGAAATTGAGCCATGAATAATTCAAACAATTCAGCCATCATTATTGTTGTTATCCTCCTCCTTGCTACTGGTAAAAACCCAAATCAATCCTTGCATTTTTATCTATTATTGTGGTCTTCTTAAGAAATTCGGGTTTTGAAATGAATTCTTTTTATTTTGTTATAACTATGTGAATTCAAGAAATGAGATAATGGCACAGAGTTCAGGAAGAACATGTGTCGTTCCTTTTGTGCTTCCAAAATGCACAAATAATTTATGCAATAGAGGGTGCGTTCGCGAATTCCCACCAAATGGAAATGGATTGTGTGAGGGCACATCCACTTGTCTCTGCTTTCACCCTTGCTCTTAGACGTTGTAATAAGCTCGAATCGGATGTGAAAGAAGAAACTTTCAATTTAGATCGGATTGTTCAATATCACTATTGATGTGACATATATGTGTATTGATAACAGGTTTAGACATTGTCTAAAATCATCAGGCGTTGATGCAATTGAATATTAATGTATGATTCAAATATTAAAGTCTATTTAATAAGAGGTAAACTTGTATGACTTTATATGATACGAAAAATTAAAATTGAAAGATAGATTGTTGATGGATATCTCTCGGTATTTATGTTCTAACACCTTATATAAGGAAAGCATTTTTTCTATTCCTTTTTTATGGGTAAAATACTATTAACGGACTCAAAATCCACATTTTTGGCCGCCTTATTCACTTGGTTGCTCCAACCATTTTTAAAACCGCAAGTTTTGGAAAATTTTCATTTTCATTTTTTCTTTCATTCTGCCATATAAGTGTTGTTGATGACCATGTTACTAGAGAAATGTTTCCACTGGTTAAAGTGATTAACTGGAGTAATCATTGGTGACAGATCTCTTTCTTATTTGAAATTCTAATATTTGAAATATTTTTCATTTCTAGTAAGAAAATTCGATTTATCATTTTCATGAAGTACCAAAATTTTCTAAAAGTCGTGAATTTGACACCGTCATATCATACTCATATAATTCCTTTAGTAACAATTGATTTAGTCGACCACACCTTGAATTTGATCAATTGAATCCAAAAAGTTAGGTTTTGAAAAGAAATGAGTAATCGAAAGATTAGGGTTTAGGAATAAAAATCCTACAATGTTATTTGGGGATTTTAAATTTTGAATTTTAGGGTTTAAATTGGGCTAAAACCGGGCTTCAATTCGGTGTTACCTGTACGAAAATTCGGTGAGATACTTCAGTGAAAAAATGAGGTACTTTGTACCCTGCGAATTGGTTGTGTCGGGATTAAGGTGCCACGTGGTGTGCTTTGTCAACATTTGACTGATTTTGGATGATATCTTATATGTAAATATTATTTTAAAATATTTTATATTTTCATCATATTTGAAATATCATAAATTCATATAATTTTTTATATGTTAATATTTCTTTTAGTCTAACTTAACCGAAACACATAGAAACTAAAACAATCGTGAAGATATCTATCATGTAACCATCTTGTATTATTATTAACGTGTCTGGCTAGAGGCCCATGGAAACCCCGTAGCCTATCTGCACCATAGTGCCTTGTGGAGTACGTACTCGAGAGGACGCTCTTTGCTCCTCATATAAGGACGCTCTTTGCTCCTTATATTAAAACACCTTGTTAGTGCCAATTGCACCGTCGGCTTGGATCCCCAGGGTGTATCTTGTTTCATTTTAATCTTGTTATTATCCATATTCCATGTATAGACATGCATTGCCATTATGCATAATGCATCATCATTTATGCAAACAATAATTCGTACCTGGTATTCAATCAAGCTTGCCATGTCGAGCATTGTATCATATCATGTATTATAGAGAAATGCAATGCCATTTTCAATGTAATACAAACATTTAGAAATGCACTCACCTGGGCCATTTATTAACTTGCCTCACTAAGCTCTATTCGAACTTTTCATTTATAGAACCTCGAACCTTCTTTTGATTTGAATCCAACTTCAATTATTACATGAATATAAATAAACATTTGTTAGATTCACCTCTAATAATATTTTTATCAAACTATCAAATCATTCACATTAAAATTTTCCATAAATTTCCTTTCTTTCTTATACTTTCAAAAACCTCATTTTGGTCCTTAATAACCATTTTGAACTTCAAATAATTCTTATGAACTTGATAACCAGCATTAGATACAAAATATCTAAATTTTCATTTTTCTGACAGCTTTGTAAAACCTTCAAAGATTTATTTCTATAAAATAATCTAAAACTCAGAATTCGATTCCGTTTATTCTGAAAGAAACTAGATTCAATAAGATTTTTAGCCATATAAACTAATAGCCCATATTCAACTTGTACAATTTATGGCAAATTTTCAAAGTCAATTTCAAGTGCTAATTTCGGAACAGACTGGTGCTCTATTTTCTTATCTTTCGTCACTTAAAAATTCATATCTTTTGAGTCGGAACTCGAAATCAGTTTTCGTCTATTGGAAACAAAACTAGACAAACATATATTTATTTCGGTATAAAATTCACTATCTAACCATTTTTGTAGAATTTTTGATGAATTTTCAAACTCATTGCCAAAAATCCAGTTTTTACACAGTTTCCATAAATAACTTCTACCTTTTATACTAACTTTTCTACTTATTTTTACCAAATGTTCATTATGGTCCTTAATGACCATTTTGGACATAAAACAGTTGTTCAAACTCAATTTGAAAAATTTCCAATACTATCTCTTCATTTTGGACTAATATCCTTTTAGTCCTTAAACTTTATAAAAATGACATTTTAGTTACTACTTTTATATTTGTATATTTAATTCATGTACAAACCAAATATTTACTCATTTCTAGAAATTTTCCACTCATTTCCAATCCTTATCAATTCAACCTTCACAAAAATTCTTATTTCAAGAAGGTCCCTAAACTTTTCTTTCTTGTCATTTCAACCCTTTTAACTACCTTTCACACTTAAATCATCAAATCCATTAAGAATTCATAAATTTAAGACCAATCCTTTAATTTTTTTGAATTGACAAAAAGGTCCCCTAACTTTCTTGAAATGCTAAATTGGTCTCCCAACTTCCAAAAATTTTCATTTGGTCCCTAATCATCAATTCAAGGTAATTCCATCATAAATAAACAACTCCAATGCTAAAATACAATTTTCAATAATTTCCCCTAATTCTCGACTATTTCAAAATGGTCCCTAAAAATTCAACTTGGGAAATTATTTAATCTAACATCAAAATCAAGTTCTCAACATCATAATCTATTCAATTTCATCCTCGATTTAAATCCCTAACCATAATTCCATATTCTTAGGGTTAGGGTTTATAACTTCAAACATGGAATTAATCCAAATTCAAGCTTGTTTCCATGTCTATAACATAAATTCTACTCAATGCAACTTCAATTTCCATCATAAACTTCTAATTCCATAATCATCTTCATCCATAAACATGAATTATACTTGATTTTATCAAACAAAATTACCATCAAAATGTAGAGAATCAAGCATAGATTAAATTACCTTGATTTGTTTTGCTTGAATCTAGCCTTGATTTTTCTAATTTGGCTTGAAAATTGAAAATTTATCTTTCCCCTTTCTTTTCTCTATATTTCGAATAGCCTACTAAAAGGATGAACAAATTTTGTTCATCTTTTTATCATTTAAACCACATGTTTAAAGTTAAATGAATTTTAAATTCATTTAACTAGTGAAATTACTAATTTGCCCTTTTTATCCAATGGCCAAGATTTAATCTTATCACAAATCAATGGCCATGATAAATCCCATGTGTAATTGGCCTTTCAAAATTGCCCTTAAAGGTTCAAAATATTTTAAAAATGCCATCCATGGCAAATGTCCAATTTGCCCTCCAACTAGTCTTTATTTACAACAAGTCTTGAAAGTTGCCATTCCATCAAAATTGAACCAAATTGGTTCCAATCCAACCGGCAATGTCCCAAAATATCTTAGATTTTTATTTATGGCATTTATTTGATCCAAATATTCGAATTTCACTCAATACGATTTCCAAATTTTCTTCCTTTGAACTTTAAAGCTTTATACCCACTAATATAAGCCTCGTACGAAAAATCCGAGTAGCACGAAAGTGTCACTCTTGGGGGTGAACTATTCATTTACGGGGTTAACTTACATAACTTCTGGAAATTACACTTTGGTCCCTGAACTTTTCCAAAGTTCACACTTTAACCCCTAAACTTTCAAAAATTATATTTTGGTCACTAGTCAAAAGTTGAGGTATTATAATTCTCCCCCTCATAAGAAAATTCGTCCTCGAATTTTCAACACTTACCGGTTTCAAACAGTTGTGGATATTACTTCCTCATTTTCTTTTTCAATTTCTCATGTGACTTCTTCCACTTTATGATTCCTCTAAAGGACTTTAACCAATAGAATTTTCTTGTCGCTTAATTCTTTCATTTTGTATACTAGGATTTTCACTAGTTCTTCTTCATACGTCAAACATGGTTGCAGTTCAATCTCCTCAGAGGCAATTACATGTAAAGAATCCGACCAATACCTCCGAAACTTGAATACGTGAAACACATAATGAGTCTTGTTCCTATTTGGAGGTAAAGCCAATTGATAAGCCATTGTTTCCTTTCTTTTTAGAATCTCATATGGCTCAATAAATCTGGGACTAACCTTTCCATTTCAACCAAAATGTAACACCTTCTTCCAAGGTGAAACCTTTAAAAACACTTTTTCTCCAACTTCATTTTCAATATTTTCCCTCTCCTTATCTACATATTTCGTTTGTCAATTTGTTCCAACTTTGAGATTATTCTGAATAATTTTTACCTTATCTTCCATTTCTTGAATTAGGTCAACTCCACTTATCTTCGAATCACTTTGTACACTTTAAACTTGTAACTCAAAGTGTCTTGCATCTTCTTCCATATAAAACCTCAAATGGTGCCATTCTGATACTTGCCAAGTAACTATGATTTTTAAACAACTCGGCTAAAGAAAGATACTTTCTCATGGTCCAAAAAATTTCATAATACAAACACTAAACATAACTTACCAAATCTAAATCATCTGCTCTGACTGTTCATCTAACTTAATTTTATAGTCTTATACTTCACCAAATTCAATTTATCTTCTCTTTTCAAGACATTCTTTGTCTAAACTTTTTAATCTTGTCGAGTAAAGCTGGCTTAACCTGGAATTCTGTTACTGATAAATCATCTTGTCCTACTGATAATTGAGCATTCATTGCACAAGAACTAAAAATGTCTTTTGACTAAATGTATTAGCTTTTCCAAAATGGTAGTTAATACTTATATCATTCCTTTAGAACTTAACCTATCTTCACTGTTCTCAAGTTCAAATCTTTTTGCATCATCAAGAACTTTAAACTCTTGTGATCCATATAAATATAGCACTTTTCACCATATAAATAATATCGCCAGTTCTTTAAAACCAAAATTATAGCCACCGTCTAAATCATGTGTCCGGTAATTTCTTTCATGGGTCTTAAGCTGTTTCATAATAAGCTACTACACAATCCTCTTGCATTAATATACATCTCAAACCACAATGAGATGCATCACTATATAAAATATATTCCTTTTCATGCTCTGGCTATATTAGAACTGATAATTCTGTCAAAGTTTTCTTTAACTTGTCAAGATTGTCTTGACATTTTGCAATCCATTCAATCGGAACTTCCTTTCGTAATAACTTGTACCCCTTTTAGGACTAACCCTTATTCCTTCTATTAATATTACATGTCTAAGAAATATAACTTTTGTTAACCAGAATTCACTCTTGGAGAATTTGGCATATAACTGCTTGTCTCTCAATACTTGTAGTACTATTCAGATATGATAATTATGATCATCTTTTATCTTTGAATATACCAAAATATCATCTATGAAAACTACTACAATTTGGTCCAAATAGGGTTGAAACATCCTATTCATCAAATCCATAAATGCAGCAGGTGCATTTATAAATCCGAATGATATTACTATAAACTCGTAGTATCCATAACGAGTTCTAAATACTATCTTAAGAATATCTTCTTCTTGAACCTTTAACTAATAATAGCCCGATCGAAGATCGATATTTAAAAATACTATAGTACCACTGAGCAGATCAAACAAATCTTAAATTCTCAATAACAAGTACTTGTTCTCAATAGTTATCTTACTTAACTATTGATAATCTGTACTTAATCCTAATGAACCATCTTTCTCTTTCTTTTCTTTTTTTTCAATTAATACCGGAGCACCCTATGATGTTACACTCTGTAATCACTCATTTTTGACCGGGTTTTAGTGTTATTAGTATTATTTTAATAATAATATTATTAATATAAAATTAATGAAAAAAAATAATAAAAAATATATTATCAAAAAAAAAATATTAAATATTAAAAAAAAGGAAAAAATACGTGGAGTATGTTGTTCCACGTCACCCTATTTCACCCACCCCATGCCTATAAATACAAGGCATGGGGGCAGCCAATTTCACTCCCAAAGAGCACGCCAAATTGCCAAGGAAACGGCCATGAAATTGGCAAAGCGAATTGGCTTCCCAATTGGGAGCTAGGCCGGCCGCAAGGCTGGCCGGGGTTGGGGGCAGTGCCCTCGACCCCAGTTGGTTCGATCCAACATTCAATCGGGGTCCTATTTTAGGTCCGATCTAGTTAATAATTTTGGAGAGGTCGCGGTAGATCTCGATGGGGTTCAGTCGGGGTTAGTTATTCGAGCTCATAATTAGGTATATTTTCTTTCCTTTTTATTTATGTTGTAATTTTTATGATTTAATGAAGTATTAGTTAATTTAAAATTGTGTTCTTTTTTACTTTGTATGTTTATTTATGCTTTAGATTAGTATTTATTATGTTTTAAATTTATGTTTTATATTAATATTTTAATTATGTTAAATTTGTTTTTTATGTGTTAGATTAATATTTATGAATGTTAATATTTTATTTATGTTAGATTTGTTTTTATTTATAAGTTAGATTAATATTTATGTATGTATGTTTTAGATTAGTATTTGTTTATGTTTTAGATTAATATTTTATTTATGTTAGATTTGTTTTTGTTTATGAGTTAGACTAATATTTATGTATGTATGTTTTAGATTAATATTTTATTTATGTTAGATTAGTGTTTTATTATCTTAGTATTTATTTATATTTTATCTCATTGTATTTATATTCGCCATGTTTTAGGTTGCATAACAGATATATAAATTGTCAATGCAGTGCCCTTTTATCCGAGCGTAAACGGGGCCAGTATCAGGCTTAGTGATAGTGGTTGGGCGTTTACTCTCAGATAACGGGGCCTTTAAAATTTATTCGCAATTATAACCGAATTTTAAACTAATCGTCACTTTAATCCGGAAAATCTAACATTAATAAAGCGGTAATTATTAAAGTACCAATTTTGGGCGGTGTGGGGGTGCTAATCCTTCCCCATCCGTAACCGACTCCCGAACTCAAAGTTTTTGAATCTCTGGTTTTATGGTGTCCGGTCTACCTAAGTGGCCGGTGGCGACTCCCTTTCTTTAAATGAAATACGGTATTTTTAAAACCCCACGGAATAAATATTTTAATACCCGAAAAACCACAAACACCTCGACAACTCGTTTTTTTTAGCGAAAAGGACATCGCTACAGATGGTGACTCCACTGGGGACATTTTTGTTTAAAATAAAAAACAAATGAGAGTCAAGCTTTTAAAATAATTACCGCTTTATTAATATTAGAAATTCCGGGTTAAAGTGACTATTAAATTAACATTCGGTTATAATTGCGCGTTTATTTTAACGCATTTAAAATATGGCATATAAACCCATTTTTTTAAGTGGGGGGAAAATGCTAATTCTTTCGTGGAGATATCGTTCTCCCGTATGGACCTAGCAAGTACCTTCGGGGCTCGAGTACCTTATGCTTTCGTAAGGATATCGTTCCTTCGTACGGGCATAAGTGAATGGGTCCCCCTGAATTGAACCCGGTTGAAAGGAGCCTATAATGGGTGATGATCGGGGGCCTTGCTACTCTTAGTAGGGGACAACAAGGACAATTCGGGTACCTCATAGAACCAAGACTGCATGTAGAGAATACATAGAAACCCACCCCTTTAGAGCCATGCAGATAACCTTAGGTGTTTTAGAATGGATAAATAGGGTTGTTTTGTTTGTTTACCTTATTTAATTTGTCCTTTTATTTATGTATTTATTATTTTTATCGGTACTAACTCATTTTTTATGTTTTATTTTTATTTTTATTTTACACATACTTTTGTTGCATTATCATTGCATCCACATTACATAGAGGCATTGATTCAAGTGGTTTGCCCGATTAGAAAATCTTTCATCATGGAAAAAATGTGTCTTAGGAAGGACGGCATCGATCCAGTCGCGTGACATCGATCAGAGATTTCTCAACAGATCCGAAGTAACAATTTGCCGAACGAGCGTGTAGTGCCAAAGTATACACACGAGACCCTGATGGTGGACATACGACGAGTTGAAAGGCGTGTGAATGACTTAGCTACCAAAGCCGCGGCTCTCCGACCTTTCGTAACCCCAGACATGGAAGAAGCACCAAGGTTTATCAAGTTGCTCAGAGCTGTCGAGGAGCTAGGAGGTAGAGCTAGAGCTTATGTGTAGAATTTTATTTTGTAATTAAGACTTTTTGTAATAGAGACTCTTTTTGTAATAGGGGATCCTTTTGTAATATGGACCTTTTTTGTAATCTGGACCCTTTAATTCCCATGAAAGTCGTTCGAAAGGTTGATTACCAGCGAAATCAACGCCTTTATTTGCATTCATGTTGCATATCATGGTGTTGATTCAAGAAAAGTTCATTAAAAGGTTATCAAAATAGAAAAAGTATGCTTTGCCAGAAACGATAATATTACAGTATCAAGTTAGGCCGAGCAATGACCAATCGCGAAAGAAGACGGTACGATAGTAAGGCACGTGCGACGCATAAGATTCAGTCAGGGTCGCAGAACCCCAATTTTAAATCTTCACATTTGACCATTTAAAAAAAATCTCAGATTTTAAGTTAACTCATTTAAAAAAAAGAAAAAAAATTGAAAATATTATTATTTTGCTTTGAAACTTCTTCCCTCATAAAACTTTCAGAATAATAATAATAACAAAAAGAAACCTAAAAGTTTCATTTTTAAGTAAGTTAAAACTTTTTGATAATAAAAAGGGGGAATTTTTAAACCAAATGATCCTTGAAAATTTTAATTTAAACCCTAAAAAGTTTTAAAGTACTCCCCTAGGATCGATAGAATCCATCCCTGTTTAGATGTACCAAGATCTACAAAAGAAAATATATTGTCTGATGTCCTTTTCAGAAGCCACAAAATAAAGATCATGACGTCATGAGTCCATAGAATAGAATAAGAGGAGAGGACAGAGTCATCCATCATCCTGAAGACGACGTCGAGACATGGAGCACAGGTTTTGCTTCCCGAAGTCAAGGTCTCCAGAATAAATTCAACTGTTGCCTATAATTCATTATTAAGTTTTGGCAAATAGACATTTTCTCTATTGAAAGTTTTTTAAAGATTGTTCGAGAATCAACATCGCATTTGCATGCATTCTCGCATTTATAGGGTATTGATTCCCGAAGTGGTTCCTCAAATCTCAGAAATCGTTCATAATTGGCAAAGGGTCGTCTGGTCAGATATTAGAGGGCACGGATCCAGGGTTTTGTCCCAGAACAAGATCAGAGACAATAGAAGAGGAACCATCTGAAGACTTCAGGTCAGACACGGTAAGGAGACACGGTACTGGTAATGAGCAAAGTAAAGTGCAAGAGTTGAAAGAAGCAGAGGGAAGACGTGATGAATCAGATGAATACTTTGACGAAAGGTAAGTGATCCATCAGACCGAAAGAAGAACCGATTAAGGATCAGAATAGAGAGCGAGATAGTCAGAATTCTACCTCCAAGTTAGCCAAATACGACAAATTGAACCCTTTTTGTGATCTGCATCAATAAACAGGCGAAAGGTATGCTTGAGTCGGGCTTTCAAAAAAAAAAATAGAGCTCGATCCAGAAGAAACTTGAGAAGCATGTAATGAAAAGAAGTATATCTCGATTCCTGTGAGGTACACCGAACTACTCCTAATGTTCATCGACAAGAGCCTTATTACCTCGGTGAAGTCTCTAGCGAAGAGACCATCTTATCCGAGAGATTACGACACACGTGCTAGAGACAGTTACCGGTTATGAAGTTTGGGTCACGGTATTGAGGATTGCGGGGCCCTGAGGAATGAGTTCAAGATCTTATCGCGATGAGGATTTTAGGTTTCGAAGATGGAGTTCCCCAATTCTATAGTGAGCTAACAATCACTTGAGGGGCAAAGTTGAGGAGGAATCGATATCCAGGACAAAGTTCGAGTAATACCGAAGTGGGTCACTCAAGCGAGTTAAATTTGAAGATCGGAGATAGGAGCATCCCAGGAGAGAGATATTCTTTCGAGTTCAGCCAGCTCAGATAAGAGAGAGATAACTTGGATAAAATTGAATTTGCAGAATGATCATTAGAAGCTTTCCTAAGTGTTTAAGAATACCAGATTGGGTCACCTTTAAAGAATAGATGAACGGTGTTGTCCAGTTGAAAGACGACTCAGGATATTGAAAGAAGAGAAACTAGCCAAGTAAGAATCAAGTCAGGATGTTATCAGGTAAGTTTGAGGGAATTGGGAATAGGTACGACAGTCTCCAGAGATGAGCTACAGAATAACTTAGCCATTAACAAGAGTTTTGGAAACAAGTTTACGACAGAGCAATGACAATTCAACACTCTTAAGTTGGGAAGGGCAACTTCCAAGCTACGAAAGACTAAGCAGGGGATAGATGAAGACCCGAAGATTGATATTACTCGAGCAGGTAAGGCGGCTCAACAAGGTGGCAGGCTTTGTCAGAACATGGATCAAGTGTTGGACTACAGAGGCAAGCTGACTGGACTACTGGATGAAGTTAAAAAAGTAGGCACTGAAGCTTATCAGTAACTGTAAATATCTAATATCTGATATAATGAAACCTTTTGGCCTCAATGAACGTCGTTCTATAGGGGTCACTTTTGGAATCAATACCTTATTGCATTCATGTTTATATTTTAGGATTGCATTGCATTGCTTTGCACGATCCTGGTATGTTTTACATGACATTATCAGTACATTGCATTATTATTACCTTGCATAAACTTTATGAGGAGTAATTCAAAGACCAATTAGGGTTTTATCATGGATAAAAGAATTGAAGACACTCGAAAATCAAGATTCGAGCAGTTAGAAGATGGACTCGAGAGAAAAAGAGAAAAAAAGAAGAAGTTTGATGCCTTTAATGCAAGAAAGCTCTGTTTGAACCCTGGTTTGGTCATTCTTCCAGATTCCAAAGATTCCCAGATTTGCACATGATGACGAAATAAGATGTCCCAAGATTCACGTGACCGTATTCTGCAAAAAAATGGAGGGCTGCATTGAAAAATTACCGATCCACTACTTCCCCGATAGTCTAGCAGGACCTACCGTGATATGATATGCTTTGGACCCAGCAGCAAGTCGTCAATATCTCCAGGATACGAAGATGAAACCTGATGAAAACTTCAAGGAATGTGCTTTGAGGTGTTTGTGTTTAGTGACCCAAGTGTAGCCTCCCGTAGATGAAGAGGAAAGTGACTTACATGCCACCTTTCATATTTCTTCTTTAATAAGATGCTCGAGAAAATAAAGGCTAGCTTTGAGGACTTAATGACAGTCGGAGAGAGAAACGAACATGCACTCTGAGACCTAAGTTTAAAGACCAGACCTGTCTAGGAGCATAAGGAAATAAAGAGATAAATGGGTACCACTTTCAAGGTTCTCGTGATTGTAAGAGAAGAAGACAGGTAGATTCCTCCGAATCACCGAGAAAATTTCCTCGAACAAGTACATATTTAGAGATATTCAGAGTATTCCATATGGCCTCATCTGGTCAAGGGTTAGTACCTTACCTCCGGGCCGATAAAGATTACACCCAGCTCATCTGCCCAGAGTTTTAATCCATACAGTGCATGTGAGTTCTACATTAAGGCACCGGGGCATGGCACCAAGAAATTTGAGGTTGTTAATAGAAGAAATCAAGAAGTTGGCTGACGAGGGAGTCATGACAAGAATTGATCCAGCAAGGAAAAACAATAGAAGTGGCACAAGCCTACACTACAAAGGACTGGAATGAGTTAGTACTCGGGAGGTAGTCCGGAGGTCCCTATGGTTTTCCCATCAGTTCACAAAGAAATGCTTAATGCTTTGAAAAAAAGAAAAAAGAAGAAAAAAATCTCAAACAGATATTTTTAGAATTAAAAATCACATTTCCATTTAGAAAAGCATTTTTACATTCTTGATTCTTTAAACATTTTATTTTTATAGGGTAGTTTTGTTCTCCCATATGCATATACACGCATTTTTGAATAGACATATATATCATTTCTATACCAGGTCCTCGAATTTTGAATGCAACAGTACATCTGCTTCAGACTCAAAGATCAACTCTAAGTTGCATATATTTAGAAGAGATTGAATGTTGTTGGGATACTGTAAATGTGAGTATATGCTAGTTTACTTATGCCAGCAGAGGAACAAAGCGAGTGTTTAGACAATGGGCAGTTCCCATTTTAAGAATTTATCTTCTCAAGCACTTGTCGTTTAAGATCCTTGAAACGAAAGTTGACCCTAAACCTCTACCCCCTGAAGGCATTCTCAGGAAATCTGTGAATGTGACAACGAATGATATTCTTTTACTTTACCAGAAGACAAAGATGAGTCCAGACAGATTGGATACGAATATCAAAAAATCATCAAAAGAAAGTGGTTGAAGACAAGGATATGTCCAAACGAAAAACCAAAGAAAAGAAGAGAAATGGTAATCAGAAGGCCGAAGCAATCTAGATCGAGTAAATATCAGAAGAGCTGCAGAGAGGCAAGTAACTTCGAGCAGAAGATATCATCAATACCCAGTATAGATGCGTTTTGATTTGAGGATACATTTTTAGACTCGAATAAGATGAAAGAGATTCAAGGCTAAAAACCCAAAATGAGCAGTCTAAAACAAAACAAAACAAAACAAAAAAGAGAAGAAAAGAAAAGAAAAAGAAGAAAGAGTGAGAAAAAAAAAGAAAGAGAAGAAAAGAAAAAGAAAAAGAAAGAAAGAATATTGTATGTGCTTCACACACAGATCAAACAATACAAGAACGAGACTTCAACTATGTGCAAGAGACACAAGGAATCAACATTTCAAGTAAATATCAGTTTTGAAAATTAGTATAGAAGCTCGAATTGAAGCCAAGTCAAGACAAGTCAGCCCGAAGATTGCCAATTTCGAAAAAGGAAATGACCTCTAGGGTGAAAACCCAAAAATGGGCAGTCTAGAGTGATCTTGAAAATGAAGAAAAAAAGTAGTCTGCCTGGTCCTGCTGGCATCAATATCCAACCAAAATACATTGATCTGAAGGTACAGAAAAAGGAAGTGACCTCTAGGGTGAAAACCTAAAATGGGCAGTCTAGAGTGATCCAAGAGAAAAAGTGAAAAAGAAGAAAAAAAGAGAGAAAAGAAGAAAGAAAGAATAATATTTCATCTAGGCGTGCCAATCACAAGAATTCCCAGAAATGTATTCATAGTCCTTCATTCAAGAAATCTCAGTTTCGGGGAGTATTGAAGGATCAAGCATTATTGAACAGAAAACGAACATCAGTATATAGCCAGAATGCAAGGCAGCCTACAATAAAAAAAGGAAATGAACTCTAGGGTGAAAACCCGAAAACGGGCAGTCTAGAGTGATCAAAAAAAGGGAAGGAATAATGGGCATATCCAAGTTACACAAGTACAGAAATATTGTTTCACTTAACCATAAACCAAAGGCCTACATTACAAGCCCCAAAGACCATTCTGGTCATCCATAGATATCCAAGTTGAATGAGAATGTCTTCAGATTTCATTCCGCCTATAAGGGTTAACTTTGCTTCAAGGAACGTCAAACTTCGAAGTGCTTGATCGACACCCAAATGAGTGAAGGATTGGGTATGGTGAGATAGCTAGATTAAGAGAGCCACCTTAAACGGGGTAGAAACTAGGTAGGGTTGTTCCTCTCAAAAGCATATTAGACCAGAAGAAACTATACATTGGCATATATCTCCACAATGGTCAAGATCTTCTAAATATGCGCTTCATTAGAGTTGATCTCTGGCAACTTGAAGCAGATGCGCTATGGTGTTTGATATTTTGGGGGCAAACATGTTTTAAAAGGTTTGAAACGATTAACTAGTGTAGTCATCGGTGATGCATCTCTTTCTTACTTGAAATTCTAATATTTGAAATATTTTTTGTTTTTATTAAGAAAATTCTATTTATCATCTTCATGAAGTACCTAAATTTTCTAAAACTCGCGAATTTGACACAGTCATATCACACTCATATAATTCCTTTAGTAATAATTGATTTAGTCGACCACACCTTGAATTTGATCAATTGAGTCCAAAAAGTTAGGTTTTGAAAAGAAATGAGTAATAGAAAGATTAGGGTTTAGGAATCGAAAATCCCACAATGTTTTGTTGAGATCTTAAATTTTGAATTTTAGGGTTTCAAATTGGGCTAAAACCGGGCTTCAACACGGTGTTACCTGTACAAAAATTTGGTGAGATACTTCAGTGGAAAAATGAAGTAATTTGTACCTTGCGAATTGGCTGGGTCGGGATTTAGGTGTCACATAGTGTGTTTTGTCAATATTTGACCGATGGTGGATGATATTTTATATGTAAATATTATTTTAAAAAATTTTATATTTTCATCATATTTGAAATATCATAAATTCATATAATTTTTTTATATGTTAATATTTCTTTTAGTCTAACTTAACTGAAACAAACATAGAAACTAATTCAATCGTGAAGATACATTTCCTTCCATACAACTACAACTAATCGAACAACGGTAAAAGCTGTCTCAACTGTGATAGGCAATATTACTTAATTTAGGTGATTATCTTGTTAATCTTGTATCTTTAAAAGGTAATTTATAGAGTAGACAAATTACAGGTCTTTCTATACATACTAAAAGATCAACCCCATATTAGTTATACAAAAGGAAGAAATTGAGCCACGAATAATTCAAACAATGCAGCCATCGTTATTGTTGTTCTCCTCCTCCTTGCTAATGGTAAAAACCCAAATCAATCCTTTGATTTTTATCTATTATTGTGGTATTTTTTAAGAAATTCAGGTTTTGAAATGAATTCTTTTTATTTTGTTATAACTGTGTAAATTCAGGAAATGAGATAATGGCGCAGAGTTCAGGAAGAACATGTGTCATTCCGTTTTTGCTTCCAAAATGCACAAATAATTTATGCAATAGAGGGTGCGTTCGCAAATTCCCACCGAATGGAAATGATTTGTGTCAGGGCACATCCACTTGTCTCTGCTTTCACCCTTGCTCTTAGACGTTGTAATAAGCTTGAATCGGATGTGAAAGAAGAAACTTTCAATCTAGATCGGATTGTTCAATATCATTATTGATGTGACATATATGTGTATTGATAACATGTTTAGCCGTAGTCTAAAATCATCAGGTGTTGATGCAAATGAATATTGATGTATGATTCAAATATTAAAGTTTATTTAATAAGAGGTAAACTTGTATGACTTTATCTTGTGCGAAAAATTAAAATTGAAAGATAGATTGTTGATGGATATCTGTCGTATTTATGTTCTAACACCTTATATGAGAACATCATTTTTTCTATTCCTTTTTAATGGGTAAAATACTATTAACATACTAAAAACCCACATTTTTGACCGCCTTATTCACTTGGTTGCTCCAACCGTTTTTAAAACTGCAAGTTTTGGAAAATTTTCATTTTCATTTTTTCTTTCATTATGCCACATAAGTGTTGTTGACGACCATGTTACTAGAGAAACATCTCCACTGGTTAAAGCGATCAACTGGTGTAATCATCAGTGAGGCATCTCTTTCTTATTTGAAATTCTAATATTTGAAATATTTTTCTTTTCTAGTAAAAAAATTCTATTTATCATCTTCATGAAGTACCAAAATTTTCTAAAAGTCGCGAATTTGACACCGTCATATCATACTCATATAATTCCTTTAGTAACAATTGATTTAGTCGACCACGCCTTGAATTTGATCAATTGAGTCCAAAAAGTTAGGTTTTGAAAAGAAATGAGTAATCAAAAGATTAGGGTTTAGGAATCGAAAATCCCACAATATTATGTTGGGGATTTTAAATCTTGAATTATAGGGCTTCAAATTTGGCAAAAACCGTGCTTCAACTCGATGTTACCTATACGAAAATTCGGTGAGATACTTCAGTGAAAAAATGAGGTACTTTGTACCCTGCGAATTGGCTGGGTCGGGATTAAGGTGTCACGTGGTGTGTTTTGTCAACATTTGACTGATGGTGGATGAAATCTTATATGTAAATATTATTTTAAAATATTTTATATTTTCATCATATTTGAAATATCATAAATTCTTAAATTTTTTTATATGTTAATATTTCTTTTAGTGTAACTTAACTGGAACAAACATAGAAACTAAATCAATCGTGAAGATACCTTTCCTTCTATACAATTACAACAAAATCGAACAACGGTAAAAGCTGTCTCAACTGTGATAAGCAATCTTAGTTAATTTAGGTGATTATCTTGGTAATCTTGTATCTTTAAAAGGTAATTTTTAGAGTAGATAAATTACATGTCTTTCTATACATACAAAAAGATCAACCCCATATTAATCATACAAAAGGAAGAAATTGAGCCATGAATAATTCAAACAATTCAGCCATAGTTATTGTTCTCCTCCTCCTCCTTGCTACTGGTAAAAACCCAAATCAGCCCTTGCATTTTTATCTATTATTATGGTCTTTTAAAGAAATTTGGGTTTTGAAACGAATTCTTTTAATTTTGTTATAACTATATAAATTCAGGAAATGAGATAATGGAGCAGAGTTCAAGAAGAACATGTGTCGTTCCGTTTGTGCTTCCAAAATGCACAAATGGAAATGATTTGTGTCAGGGCACATCCCCTTGTCTACGCTTTCACCCATGCTCTTAGACGTTGTAATAAGCTTGAATCGGATGCGAAAGAAGAAACTTTCAATTTAGATCGGATTGTTTAACATCACTATTGATGTGACATATATGTGTATTGATAACAGGTTTAGATATAGTCTAAAATCATCAGGTGTTGATGCAAATGAATATTGATGTATGATTCAAATATTAAAGTCTATTTAATAAGAGGTAAACTTATATGACTTTATTTGGTACGAAAAATTACAATTGAAAGAAAGATTGTTGATGGATATCTCTCGGTATTTATGTTCTAACACATTATATAAGGTAAGGAAAGCGTTTTTCTATTCCTTTTTATGGGTAAAATACTATTAATGGACTAAAAACCCACATTTTTGGTCGCCTTATTCACTTGGTTGCTCCAGCCGTTTTTAAAAGCGCAAGTTTTGGAAATTTTCATTTCCATTTTTTCTTTCACTCTGTCACATAAGTGTTGTTGACGACCATGTTACTAGAGAAACGTTTCCACTAGTTAAAGCGATTAACTGGTGTAATTATCGGTGATGCATCTCTTTCTTATTTGAAATTCTAATATTTGAAATATTTTTCGTTTCTATTAAGAAAATTCTATTTATCATCTTCATGAAGTACCAAAATTTTCTAAAAGTCGCGAATTTAACACCGTAATATGATACTCATAATTCCTTTAGTAACAATTGATTTAGTCGACCACACCTTGAATTTGATCAATTGAGTCCAAAAGGATAGGTTTCGAAAAGAAATGAGTAATCGAAAGATTAGGGTTTAGGAATCGAAAATCCCACAAAATTATGTTGGGATTTTAAATTTTAGGGTTTCAAATTGGGCTAAAACAGGGTTTCAACTCGGTGTTACCTGTACAAAAATTTGGTGAGATACTTCAGTGAAAAAATGAAGTATTTTGTACCATGCAAATTGGTTGGTGCGGGATTAAGGTGTCACATGGTGTGTTTTGTCAACATTTGGCTGATGGTGGATGATATCTTATATGTAAGTATTATTTTAAAAAAAATTATATTTTCATCATTTTTGAAATATCATAAATTCATATAATTTTTTTATATGTTAATATTTCTTTTAGTCTAACTTAACCGAAACAAACATAGAAACTAATTCAATCGTGAAGATACCTTTTCTTCCATACAACTACAACTAAATCAAACAACGGTAAAAGCTGTCACAACTGTGATGGGCAATCTTACTTAATTTAGGTGATTATCTTCGTAATCTTGTATCTTTAAAAGGTAATTTATAGAGTCGATAAATTACATGTCAACTAAATCGAACAATTCAGCCATCGTTATTGTTGTTCTCCTCCTCCTTGCTACTGGTAAAAACCCAAATCAATCCTTGCATTTTTATCTATTATTGTGGTTTTTTTTGAAGAAATTCGGGTTTTGAAATGAATTCTTTTTATTTTGTTATAACTATGTAAATTCAGGAAATGAGATAATGGCGCAGAGTTCAGGAAGAACATGTGTCGTTCCATTTGTGCTTCTAAAATGCACAAATAATTTATGCAATAGAGGGTGCGTTCGCAAATTCCCACCAAATGGAAATGGATTGTGTCAGGGCACATCCACTTGTCTCTACTTTCACCCTTGCTCTTAGTCGTTGTACTAAGCTTGAATCGGATGCGAAAGAAGAAACTTTCAATTTAGATCGGATTGTTCAATATCACTATTGATGTGACATACATGTGTATTGATAACAGGTTTAGACAAAGTTTAAAATCATCAGGTGTTGATGCAAATGAATATTGATGTATGATTCAAATATTAAAGTTGATAATAAGAGGTAAACTTGTATTACTTTATCTGGTACGAAAAATTTAAATTGAAAGATAGATTGTTGATTAATATCTCTCGGTATTTATGTTCTAACACCTTATATAAGGAAAGCGTTTTTTCTATTCCTTTTTTATGGGTAAAATAATATTAACGAACTAAAAACCAACATTTTTTGGCCGCCTTATTCACTTGGTTGCTCCAACCGTTTTTAAAACCGCAAGTTTTGGATAACTTTCATTTTCATTTTTTCTTTCATTCTGCCACATAAGTGTTGTCGACGACCATGTTACTAGAGAAACGTTTCCACTGGTTAAAGTGATTAATTGGTGTAATCATCGGTGGTGCATCTCTTTCTTATTTGAAATTCTAATATTTGAAATATTTTTCGTTTCTATTAAGAAAATTCTATTTATCATCTTCATTAAGTACCAAAATTTTCTGAAAGTCGCGAATTTGACACCGTCATATCATACTCATATAATTCCTTTAGTAACAATTGATTTAGTCGACCACACCTTGAATTTGATCATTTGGGTCCAAAAAGTTAGGTTTTGAAAAGAAATGAGTAATCGAAAGATTAGGGTTTTGGAATTGAAAATCCCACAATGTTATGTTAGGGATTTTAAATTTTGAATTTTAGGGTTTCAAATTGGGCTAAAACCAGGCTTCAACTTGGTGTTACCTATACGATAATTCGGTGAGATACTTCAGAGAAAAAATGAGGTACTTTGTACCCTGCGAATTGGCTGGGTCGGGATTAAGGTGTAACCTGGTGTGTTTTGTCAACATTTGACTAATGGTGGATGGTATCTTATATGTAAATATTATTTTAAAATATTTTATATTTTCATCAATTTGAAATATCCTAAATTCATATAATTTTTTATGATTGAATCGGATGCGAAAGAAGAAACTTTCAATTTAGATCAGATTGTTCAATATCACTATTGATGTGACATATATGTGTATTGATAACAGGTTTCAACGAAGTCTAAAATCATCAGGTGTTGATGCAAATGAATATTGATGTATGATTAAAATATTAAAGTTGAAAGATAGATTGTTGATGGATATCTCTCAGTATTTATGTTCTAACACCTTATATAATGAAAGCGTTTTTTCTATTCCTTTTTTATGGGTAAAATACTATTAACGGACTAAAAACCCACATTTTTGGCCACCATATTCACTTGGTTGCTCCAACCATTTTTAAAACCGCAAGTTTTAGAAATTTTTCATTTTCATTTTTTCTTTCATTCTGCAACATAAGTGTTGTTGACGACTATGTTACTAGAGAAACGTTTCCACTGGTCAAAGTGATTAACTGGTGTAATCATCGGTGATGCATCTCTATCTTATTTGAAATATTTTTTGTTTCTAGTAAGAAAATTCTATTTATCATCTTCATGAAGTACCAAAATTTTCTAAAAGTCACGAATTTGACACCGTCATATCATACTCATATAATTCCTTTTGTAACAATTGATTTAGTCGACCACACCTTGCATTTGATCAATTGAGTCCAAAAAGTTAGGTTTTGAAAATAAATGAGTAATCGAAAGATTAGGGTTTAGGAATAAAAAATCCTACAATGTTATGTTGGGGATTTTAATTTTTGAATTTTAGGGTTTCAAATTTGGCTAAAACTGGGCTTCAACTCGGTGTTACTTGTACAAAAATTCGGTAAGATACTTCAGTGAAAAAATGAGGTACTTTGTACCATGCGAATTGCATGGGTCGGGATTAAGGTGTCACGTGGTGTGTTTTGTCAACATTTGACTGATGGTGGATGATATCTTATATGTAAATATTATTTTAAAAAATTTTATATTTTCATCATATTTGAAATATCATAAATTCATATAATTTTTTTATATGTTAATATTTCTTTTAGTCTAACTTAACCGAAACAAACATAGAAACTAAATCAATTGTGAAGATACTTTTCCTTCTATACAATTATGTCTAAATCGAACAACGGTAAAAGCTATCTCAACAGTGTTAGGCAATATTACTTAATTTAGGTGATTATCTTGGTAATCTTGTATCTTTAAAAGGTAATTTTTAGAGTATATAAATTGCAGGTCTTTCTATACATACTAAAAGATCAACCCTATATTAGTCGTACAAAAGGAAGAAATTGAGCCATGAATGATTCAAACAATTCAACCATCGTTATTGTTGTTCTCCTCCTCCATCTACTGGTAAAAACCCAAATCAACCCTTGAATTTTTATATATTATTGTGGTCTTTTTAAGAAATTCGGGTTTTGAAATGAATTCTTTTTATATTGTTATAACTATGTAAATTCAGGAAATGAGATAATGGCACAGAGTTTAGGAAGAACATGTGTCGTTCTGTTTGTGCTTCCAAAATGCACAAATAATTTATGCAATAGAGGGCGCGTTCGCAAATTCCCACCAAATGGAAATGGTTTGTATCAGGGCACATCCACTTGTCTCTGCTTTCACCCTTGCTCTTAGACGTTGTAATAAGCTTGAATCGGATGCGAAAGAAGAAACTTTCAATTTAGATTGGATTGTTCAATATCACTATTGATGTGACATATATGTGTATTGATAACAGGTGTAGACATAGTCTGAAGTCATCAGGTGTTGATACAAATGAATTTTGATGTATGATTCAAATATTAAAGTCTATTTAATAAGAGGTAAACTTGTATGGCTTTATCTGGTACGAAAAATTAAAATTGAAAGATAGATTGTTGATGGATATCTCTCGGTATTTATGTTCTAACACCTTATATAAGGAAAGCATTTTTCTATTCCTTTTTTATGGGTAAAATACTATTAGTGGACTAAAAACCCATATTTTTGGCCGCCTTATTCACTTGGTTGCTCCAACCATTTTTAAAACCGCAAGTTTTGGAAAATTTTCATTTTCAGTTTTTCTTTCATTCTGCCACATAAATGTTGCTGACGACCATGTTACTAGAGAAACTTTCCACTGGTTAAATTGATTAACTGCTATAATCATCATTGATGCATCTCTTTCTTATTTGAAATTCTAATATTTGAAATATTTTTCATTTCTAGTAAGAAAATTCTATTTATCATCTTCATGAAGTACCAAAATTTACTAAAAGTCGTGAATTTGACACCGTCATATGATACTCATATAATTCATTTAGTAACAATTGATTTAGTCGGCCACACCTTGAATTTGATCATTTGAGTCCAAAATGTTAGGTTTTGACAAGAAATGAGTAATCGAAAGATTAGGGTTTAGGAATCAAAAATCCCACAATGTTATGTTGGGGATTTTAAATTTTGAATTTTAGAGTCAAATTGGGGTAAAATCGGGCTTCAACTCGGTGTTACCTATACAAAAATTCGGTGAGATACTTTAGTGAAAAAATGAGGTACTTTGTACCCTGCGAATTGGCTGGGTAGGGATTAAGGTGTCACCTGGTGTGTTTTGTCAACATTTGACTGATGGTGGACGGTATCTTATATGTAAATATTATTTTAAAATATTTTATATTTTCATCATATTTGAAATATCATAAATTCATATAATTTTTTATATGTTAATATTTCTTTTAGTCTAACTTAATTGAAACAAGCATAGAAACTAAATCAATCGTGAAGATACCTTTCCTTCCATACAACTACAACTAAATCGAACAACGGTAAAAGCTGTCTCAACTGTGATAGGCAATCTTACTTAATTTAGGTGATTATCTTGGTAATCTTGTCTCTTTAAAAGGTAATTTTTAGAGTAGATAAATTACAGGTCTTTCTATACATACTAAAAGATCAACCCCATATTAGTCGTACAAAAGAAAGAAATTGAGCCATGAATAATTCAAACAATTCAGCCATTGTTACTGTTGTTCTCCTCCTCCTTGCTACTGGTAAAAACCCAAATCATTCCTTGTATTTTTATCTATTATTGTGGTATTTTTAAGAATTTCGTGTAACACCCTAAAATAATAAGTTAATGATTAAAAAAAAGGGAGGAAAAGTGTAGAAAATAATGAAATGAATGAGGAGGTGCCAACCAAGGGGATCGAACTTGTAACCCTTGGCTTGAAGAGCCCAAAATTTAACCGTTTAGGCAAAGGTAACTTATGGTTATAGTTTAACTCAGTTTATTTTTAAGTTACTTGTTAAATTTATACCAAAATTTAATAAAGGTTTGAACCAAATCCCACATGTGGGGGGGATACCCCAAAATATCCATTTTTTATTTCTCTCGGGACCCCTCACCTTCTCCCTTATCGGTCATCACTCTGATCTCCTTCTCCGACCGTCTATGGTGATCACTGTTGATGTCGATAGACTCACCATCATGCATCGGTCTTACCCCTGTCTGTCACGTGCAGAGCTGAGCCGTCGTCCGCCATGGAAGACTGTCTGAAGCTTCGACAGTTTAAGGGGTTTTCATTCTTTCAGAAATTGGTTGTTTTTGGCCGTTTCAACTACTGGTGTGAGACACCGTTGGCGTCATCAGGCTCAGCAAGGTGAGGCAAATAAAACCCCTCCATCAACCCTTTGATCAGTCGTCGTTTGCACCATCACCGGAGTTACGCAAAAACCTTCAGGTTTCCTCCAATTTTTTAAGATTTAGGTATAATTGTGAACGTTTCTAGTTAATTTTGATGTTGTTTGGTTGAGAAAGCTGAAAACAAACATTTTGGGTCATTTTTCGGCAGTATAAGGCCGCCAGTAGAGAACACGAGCCGTCCAAGGGCGATTTCTGGCCACCCTGGACGGTAGCTCTTGAGCCGGACCGATTTAACCCTAAACCAGCCTGACCAAACCCAGTCTACCTGTCCCGAACCGAACCAACCCGACCCGAATCGACCCTAGCCGTTGACCCGTTCGAGTCAACTTAATTGACTGAGTCAACCTGTTTGAGTCAACTCGCCTGAGTCAGCCCAGTGAGTCAACCCGTCGAGTTAACTCAGTGAGTCAACTCGCCCGAGTCATCCCAGTGAGTCAACCCGTCGAGTTAACTTAGTGAGTCAACTCACCCGAGTTAGCCCAATTGACCGATGACATCAGCATTGACTTTAACTGTTGATGTTAGTGTTGACTATGATAGATGACGTCAGTATGACATCAGCATTGACTTCGATGATGACATCAACGTTGACTTTGACCTGAAAAGTGAAAATTCTCAAAAACCCCTATTTTATATTTTTCGACGTCCTGAGTCCATTTTTGAAGTCAGTTTTGTGACATTCGAACCCAGAAGCCTCTGAATTTGTCCTTGGACCTGAGTGTGCTTACGTGTAATTATTCAGTTTAAGTGTATTGTATTCAAATTATGGACTAATTAAGTAAAGGAATTAGTGACTGGGTATTTGAGATTTGTAGGGACCTCAAATTTAGGTTCGAGAGTGATCGAATGGAGTATCATGGATCGACCGATATAATTCAGAATCAAGGTAATACATTACTACCTTTAGTATGCTTTATGATACATGTGAATTTTGGCTAATGCATGAAATTATATTTGAATGTACCATTAATTTCCGCGCAAGGCAAATGACTTCAAGAATAGATAAATGGTTAACTGTTAAGATCTAGGTACTCGAATAAGAAATTTGAGGAACCTTAAGGATCTTTGAGTTTGGTAAGCAGTTATTAAGACTTTTAACTTTCAAAATTCAAGTTATGTTAATAAAAGAGTAAATTTCAAAATTCATGGATTAGTGATATGACGAAAATGACCATGATGCATAAAATGACAAAAATACCCTTAGGCCTGAAAATGATATAAATTATACATGTGGCTGAATCTGAATAACAGATTCACCTGAAAGTCTCAAACTACTTGGAAAATTCGGGTATTAAGACTTAAACTACCTTGATATATCTTGAGTTATGAATAAAGCATCTGAAGATAGAATTCATCGGAGTTCTCTACCTATTTTAATTAACCTAAATAACAGAGCAAACTGAATTAACTAGTATGTTTATAATGTTGGTAAAGTTCGAAATAATCTCTAAAATGAAACTGTGATTTCTACTCTGATTCAAAAGTACAGCTAATTTATAAAATGAAAGCTCGATATCTAGTTTTTGTCCTCTAATAAGGAACATATATATCTGGTTTCTAATGATTTCCTGTCTACTAGCTAAACTGATATTCTTCTAGGGAATTATCGAGATCATGATCTGAAGTCTTGTAGGCAGCCCTAATCAAGCTGGCCTTTTGTTAGGATTTGTGCCTCCTATTAGGCTATGTGCCTCATGTTAGGCTTTGCGCCTCCTATTAGGCTTTATGCATCCTGTTAGGCTCCTACATCCTTTTGGATCTAGTGTAAGTCCTTCTATTAGGCTTCTACGCCCTAACGGGCCTAGAGTAAGACCTTCTGAATGCAGTTCTGGAAATTTTCATATTGGTTTTCGATTGGAGGGTATCTAGGTGATATTTTTCTCCTGTCCCTCTATTTTTTATTGTTGAAATACTACAATTTTCTAAAAAATACCGTCCTTTCCAATCTGAAATTTGTAGAACACGCTAAACTCTCTGGTTCAATTCATGTAACCTAACTCCTTCTTGATTTCCCTGGACCATATACAATTAGTCTGATATTTGAGTATTCAAATTCAGGATGATTCTGTTACATTCATATCATATCTAGAATCTGTAGTAACCAAGTTCAACATCGTAGATTTATGTTTAGTCATATGCCTGCTTGTGCTTATAGCATCATGTTTGGTAGTTCTGTATTACTGAGCTTTCCCAAGCTCACTTTATTTCACCATTGCAGGTTAAAGAAATTTGATCATGGATCTATGACCGACATCGGAGTTCCATTAGTGTTGTACATGGAGTACGGTACCTGTGTATTAGTGGGCATGTATGTCACGTTTTATTTTTATGATTGAGTCCGTAATATGTCTTTTGGATTTCAGTTTTTGTAAACGAAATTTTAATAGGGGTTTAATAGAAATTTTATTTTACACTTTCCATGTATTTTTAAGGGTTTTCTTCTATTTTTACTCTGGGTCAATCAGGTGACCCTAATGTGACCTCCTAGACTTAAGCGTATTGCATAGCCAGGTTTAGGGGGTTACATTTAGTAGTATCAGAGCTTAGAGTTGTGTCATTCTGGGTAGATCAGCCGATTGTCTGTTATTAGGTGTCTGGTCTGTGCATGCCCCTAGATTATAACCGTACTCTATCGAGCCGAAACTCCGATATGGAATCATATTCTGTAATAGGTACATCTAACCATTCTGCCCATAATAGCTTAATCTGTACTGGTAAGGAATGTCGGTAACGTTCGTCTATGATTTGGATTAACGTGATGAATTGGAATCCAGATAAAGAACTTGAGATGGTTAATGCTGATAAAATTGAATATCTGATTAAAATTGAGAATAAATGATTATGTGAGGTAACCGATATAAGATTACATGAAGGAAGCGGTTGTCTGAAATTTTGTTGATGGTAAGTGGAATTTGTTCAAAACCGTGGTTATGTTCAATCGACAAAAGAAAAAAGCACTTTCCTTGAAAATGTGGCATGGTGTATTGTTATATATCAGTTCTGATTAGAATTTGATGTTTGCATCCTGATTCTGAAAAGACCCTATTAGAGGCCTTGAGTACTCGTTTGAATTGCAGTTATACTTTTTCATCTGTAAACAGATGGACAACCTAGTAGGGTAATTCGGATTCTTATCGATAAGGTTTCTTATCGATGACTGAGCTCGTTATAATAAAAAGTTACGAGACAAGTGTTTGCTTGGCACCATAAGGTTCGAAATGGATTCAAAAATTGTGTTCTGATTGGCTGCCCGAATGTATGATATGATGACTTTGGATCCAAAGACAGACCGAGTGACTGAGAACGGTACCAGATTGACGCATGATCATCTAAGAGTCCCGAGAAACAAGAATACTTTGATGGATAAGTTTTAGTGCAAGATTGATTAAAGAGAAGTTTCTGCATCTGTTTGACTTAAGTAAATTTCAAGGATGAAATTTCTTTTAAGGGGGGAGAGTTGTAATACCCTAAAATAATATGTTAATGATTAAAAAAATGAGGAAAAGTGTGGGAAAAAAATAAAATGAATGAAAAGGTGCCAACCAAAGGGATCGAACTTGTAACCCTTGGCTTGAAGAGCCCAAACCTTAATCATTTAGGCTAAGGTACCTTATGGCTATAGTTTACCTCAGTTTATTTTTAAATTATTTGTTAAATTTATACCAAAATTTAATAAAGGTCTGAACCAAATCACACATGTGGGGGGGGTACCACAAAATATCCAGATTTTTATATTTCTCTCGGGACCCCTCACCTTCTCCCTTACTGGCCATCACTCTGATCTCCTTCTTTGACCGTCCATGGTGATCACTGCAGATGTCGACAGACTCACCATCATGCACCGGTCTCACCCCTCGCTGACACGCGCAGAGTTGAGCTGTCATCCGCCATGAAAGATCTGCTAAAGCTTCGACAGTCTAAGGGGTTTTCATCCTTTTAGAAATTGGTTGTTTCTGGCCATTTTAGCCATCAATTTTAGACACCATCGGCGTCATCAGGCTCAGCAAGGCGAGGCGAATAAAACCCCTCCATCAACCCTTTGATCGACAGCGGTTTGCACCGTCACCGGAGTTACGTGAAAACCTTCGAGTTTCCTCCGATTTGGTAAGATTTGGGTATAATTGTGAATGTTTCTAGTTAATTTTAATGTTGTTTGGTTGAGAAAGTCAGAAAACGAACATTTTAGGCCATTTTTCGGCCGTACAAGGCTGCTCGTGGAGAACACGCGCCGTCCAGGGGCGATTTCTGGCCACCCTGGACGATAGCTCTTGAGCCAGACCAGTTTAACCCTGAATTAACCTGCCTAAACCTGGTCCACCTATCTTGAACCGAACCGACCCGAGTTCGAACCAACTCAACCCGAATTAACTCTACCCGTTGACCCGATAGCTTGACTCATTTGAGTCAACCTATTCGAGTTAACTCAATGAGTTAACTCGCCCGAGTCAGCCCAGTTAGTCAACCCGTAGTCAACTAGCCCGAGTCAGCCCAATGAGTCAACCTGTCGAGTTAACTTAGTGAGTTAACTCGCCCGAGTCAACCCAACTGACCGATAGTGTCAGCGTTGACTTTGACTGCTAACGTTAATGTTGACTTTGACCTGAAAAGTCAAAATTCTCAAAAACCCCTATTTTATGTTTTTTGACGTCCTGAGTCCATTTTTGAAGTCGTTCGAACCCAAAAGCCTCCAAATTTAACCTTGGACCCGAGTGAGCTTAAGTGTAATTATACAGTTTAAGTGTACTGTATTCAAATTATGGACTAATTAAGGACTTGTTTAATTAAAGGAATTAGTGACTGCATATTTGAGATTTGTGGGACGTCAAATTCGGGTTCGAGAATGATCAAATGAAGTATCGTTGATCGACTGATATAATTCAGAATCAAGTTAATACATTACTACCTTTAGTATGCTTTATGATACATGTGAATTTTGGCTAATGCATGAAATTATATTTGAATGTACCATTAATTTCTACGCAAGGCAAATGACTTCAAGAATAGATAAATGGTTAACTATTAAGATCTAGGTACTCGAATAAGAAATTTGAGGAACCTTAAGGATCTCTGAGTCTGGTAAGCAATTATTAAGACTTTTAGCTTTCAATATTTGGGTTATGTTAATAAAAGAGTAAATTTCAAAATTCGTGGATTAGTGATATGACAAAAATGACCATGATGCATAAAATGACGAAAATTCCCTTAGGCTTGAAAATGATATGAATTATACATGTGATTGAATTTCAATAACGGTTTCGGCTGAAAAGTCTCGAACTACTTGGAAAATTTGGGTATTAAGACTTAAACTACCTTGATATATCTTGAGTTATGACTAAAGCACCTGAAGATAGAATTCACCGGAGTTTTCTACCTATCAGAATTAACTTAAATAACAGAGCAAACTGAATTGACTAGTATGTGTATAATGTTGGTAAATTTCGAAATAATCTATGATATGAAACTATGATTTCTACTCTGGTTCAAAAGTACAACTGATTTATAAAATGAAAGTTCGACATCTGGTTTCTGTCCTCTAATAAGGAATATATATCTGGGTATTATCGGGATCATGATCTGAAGTCTTGTAGGCAGCCCTGATCAAGCTGGCCTCATGTTAGGCTTTGTGCCTCATGTTAGGCTTTGTGCCTCCTATTAGGCTTTGTGCCTCTTGTTAGGCTCCTACATCTTTTTGGATCTAGGGTAAGTCCTTCTGTTAGGCTTCTACGCCCTAACGGGCCTAGAGTAAGACCTTCTGAATGTAGTTCTGAAAATTTTCATATTGGTGTTCGATTAGAGGGTATCTAGGTGATACTTTTCTCATGTCCATTTATCTGTTATTGTTGAAATACTATAGTAGTCTAAAAAATACCATCCTTTCTGATCTGAAATTGTAGAACACGCTAAACTCTCTGGTTCAATTCATGTAACCTTACTCCTTCCTGATTTCCTTGGACCATAGACAGTTGGTTTGATATTCAAGTATTCAAATTCAGGATGATTCTGTTACATTCATATCATATCTAGAATCTATAGAAACCAAGTTCAACATCGTAGATTTATGTTTAGTCACATGTCTGCTTGTGCTTATAGCATCATGTTTGGTAGTTCTGTATTATTGAGCTTTCCCAAGCTCACTTTGTTTCACCATTGCAGTTTAAAGAAATTCAATCATGGATCTATGACCAACATCGGAGTTCCCTTGGCGTTGTACGTGGAGTACGGTACCTGTGTATTAGTGGGCATGTATGTCACATTTTATTTTTATGATTGAGTCTGTAATATGTCTTTTGGATTTTAGTTTTGGTAAACAAAATTTTAATAGGGGTTTAATATAAATTTTATTTTACACTTTCCATGTATTTTAAAGATTTTTCTTTTGTTTTTACTCTTGGTCAATCTGGTAACCCTAATGTGACCTCCTTGACTTAGGTGTATCGCATAGTAGGGTTTAGGGGTTACAATTCAGGTTTTGAAATGAATTCTTTTTATTTTGTTATAACTATGTAAATTCAGGAAATGAGATAATGGCACAGAGTTTAGGAAGAACATGTGTCATTCCGTTTATGCTTCCAAAATGCACAAATAATTTATGCAATAGAGGGCGCATTTGCAAATTCCCACCAAATGGAAATGGATTGTGTCAGGGCACAACCACTTGTCTCTGCTTTCACCCTTATTCACTTGGTTGCTCCAACCGTTTTTAAAATCGTATGTTTTGGAAATTTTTCATTTTCATTTTTTCTTTCATTCTGCCACATAAGTGTTTTTGACGGCCATGTTACTAGAGAAACGTTTCCACTGGTTAAAGCGATTAGCTGGTGTAATCATCGGTGATGCATCTCTTTCTTATTTAAAATTCTAATATTTGAAATATTTTTCGTTTCTAGTAAGAAAACTCCATTTATCATCTTCATAAAGTACCAAAATTTTCTAAAAGTCACGAATTTGACACTATCATATCATACTCATATAATTCCTTTAGAAATAATTGATTTAGTCGACCACACCTTGAATTTGATCAATTGAGTCCAAAAAGTTAGGTTTTGAAAAAAAAAGAGTAATCAAAAGATTGGGGTTTAGGAATCGAAAATCCCATTATGTTATGTTAGGGATTTTAAATTTTGAATTTTAGGGTTTCAAATTGGGCTAAAACTAGGCTTCAACTCGGTGTTACCTGTACGAAAATTCAGTGAGATACTTCAATGAAAAAATGAGGTACTTTGTACCCTGCAAATTGGCTGGGTCGGGATTAAGGTGTCCCATGGTGTGTTTTGTCAACATTTGACTAATGGTGGATGGTATCTTATATGTAGATATCATTTTAAAATATTTTATATTTTCATCATATTTGAAATATCATTAATTCATATAATTTTTTATATGTTAATATTTCTTTTAGTCTAACTTAACCGAAACAAACATAGAAACTAAATCAATCATGACGATACCTTTCCTTCCATACAACTACAACTAAGTCGAACAACGGTAAAGCTGTCTCAACTGTGATAGGCAATCTTACTTAATTTAGGTGATTATCTTGGTAATCTTGTATCTTTAAAAGGTAATTTTTTGAGTAGATAAATTACAGGTCTTTCTATACACACTAAAAGATCAACCCCATATTAGTCGTACAAAAGGAAGAAATTGAGCCATGAATAATTCAAACAATTCTGCCATCATTATTGTTGTTATCCTCCTCCTTGCTACTGGTAAAAACCCAAATCAATCCTTGCATTTTTATCTATTATTGTGGTCTTCTTAAGAAATTCGGGTTTTGAAATGAATTCTTTTTATTTTGTTATAACTATGTAAATTCAGGAAATGAGATAATGGCGTAGAGTTCAGGAAGTACAAGTGTCATTCCATTTGTGCTTCCAAAATGCACAAATAATTTATGCAATAAAGGGTACGTTCGTAAATTCCCACCAAATGGAAATGGATTGTGTCAGGGCAAATCCACTTGTCTCTGCTTTCACCCTTGCTCTTAGACGTTGCAATAAGCTTGAATCGGATGCGAAAGAAGAAACTTTCAATTTATATCATATTGTTCAATATCACTATTGATGTGACATATATATGTATTGATAACAGGTTTAGACATAGTCTAAAATCATTAGGTGTTGATGCAAATGAATATTGATGTATGATTCAAATATTAAAGTCTATTTAATAAGAGGTAAACTTGTATGACTTTATTTGGTACAAAAATTAAAATTGAAAGATAGATTGTTGATGGATATCTCTCGGTATTTATGTTCTAACACCTTATATAAGGAAAGCGTTTTTCCTATTCCTTTTTATGGGTAAAATACTATTAACGGACTAAAAACCCACATTTTTTGCCGCTTTATTCACTTGGTTGCTCCAACCGTTTTTAAAACCGCAAGTTTTGGAAAATTTTCATTTTTTCCTTCATTCTGCCACATAAGTGTTGTTGATTACCATGTCACTAGAGAAACGTTTCCACTGGTTAAAGCGATTAACTGGTGTAATAATCGGTGATGCATCTCTTTCATATTTGAAATTCTAGTATTTGAAATATTTTTCGATTCTAGTAAGAAAATTCTATTTATCATCTTCATGAAGTACAAAAATTTTCTAAAAGTCGCAAATTTGACACCGTCATATCATACTCATATAATTCCTTTAGTAACAATTGATTTAGTTGACCACACCTTGAATTTGATCAATTGAGTCCAAAAAGTTAGGTTTTGAAAAGAAATGAGTAATCGAAAGATTAGGGTTTAGGAATTGAAAATCCCACAATTTTATGTTGGGGATTTTAAATTTTGAATTTTAGGGCTTCAAATTGGGCTAAAACCGGGATTCAACTCGGTGTTACCTGTACAAAGATTCGATGAGATATCAGTGAAAAAATAAGGTACTTTGTACCCTACGAATTGGCTGGGTCGGGATTAAGGTGTCACGTGGTGTGTTTTGTCAACATTTGACTGATGGTGGATGGTATCTAATATGTAAATATTATTTTAAAATATTTTATATTTTCATCATATTTGAAATATCATAAATTCATATAATTTTTTTATATGTCAATATTTCTTTTAGTCTAACTTAACCAAAAGAAACATAGAAACTAAATCAATCGTGAAGATACCTTTCCTTCCATACAACAACAACTAAATCGAACGACGGTAAAAGCTGTCTCAACTGTGATAGGCAATCTTACTTAATTTAGGTGATTATCTTGGTAATCTTGTATCTTTAAAAGGTAATTTTTAGAGTAGATAAATTACAAGTCTTTCTATACATACTAAAAGATCAACCAAATATTAGTCGTACAAAAGGAAGAAATTGAGCCATGAATAATTCAAACAATTCAGCCATCGTTACTGTTGTTCTCCTCCTCCGAGCTACTGGTAAAAACTCAAATCAATCCTTGCACTTTTATCTACTATTGTTGTCTTTTTAAGAAATTCAGGTTTTGAAATGAATTCTTTTTATTTTGTTATAACTATGTAAATTCAGAAATGAGATAATGGCGCAGGTTCGGGGAAGAACACATGTCGTTCCGTTTGTGCTTCCAAAATGCACAAATAATCTATACAATAGAGGTTGCGTTCGCAAATTCCCACGAAATGGAAATGGATTGTGTCAGGGTACATCCACTTGTCTCTTCTTTCACCCTTGCTCTTAGACGTTGTAATAAGCTTGAATCGGATGCGAAAGAAGAAACTTTCAATTTAGACCGGATTGTTCAATATCACTATTGATAAGACATATATGTGTATTGATAACAGGTTTAGACATAGTCTAAAATCATCAGGTCTTGATGCAAATGAATATTGATGTATGATTCAAATATTAAAGTCTATTTGATAAGAGGTAAACTTGTATGACTTTATCTAGTACGGAAAATTAAAATTGAAAATAGATTGTTGATGGATATCTCTCGGTACTTTTGTTCTAACACCTTATATAAGGAAACTATTTTTTCTATTCCTTTTTATGGGTCAAATACTATTAACGGACTAAAAACTCACATTCTTTACCGCCTTATTCACTTGGTTGCTCCAACCATTTTTAAAACTACAAGTTTTGGAAAATTTTCTTTTTCATTTTTTCTTTCATTCTGCCATACAAGTGTCGCAGATGACCATGTTACTAGAGAAACGTTTCCACTGGTTAAAGCGATTAACTGGTGTAATCATCGGTGATGCATCTCGTTCTTATTTGAAATATTTTTCATTTCTAGTAAGAAAATTCTATTTATCATCTTCATGAAGTACCAAAATTTTCTAAAAGTAGCGAATTTGACACCGTCATATCATACTCATATATTTCCTTTAGTAAAATTGATTTAGTCGACCACACCTTGAATTTGATCAATTGAGTCCAAAAAGTTAGGTTTTGAAAAGAAATGAGTAATCGAAAGATTAGGGGTTTAGGAATAAAAAATCCCACAATGTCATGTTGGGGATTTTAATTTTTGAATTTTAGGGTTCAAATTGGGCTAAAACCGGGCTTCAACTCGGTGTTACCTATACAAAAATTCGGTGAGATACTTCATGAAAAAATGAGGTACTTTGTACCGGGAATTGGCTTGGTCGGGAATAAGGTGTCATGTGGTGTGTTTTGTCAACATTTGAGTGATGGTGGATGATATCTTATATGTAAATATTATTTTAAAATATTTTATATTTTCATCATATTTGAAATATCATAAATTCATAAAAAAATTATATGTTAATATTTCTTTTAGTCTAACATAACCGAAACAAACATAGAAACTAAATCAAACATGAAGGTACCTTTCCTTCCATACAACTACAACTAAATCAAAAAATGGTAAAAGCTCTCTCAACTATGATAGGCAATCTTACTTAATTTTGGTGATTATCTTGGTAATGTTGTATCTTTAAAAGGTAACTTTTAGAGTAGATAAATTACAGGTCTTTCTACACATACTAAAAGATCAACCCCATATTAGTCGTACAAAAGGAAGAAATTGAGCCATGAATAATTCAAACAATCCAGCCATCATTAATGTTGTTCATCTCCTCCTTGCTATTGGTAAAATCCCAAATCAATCCTTGCATTTTTATCTATTATTGTGTCCTTTTTAAGAAATTTGGGTTTTGAAATGAATTATTTTTATTTTGTTATAACTATGTAAATTCAAGAAATGAGATAATGTTTAGGAAGTTCCGTGTTTGTGCTTCCAAAATGCACAAATAATTTATGCAATAGAGGTGCATTTGCAAATTCCCACCAAAAGGAAATGGATTGTGTCAGGCACATCCACTTGTCTCTGCTTTCACCCTTGCTCTTAGACGTTGTAATAAGCTTGAAATGGATGCAAACAAGGAAACTTTCAATTTAGATCGGATTTTTGTTCAATATCACTATTGATGTGACATATATGTGTATTGATAACAGATTTAGACATAGTCTAAAATCATCAGGTGTTGAAGCAAATGAATATTGATGTATGATTCAAATATTAAAATATTTTTAATAAGAGGTAAACTTTTATGACTTTATAAAGTACCAAAAAAAATTAAAATTGAAAGATCATATTGTTGATGGATATCTTTAGAAATATTTATGTTCTAACACCTTATATTTGAAAACATTTTTCCATTCCTTTTTATGGGTAAAAATACTATTAAAGGACTAAAAACCATTACATTTTGGGATTTTGTTTGAATTTTGTTTTAAAACTAGGTTTTAAAAACCGCAAGTTTTGGAAAATTTTCATTTTTTTCTGAAAAAATGAGGTACATAAGTGTTGTTGGCTGGATCATGTTACTAAAGAAACATTTCTTCTAGTCAACATTTGATTAATGGTGGATGCAATCATATGTGATGCATCATTTTAAAATATTTGAATTTTCTAATATTTGAAATATCATAAATTCATATAATTTTTTATATGTTAGTCTAACTTAACGAAACAAACATAGAAACTAAATCAATCGTGAAGATGCCTTTCCTTCCATACAACTACAACTAAATCGAACAACGGTAAAGTTGTCTCAACTGTGATAGGCAATCTTATTTAATTTTGGTGATTATCTTGCTAATCTTGTATCTTTAAAAGGTAATTTTTGAGTAGATAAATTACAAGTCTTTCTATACATACTAAAAGATCAACCCCATATTAGTCGTACAAAATGGAAGAAATTGAGCCATGAATAATTCAAACAATTCAGCCATCATTATTGTTGTTCTCCTCCTCCTTGCTCTTGGTAAAAACCCAAACAAATTCTTGCATTTTTATCTATTATTGTGGTCTTTTTAAGAAATTCGGGTTTTGAAATGAATTCTTTTTATTTTGTTATAACTATGTAAATTCAAGAAATGAGATAATGGCGTAGAGTTTAGGAAGAACATGTGTCATTCCATTTGTGCTTCCAAAATGCACAAATAATTTATGCAATAAAGGGTGTGTTCACAAATTCCCACCAAATGGAAATAAATTGTGTTAGGGCAAATCCACTTGTCTCTGCTTTCACCCTTTCTATTAGACGTTGCAATAAGTATTGAATCGGATGCGAAAGAAGAAACTTTCAATTTATATCATATTGTTCAATATCACTATTGATGTGACATATATATGTATTGATAATGAGGTTTAGACATAGTCTAAAATCATTAGGTGTTGATGCAAATGAATATTGATGTATGATTCAAATATTAAAGTCTATTTAATAAGAGGTAAACTTGTATGACTTTATTTGGTACAAAAATTAAAATTGAAAGATAGATTATTGATGGATATCTCTCGGTATTTATGTTCTAACACCTTATATAATGAAAGCGTTTTTCTATTCCTTTTTATGGGTAAAATACTATTAACGGACTAAAAACCCACATTTTTTGCCGCTTTATTCACTTGGTTGCTCCAACCGTTTTTAAAACCGCAAGTTTTGGAAAATTTTCATTTTTTCTTTCATTACGCCACATAAGTGTTGTTGATTACCATGTCACTAGAGAAACGTTTCCATTGGTTAAAGAGATTAACGGTGTAATAATCGGTGATGCATCTCTTTCATATTTGAAATTCTAGTATTTGAAATATTTTTCGATTCTAGTAAGAAAATTCTATTTATCATCTTCATGAAGTACAAAAATTTTCTAAAATCGCAAATTTGACACCGTCATATCATACTCATATAATTCCTTTAGTAACAATTGATTTAGTTGACCACACCTTGAATTTGATCAATTGAGTCCAAAAAGTTAGGTTTTGAAAAGAAATGAGTAATCGAAAGATTAGGGTTTAGGAATTGAAAATCCCACAATTTTATGTTGGGGATTTTAAATTTTGAATTTTAGGGTTTCAAATTGGGCTAAAAACCGGATTCAACTGGTGTTACCTTACAAAAATTTGATGAGATATCAGTGAAAAAATAAGGTACTTTGTACCCGGGAATTGGCTGGGTCGGGATTAAGGTGTCACGTGGTGTGTTTTGTCAACATTTGGTGATGGTGGATGGTATCTAATATGTAAATATTATTTTAAAATATTTTATATTTTCATCATATTTGAAATATCATAAATTCATATATTTTTTATATGTCAATATTTCTTTTAGTCTAACTTAACCAAAAGAAACATAGAAACTAAATCAATCGTGAAGATACCTTTCCTTCCATACAACAACAACTAAATCGAACGACGGTAAAAGCTGTCTCAACTGTGATAGGCAATCTTACTTAATTTAGGTGATTATCTTGGTAATCTTGTATCTTTAAAAGGTAATTTTTAGAGTAGATAAATTACAAGTCTTTCTATACATACTAAAAGATCAACCAAATATTAGTCGTACAAAAGGAAGAAATTGAGCCATGAATAATTCAAACAATTCAGCCATCGTTACTGTTGTTCTCCTCCTCCGAGCTACTGGTAAAAACTCAAATCAATCCTTGCACTTTTATCTACTATTGTTGTCTTTTTAAGAAATTCAGGTTTTGAAATGAATTCTTTTTATTTTGTTATAACTATGTAAATTCAGGAAATGAGATAATGGCGCAGGGTTCAGGAAGAACATGTGTCGTTCCGTTTGTGCTTCCAAAATGCACAAATAATCTATACAATAGAGGTTGCGTTCGCAAATTCCCACGAAATGGAAATGGATTGTGTCAGGGTACATCCACTTGTCTCTTCTTTCACCCTTGCTCTTAGACGTTGTAATAAGCTTGAATCGGATGCGAAAGAAGAAACTTTCAATTTAGACCGGATTGTTCAATATCACTATTGATAAGACATATATGTGTATTGATAACAGGTTTAGACATAGTCTAAAATCATCAGGTCTTGATGCAAATGAATATTGATGTATGATTCAAATATTAAAGTCTATTTGATAAGAGGTAAACTTGTATGACTTTATCTAGTACGGAAAATTAAAATTGAAAATAGATTGTTGATGGATATCTCTCGGTACTTTTGTTCTAACACCTTATATAAGGAAACTATTTTTTCTATTCCTTTTTATGGTCAAATACTATTAACGGACTAAAAACTCACATTCTTTACCGCCTTATTCACTTGGTTGCTCCAACCATTTTTAAAACTACAAGTTTTGGAAAATTTTCTTTTTCATTTTTTCTTTCATTCTGCCATACAAGTGTCGCAGATGACCATGTTACTAGAGAAACGTTTCCACTGGTTAAAGCGATTAACTGGTGTAATCATCGGTGATGCATCTCGTTCTTATTTGAAATATTTTTCATTTCTAGTAAGAAAATTCTATTTATCATCTTCATGAAGTACCAAAATTTTCTAAAAGTAGCGAATTTGACACCGTCATATCATACTCATATATTTCCTTTAGTAAAATTGATTTAGTCGACCACACCTTGAATTTGATCAATTGAGTCCAAAAAGTTAGGTTTTGAAAAGAAATGAGTAATCGAAAGATTAGGGGTTTAGGAATAAAAAATCCCACAATGTCATGTTGGGGATTTTAATTTTTGAATTTTAGGGTTCAAATTGGGCTAAAACCGGGCTTCAACTCGGTGTTACCTATACAAAAATTCGGTGAGATACTTCAGTGAAAAAATGAGGTACTTTGTACCCTGGGAATTGGCTTGGTCAGGAATAAGGTGTCATGTGGTGTGTTTTGTCAACATTTGACTGATGGTGGATGATATCTTATATGTAAATATTATTTTAAAATATTTTATATTTTCATCATATTTGAAATATCATAAATTCATAAAAAAATTATATGTTAATATTTCTTTTAGTCTAACATAACCGAAACAAACATAGAAACTAAATCAAACATGAAGGTACCTTTCCTTCCATACAACTACAACTAAATCAAAAAATGGTAAAAGCTCTCTCAACTATGATAGGCAATCTTACTTAATTTTGGTGATTATCTTGGTAATGTTGTATCTTTAAAAGGTAACTTTTAGAGTAGATAAATTACAGGTCTTTCTACACATACTAAAAGATCAACCCCATATTAGTCGTACAAAAGGAAGAAATTGAGCCATGAATAATTCAAACAATCCAGCCATCATTAATGTTGTTCATCTCCTCCTTGCTATTGGTAAAATCCCAAATCAATCCTTGCATTTTTATCTATTATTGTGTCCTTTTTAAGAAATTTGGGTTTTGAAATGAATTATTTTTATTTTGTTATAACTATGTAAATTCAAGAAATGAGATAATGACACAGGTTCCGTTTGTGCTTCCAAAATGCACAAATAATTTATGCAATAGAGGGTGCATTTGCGAATTCCCACCAAAAGGAAATGGATTGTGTCAGGGCACATCCACTTGTCTCTGCTTTCACCCTTGCTCTTAGACGTTGTAATAAGCTTGAACTGGATGCAAACAAGGAAACTTTCAATTTAGATCGGATTGTTCAATATCACTATTGATGTGACATATATGTGTATTGATAACAGATTTAGACATAGTCTAAAATCATCAGGTGTTGAAGCAAATGAATATTGATGTATGATTCAAATATTAAAGTCTGTTTAATAAGAGGTAAACTTGTATGACTTTATCTGGTACGAAAAATTAAAATTGAAAGACAGATTGTTGATGGATATCTCTCGGTATTTATGTTCTAACACCTTATATAAGGAAAACATTTTTCCATTCCTTTTTATGGGTAAAATACTATTAAAGGACTAAAAACCCACATTTTTGGCCGCCTTGTTCACTTGGTTGCTCCAACCGTTTTTAAAACCGCAAGTTTTGGAAAATTTTCATTTTTTCTTTCATTCTGCCACATAAGTGTTGTTGACGATCATGTTACTAAAGAAACATTTCTTCTAGTTAAAGCGATTAACTGGTGCAATCATCGGTGATGCATCTCTTTCATATTTGAAATTCTAATATTTGAAATATCATAAATTCATATAATTTTTTATATGTTAGTCTAACTTAACGAAACAAACATAGAAACTAAATCAATCGTGAAGATGCCTTTCCTTCCCTACAACTAAATCGAACAACGGTAAAAGCTGTCTCAACTGTGATAGGCAATCTTATTTAATTTTGGTGATTATCTTGCTAATCTTGTATCTTTAAAAGGTAATTTTTAGAGTAGATAAATTACAAGTCTTTCTATACATACTAAAAGATCAACCCCATATTAGTCGTAAAAATGGAAGAAATTGAGCCATGAATAATTCAAACAATTCAGCCATCATTATTGTTGTTCTCCTCCTCCTTGCTACTGGTAAAAACCCAAACAAATTCTTGCATTTTTATCTCTTATTGTGGTCTTTTTAAGAAATTCGGGTTTTGAAATGAATTCTTTTTATTTTGTTATAACTATGCGAATTCAAGAAATGAGATAATGGCTCAGAGTTTAGGAAGAACATGTGTCGTTCCGTTTGTGCTTCCAAAATGCACAAATAATTTATGCAATAGAGGGTGTGTTCACAAATTCCCACCAAATGGAAATAAATTGTGTTAGGGCACATCCACTTGTCTCTGCTTTCACCCTTTCTATTAGACGTTGTAATAAGTATGAATCAGATGCGAAAGAAGAAACTTTCAATTTATATCGGATTGTTCGATATCACTATTGATGTGACATATATGTGTATTGATAACAGGTTTAGACATAGTCTAGAATCATCAGGTGTTGATGAAAATGAATATTGATGTATGATTCAACTATTAAAGTCTATTTAATAAGAGGTAAACTTGTATGACTTTATCTGGTACGAAAAATTAAAATTGTATGATAGATTATTGATGGTATCTCTCGGTATTTATGTTCTAACACCTTATATAATGAAAGCGTTTTTTCTATTCCTTTTTTATGGGTAAATTACTATTGACGGACTAAAAACCCACATTTTTGGCCGCCTTATTCACTTGGTTGCTCCAACCGTTTTTAAAACCGCAAGTTTTGGAAAATTTTCATTTTTCTTTCATTCTGCCACATAAGTGTTGTTGACGACCATGTTACTAGAGAAACGTTTCCATTGGTTAAAGAGATTAACTGGTGTAATCATCGGTGATGCATCTCTATCATATTTGAAATTCTAATATTTGAAATATTTTTCGTTTCTAGTAAGAAAATTCTATTTATCATGTTCATGAAGTACCAAAATTTTCTAAAAATCGCGAATTTGACACCGGCATATCATACTCATATAATTCCTTTAGTAACAATTGATTTAGTCGACCACACCTTGAATTTGAATAATTTAGTCCAAAAAGTTAGGTTTTGAAAAGAAATGAGTTATCGAAAGATTAGGGTTTAGGAATCGAAAATCCCACGATGTTATGTTGTGGATTTTAAATTTTGAATTTTAGGGTTTCAAATTGGGCTAAAACCGGGCTTCAACTTGGTGTTACCTTACGAAAATTTGGTGAGATACTTCAGTTAAAAAATGAGGTACTTTGTACCCTGGGAATTGGCTGGGTCGGGATTAAGGTGTCACGTGGTGCGTTTTGTCAACATTTGACTGATGGTGGATGGTATCTTATATGTAAATATTATTTTAAAATATTTTATATTTTCATCACATTTGAAATATCATAAATTCATATATTTTTTTATATGTTAATATTTCTTTTAGTCTAACTTAACCGAAACAAACATAGAAGCTAAATCAATCGTGAAGATACCTTTCCTTCCATACAACTACAACTAAATCGAACAACGATAAAAGTTGTCTCAACTGTGATAGGCAGTCTTACTTAATTTAGGTGATTATCTTGGTAATCTTGTATCTTTAAAAGGTAATTTTTAGAGTAGATAAATTACAGGTCTTTCTATACATACTAAAAGATCAACCCCATATTAGCCGTGTAACACCTTGAATTTCTGTTAGAAATTAAGTCTTTGGTTAATTATTATAAAAAGAAATAAATAAATGAAGAGGTTCTCCTCGGGAGATTTGAACCTACAACCTGGTAGTGGCAAACTTAAGTCTTATCCAATTGAGCTAAGGTAGCTCTTGGAGTTAAGCTACCCTCAATATCATTTAAGTCATGCACTTTGGTTATGCTGAAAATAATAAGCTTGATCTAACCTTTTTATATACCCAATTTATGTTTTTTTATTATTATTTGAATCCATTTTCCCATAACTCTCTAGAATTCTCAACCCTCCAACTTCCTCAGTCACCGTTCGGCCACTAATCTCGGCCACCGCCCAGTCGTGGCGTTCACCGCCACTACTATCGGAATCGCGCTCACACGTTGACCTCGACCATGGCAGCCACTCGCACAACAGAGTGTTTGTTCTTTGTAGGTGACGGTTCGAAGGTAACGAATGGCGCCTTAGATTTTGTTTATTTTCGGCCGCCACCATTGCTCTTTCTTCACGTGGATGCCACCCTTGAACTCCCGGTGCCATGGCGATCAAACCCTGGTCATCGTTCATCGCTCGGTCGCTGTTGAGGCTTCGTCAGAGTGGTTCAATTTTTCTGATTGCTCTCTTGTCGTTTCAGGTATTTGGTGAGTAATTTGACCTTTTCGATTATTTTTTGGGTTTGAACAAATCTGGGTCTGAAAAGCTATGTTTTTTCTGCAGAAAATGTACATTAAGGGTCACTGACGGCACTCGGGTGACAATTCTGATGATCTTCTGGCAAAGAATATTTGGGTAAGTGAATCTAAACCGATCTGAACCAGCCTGAACCCGGTCCAACCCCAGATCTGAGCCAAACCGGTTATGAACTGGTCATAACAGACTAGGCTTGGTTAATTAACCAAGCCTTGGGTTGGCCTGCTAAGGCCCATTAAACCAAGACCAAGCCTGGATATCCGACCCGTCTGGCCCAAGTCCAAACCTGTAACCCAAGTTGACCCGACCTGCCACTCGTTGACCTGACCCATTTGACTATCTGACCCATTGACCAGCTCGGTCTGAGTCGTCTCAGTCTGAGTTAACTCGCTCGACTCAACCCGCTGACATTAGCATTGACCATTGATGTCAGCATTAACCGTTGATGTCAGCATTGACCGCTGACGTCAGTATTGATCGTTGACTGCTGACGTCAGCATGATGACGATAGTGTTGACTTTGACCCCAAAAGCCAATTTTTTTGAAAACCCTTATTTTATGTTTTTTGATGTCCCGGGTCTGTTTTTGAAGTCTGTTTCATAAAGTTTTAACTCGAAAGCCTCCGAATCTGTCCTTATACCTGAACTTGTTTATGTGTTTCATTATTCAGTTTAAAGGCATTGTGATTAAGGACTGATTTTGGATTATGGGTGAATGAAGGTATTTTCATATCCTAGTATATGGGATTTGGAGGGATGTCGAGTTCGAAAGTGGTTGAATATAATATTAAGAGCTCGAAAGGTGAAGCTCAAAATCTAGGTAATACATTGCTACCTTTTGCATGCTTTATGAAACATGTTGATATTTTGTTAATGTATGTAGGATTATTATGTATAATGTTAAAGGATTTGATATTTTAAATATTTCACAAGAAAAGACGATAATGCCTTGAGACATAAGAATGATTAAAACACCTTTAACAAAAGAATTGATCTGGAATTTACACTTGATCTGATAAAATAACTACCTCATATGAAATCCCTGTCATTGGGAAATACTTTGGAATCAAGATGCAAATATATGTGATAACAAACCACTTGGATTTTCTTGAACACTGGATAAATACCTAAAGATAAATTAACTGGAATTTATTCGTATTGCTGCAATGATCTAAATAATTATAAAGAATGAATTGAATGAAATGATTAAAATGACGGATAACCTCTGAAAATGAAATTACCAGATTAACTGAAATGAAGGATATACTCTCGAGAATCCGAAATGAATAAGTTGTTTGTAAGGAAAGTAAGGATCTAGATGTTTGAACTACCAATGAGCACGTAAATGATGTGAAAAATGGAAATTCTAAAACTTTTGATAGAACGCAAATGACTGCAATGCCTCTATGGGTTTGAAGCTAGACTTATGGAAATCGGTCATTCATAATAATGTTACAATAATGAAAGAATAATGTACAAATACATATTCAATCATTCGAGGCTCATTTCAGGATAATTTGTGTACCACACATCTAGAACTAAATAGTAAACACGTGTGAGGTGTACCTATTCGAATGCTTGAAAGGTAATGCATTGATGAGATGTGGTTAATGGAATAAACTTGGAAGCCTGGTGTTGCGCGTAATAAGTGCTCCGTAATTGTGCAAGTGTACACGTTGCAAGTTATAGTATAAAAGATATCGTCTCCACAGGGATTGGTGCCACTTCAAGAATCTAATCTCTTGCACTATAAAAAGTAAAAACATAAATAGAAGATTATAGGAGTTTAACTAATAACTAAACTAGAAAGCAATAAAGTAAAAGAATAGATGAGATCAAATGAGAGAGATAGGCCAGGTTATAGTGAGTTGAGGTGTGATAGCCGATTGGATCGTCTTGGTAAAAGAGTGCAAGGGCAACTCAATTGCCGTGGCAACTTGCACAACGGGGTTGCCTTGGCAACTAATCGATGGTTGCATGGGCGACTAGCTGGGCAACTACTTGGGCATCTGGGCAGCAACTTCAATGTTCGGCAGAGCGTTCTTCAATGGTTTCTTCTTATCCCTAAGTCGAAACTCTAGCTACTTGTGCATGCCTTGATAATATATCCCTACGTGAATCAAGGGTGAACAACAACCAATCTTGCGCTCCTCTTAGCCGTTGAAATCCTTAATTTATTACTAAGCCGAATTAATCTTCACCATCAATAGATTGAATAAAGATCATACTCATTCGTTTCTTGAATCTAACTCTCCCGATATTAGATAAATAGATGAAGTTACGAGATCCTCTCCCAATTCACTCACAAACAAGAATAAGAGCCAAGAATGAATAAACTTTGAATAGAAAAGTGCAAACTCTTATTACCTAAACAAAATCCAATTGTTTCTCACAACCACAAGACACAATAACCTTAGCCAAATAGACTTAGTTCATGGCTAGGTTCCAAAGAAACACAAGATAAAGAATTCCTAGCATGAACCTAATTGAACAAGAAAGAAAAAGATGAAGGATGGGTGAAGCCTTCTTTTCGAGATCTCCCCTTGAAGCTTGTCGAAAATTCTCTTTACTCTCTCCCTTGGAGTTTACGGCTTGGTGATCTATTTATAGGGCTAGGTCAAAGTCCTTCTTTGAGGAGGAAGTTAAGTTGGAATTAAATTATCTTTAAAGAATATAATTCTTCATTATATTTATATTCCTTCTAGAACTTCTCCTATCTTCTTGGGATTTAATTCTTCTTTAACCTCTTCATGGAAATCAAACTCCTTTGGGATTTAGCTTTGCTCCACGTCATCTTGGGCTTGTCTAGTCATCAATTTCGACTACCATATCACCTTATTCTTTGTCGACAATTGCCTTGGCAACTGGCTCGGCATCTCCTTCATGCATTGCCCTGGCAACTAGCTCGGCATCTCCTCATGCATTGCCCTGGAAACTAGCTCGGCATCTCCTTCATGCATTGCCCTAGCAACTAGTTCTAGCCTTGCTTTGTCAAGTGATTATGCACATACACACAAAACACACCAAAGCAACATCTTTTCCCACAAAAACAACCAAGTTATGCAATCAAGCTCAACGATGGAAGGAAACATGGATTAATGCATGAATGACTAATTATGCAACTAATATGAGCCTAAGTCTAACAATAATATGAGTAAAAAGGGTAAGAAAAATAGTACTTTTGAACACTTGCCACACCCCCAAACTCGAACTATTGCTTGTCCTCAAGCAATGCAAACTAATAATTATCTACCAAGACTTTAATTTTCACAAACTTAGCTTTGAACTTGATCTCAATTCTTAGAACCGGGGTGTTGCGCGTAATAAGTGCTACGCAATTGTGCAAGTATACACGTCGCAAGTTATAGTATAAAAGATATTGTCTCCATAGGGATTGGTGCCACTTCAAGAATCTAGTCTCTTGCACTGTAAAAAGTAAAAGCACAAATATAGGATTATAGGAGTTTTAACTAATAACTAAACTTGAAAGCAATAAAGTAAAAGAAAAGATGAATTCAAATGAGAGAGAGATAGGCCAGGTTATCGTGAGTTGAGGTGTGATAGCCGATTGGATCGTTTTGGTAAAAGAGTACACGGGCAACTCAGTTGCCGTGGCAACTTGCACAACCGGGTTGCCTTGGAAACTAATCGATGGTTGCCTGGGCAACTACTTGGGCGTCTGGGAAGCAACCTTCAAGGTTCGGTAGAGCGTTCTTCAATGGTTTCTTCTTATCCCTAAGTCAAAACTCTAGCTACTTGTGCATGCCTTGATAATACATCCCAGTGTGAATCAAGGGTGAACAACAACCAATCTTGCGCTCCTCTTAGCCGTTGAAATCCTTAACTTATTCCTAAGCCGGATTAATCTTCACCATCAATAGATTGAATAAAGATCATATTCATTCGTTTCTTGAATCTAACTCTCCCGATATTAGATAAATAGATGAAATCACGAGATCCTCTCCCAATTCACTCGCAAACAAGAATAAGAACCAAGAATGAATAAACCTTGAAATAGAAAAGTGCAAACTCTTATTACCTAAACAAAAACCAATAGTTTCTCACAACCACAAAACACAATAACCATAGCCAAATAGATTTAGTTCATGGCTAGGTTCCAAAGAAACACAAGATAATTAATCCCTAGCATGAACCCAATCGAACAAGAAAGAAAAGGATGAAGAAGGAGGCTTGTCGAAATCCTCCTTGCCCTTGATGCTTGTCGAAAATTCTCTCCTCTTGCCCTCCTTGGACTTGTCAAAATTCCCCTCATTTGCTCTCTCTGAAATTGTCAAAATCTCCTTCTTATTTATAGGGCTAGGCCAAAGTCCTTCTTTGAGGAGGAAGTTAAGTTGGAATTAAATTATCTTTAAAGAATATAATTCTTTATTATAATTGTATTCCTACTAGGACTTCTCCTATCTTCTTGGAATTTAATTCTTCTTTAATCTCTGCATGGAAATCAAATTCCTTTAGGTTTGGGCTTTGCTCCACGTCATCTTGGGCTTGTCTAGTCATCAATTTCGACTACCATATCACCTTTGCTTTTGTCGACAATTGCCATGGCAACTGGCTCGGCGTCTCCTTCATGCATTGCCCTGACAACTAGTTTGGCATATCCTTCATGTATTGCCCTGGCAACTAGCTCTGCATTTCCTTCATGTATTGCCCTGGCAACTAGCTCTAGCCTTGCTTTGGTAAGTGATCCTGCACATACACACAAAACACACCAGAGCAGCATCTTTTCCCACAAAAACGACCAAGTTATGTAATCAAGCTCAGCGATGGAAGGAAACATGAATTAATGCATGAATGTCTAATTATGCAACTAATATGAGCCTAAGTCTAACAATAATATGAGTAAAAAGGGTAAGAAAAAATAGTACTTTTGAACACTTATCACACCCCCAAACTCGAACTATTGCTTGTCCTCAAGCAATGCAAACTCATAATTACCTGCCAAGACTTCAATTTTCACAAACTTAGCTTTGAACTTGATTTCAATTCTCTGAACCGGGGCACAAAGTATGATTGGCTTTTTATTTTTCGGAAAACTTAGGAGTTACTCGGAATCAAACGATAATGCTTTTGAGTGTGTGCAGAGTTGTGTGCAAATTGATTTTTCGGATTCTATACAAACAAGATGTTTTCAAATTACTTCATTGGGTTCTTTTTAACATGTTTTAACTAGAGCCAGTTTTGGGCACCTCTAGTGTTTTGTTTTTAGTTTTATTAAGTTAATTTATTCGACTAGAGCCGGTTGCGGGCACCTCTAGCGATCAATTTTTTTAACACATACTAGAGCCAGTTTCGAGCACCTCTAGTGATCAATTTTTTTAGCACATGCTAGAGCCAATTCGGGCACCTCTAGCATTCATCCAATTTTTATTCTAATCCCCCAATTTGTTAATTATCAACCTAAGTTTACTAGAATTCCTTAAATCAATCAAACCACAACACTGTTTCATCAAAATTAGCATCATAGTAAAATTCTAAGTTTTTCCATGGTTATCCTAGAATAAAAATTCTATCAGTTAAGTGCATTGGCAAAGTCATCATCGGATATTCATCAAATCTAAGCAATTCTTGTTCCAATTAAAGGCATGGCAAGCAATTTATGTATCCTAAATGTAATACTTAAGATGAATGTAACTAAACAAGGTAACTACTAATAACAATCCCCCCCAAACTCGAGTGAGGCATTGTCCTCAATGCATGCATAAAAATAATGAAAAATAAAAATAAAAAAATATAAAAAATGCATACGAGGACTTACTCCGAGAGTTCGTCATCGTAGATGATTAGTTTCCTTTTGGTCGGTGTCTTGGTTCTCTTGCTTGAACGCGATGGTTGTTTTCTTATTGCCGGTGGTGGAATCGATCCTCGTACGGGGTTATCCTCATCGTCCTCTTCATCAATGTCATTGGCTTTTAGCTTGGAGGATTCAATTGGTGCGGTCTTTGTTGGTTCAATGGAGGACTCGTCCGAATCTGAAAAATCAGAAAATGATTCTGTAGGAGTTGATTCGGGCATAGGTGCTTTACCTTTGGATTTTGCAGTGGTTACCGGGATGTCTTTAGCTTTGGTTGCCGTGGCATCTTTAGGGTTGGTTGCTGTGGCGTCAGCTTGTGCATGCACGAAGTAGGTTGCCGTGGCGACTGCTTCATTGGTTGTCGTGGCTACTGCTTCATTGGTTGCCGGGGCAAGGATCTCAGCGGGAAGATTAGGAACTGCACGCGATTGTCCAGGTACTTTTCTAGGATGACTTGGGTGATGGCATTGTTGTGCTCCTTCATGTACCGCATGAACATTAGTTGCCGGTCTTCAATTTGCCTTAGGTGGCTTACAAATGGGTGCAAGAGTGCTTCAAAGTGTCCCGGGGTCGATGGCCAAGTTGCCCGGGCGTTAGGTGCTTGCGCATTATGGATTGCCGGGGTGGCAGGAGTTGCCGTGGCAATTGGAGGCCTTGAAGAATCTCCCGGTGCCTCTCCCATTAGCTTTCGGATTAGTGCTTGATTCTAACTAGACTTGGGTAGGGCCTTTTCATCGGTGGACTCACTTGGGACATGCATCTCCTTGCAAAGATTAGAAATTAAGCAAGGGAAGAAAAAAGAACCCTTATCTTTTGAGCTGCATACAAAAATCTCATCACAAATAATTTTTCCAATGTTAATGATGCGATTATGCAAAATAGAATGTATGAGCAAAAGACGTGGTATATCAACGGTAGTATTGTGTGTGGTGGGCATTAAAGAAGTTTTAACAAACTTATTCCATAGTTTTGCCTCGGGTTTAAGCCGAAGGCGATTTACTGTGCCCTTGTATTTACCGCCATTCCAATGAGTTCTCGGTTGAGTGAGTTCTTGAAGCACCTTGTCGAGTTGCTTGGGAGTGATTTGATCAACGAAGGCTTGATGCTCGTCCTTCTCAATGTAAAGCCCGTAAAAGGTGTTGACGCTTTCGGGACTTATGAGTATGGCATTGTCACGAACAAAAACATAAGGATTATCCGGGTTAGGTGAGTGAGCATAGAATTCTCTTACCCATGAGATGTTACCCGGTTCCGGTTGATGGCAAAAGATTTGCCACTTTTGAAGTGCAATCCTCTCGAAGATGAATGGTTCAAGGCCGAAATCTTGATGAGAGTTGGAGTATTCAAAGCCTTGTTCTTCATGAATCTTCCGGCTTTCAAACTTGGATTGAAATCTTTCTTGAACCACCGGTGTAGCAAACTTCTTGTATCTTGGTTCTTTGGAGGAACTTGGATGAACTAAAAGTTTAATCTTGGATGCAATGGATGATCTTGGTTGTGAGTTTTGTAAAAACAAAGAAAAGAAAAGAAACTAAAAAAAAGTTGCAAGATAGAAAGTAGGAATAGGTTAAGGGTGATGGGTTTTATAGAAAAGATAGGTGGGTGGGATTAGGGGAAAACGAAAAAGGGTTTAGGGTGAGGGAGAAGTTGACGATAAGGGGTTGTGATTAGGGTGAATTGGAGGCTTTTATATAAGCCTTAGATTCAGCCCACTAGTTTCCTTGTTGAAGATGTTTTCCTACTTGAATTAGAATTCCTCTTTATCTTGAACTTTTTTTCCTACAATTCAAAGACAAATCAAATAAGGATTAAAATTAAATTAATAAAAGAAAATAAATAAAGATGTATAAAGGGATTCTAAAAAAATCTATCCTAAAATATATATATATATATAATAATCAGAAATAGTAAAGAAATAAAAAAATAAAAAAAAATTTGAAATAAAATAAAATAAATACTTAATCGAAAATAAAAAAAATAAATAAATAAAAATAAAATAAAACTACTAATATCAAAAGGGAGAGCATGCTCATGCATCTCCTAAGTTGACCACTTCCTTGTTACGTTCCACATGGGCACCATTGTAGTGCTTCAATCTTTGTCCATTAACTTTGAATTCATGGTTGTCAGAGATGGACTTGATTATCACAGCACCATGGGAGAATGGTTTGACGACTTCGAATGGTCCCGACCATCTTGATTTCAGCTTTCCCGGGAAAAGTTTTAGCCGAGAATTGAATAAGAGAACTAGTTGCCCTGGCGTGAATTGTCGTGGCAATAGTTTCTTGTCGTTCCATCGCTTTGTTTTCTCCTTGTAGATTCGTGCATTGTTATAGGCGAGTGCACGGAATTCTTCTATCTCATTGAGATCCATCAAATGCTTTTGTCCGGCACTTTCCCAATCCATATTCACGGTCTTGATTGCCCAGTACGCCTTGTGCTCGATTTCCACCGGTAGATGGCATGTTTTGCCATAGACAAGTCGGAAGGGGGACATACCTAAGGGTGTTTTGAATGCAGTGCGATATGCCCAAAGAGCGTCATCTAGTCTTAATGACCAATCCTTCCTAGAGGGATTTACAACTTTCTCGAGTATACCCTTCAATTCCCGGTTGGAAATTTCTGCTTGCCCGTTGGTTTGTGGGTGATATGCCATGGCGATCTTGTCTGATATGCCGAAGCGTTGCAACATCTTGGCAATTAGTCTGTTGTCAAAATGCTTGCCTTCGTCACTGATAATTGCTCTCGGCATCCCAAACCGTGTAAATATGTTTTTCTGCAATAATCGTTGCACGGTCTTGGAATCGTTGTTGGGAACTGCAGCTGCCTCACCCCATTTAGACACGTAGTTGACGGCAAGTAGAATGTAGAGGTTGCCGAATGAAGATGGGAAAGGTCCCATAAAATCGATCCCCCACACATCGAACAATTCCACCTCGATGATGTTCTAGAGTGGCATCTCATGCCATCTAGAGATATTGCCCATCCTCTGGCAACGATCACATTGCTTGTAAAAGTCTTGGGCATCTTTGTACAATGTTGGCCAATACAAACCGGATTGCAAAACTTTGGCCGCGGTACGAGTTCCTCCAAAATGTCCTCCATAGGGTGAAGAATGGCATTGCTGGAGTACATTCTGTTGCTCTTCTTCAGGGACACATCGGCGTATAACCTGATCTGCACATTGTTTAAACAAAAGAGGCTCATCCCAAAAGTAATGCTTAGCATCATGGCGGAACCGCTTCTTCCCTTGGTGAGTAATGCCATAAGGTAAAATACCACAAACAAGGAAATTAACTAAATCTACCAGGGTATTGCCGAGGCATGTGCTACCGTGGCGACTGCTCCCAGAATTGCCTAGGCATGTGCATCCATGGTTGCCGAGGCATCGAGGGTTGCCGAGGCATGCGCGTCCATGGTTACCGAGGCAACTAAAAGTTGTTCATCCGGGAATGCATCGCATATCTCTAGATCCGCATCCTCTTCCCTATTGCGTTCCAAACGTGATAAGTGATCGGCCACTTGATTTTCTGTTCCTTTCCTGTCCTTATTTTCAATATCAAATTCTTGTAAAAGTAATATCCAACGAATCAAACGAGGTTTGGCATCCTTTTTAGCAAATAGATATTTCATTGCCGAATGGTCCGTATGAACAATTACCTTTGTACCAATCAAATAGGATCAGAACTTGTCAAATGCGAAAACTACAGCTAGTAACTCTTTCTCCGTTGTTGTGTAATTCACTTGAGCGCTATTAAGAGTTTTACTAGCGTAGTATATCACATGGAAGGTATTACCTGTGTGTTGGCCTAGGACTGCTCCTACCGCAAAATCACTTGCATCACACATGAGCTCAAAAGGTAGCGTCCAATCTGGTGGAACGACAATGGGTGTCGAGGCAAGTTTTTTCTTTAGGGTTTTGGATGCTTGGGTGCAAGAATCATCAAAATCGAAGACTTTATCCTGTTTAAGCAGATTACACAATGGTTTAGTGATTTTAGAAAAATTATGAATAAACCTCCTGTAAAAACCTGCATGTCCGAGAAAACTTCGAATTCCTTTAACCAAACTTGGTGAGGGTAATCTCTCGATCACGTCCACCTTGGCTTTGTCTACATCAGTTCCCTTGGATGAAATCTTGTGGCCGAGCACTATTCCTTCGTCTACCATAAAATGACATTTCTCCCAATTGAGGACTAAATCTGTTTCTTCGCACACCCTCTCTAAATTGCCGAGACAACTGTCGAAGTCATTACCAAAAATAGAAAAATCATCCATGAAGATCTCAAGGAAGTCTTCGACCATGTCTGAAAAGAGCGCCATCATGCATCTTTGGAAGGTTGCCGGGGCGTTACACAATCCGAACGACATCCTTCGGAAGGCATAGGTACCGTATGGGCATGTGAAGGTTGTCTTTTCTTGATCTTCTGGTGCTATGGCAATTTGATTGTAACCTGAATAACCATCAAGAAAACAATAAAAGGGTTTACCTGCAAGACGGTCAAGCATTTGATCAATAAAGGGTAATGGGAAGAGATCTTTCCTAGTGGCTTTGTTTAGCTTTCGATAATCCATACAAACCCTCCAACCGGTCACAGTCCTGGTTGGAATGAGTTCATTATTTTCATTACTTACCACCATTATACCTCCTTTTTTTGGTACACATTGTACCAGACTTACCCATGTACTATCAGAGATAGGGTATATAATGCCGGCGTCAAGCCACTTGATAATTTCTTTCATTACAACCCCTTTCATGGCATGATTCAGTCTCCTCTGGGCCTCAATTGAAGGTTTGTGATCATCTTCCAACAAAATCTTGTTCATGCATACTGCTGGGCTAATTCCCTTCAAGTCGGCAATTGTCCACCCTATTGCCTTTTTGTGTAGCTTCAACATCTTGATCAGCTTCTTTTCCTGCTCAGGTTGTAACTTAGAATAAATAATTACAGGCAATGTATTATCGGTTCCTAAGTATGCATATTTTAGTTGCTCTGCAATTGTTTCAACTCAAGAATCGGTGGTTGTTCAATAGAGGGTTTTTCGAGCTTACCTTCCTTATCTGAGTAATCCAGTGGTTCAAAGTATGTACCTGGTCGATTGACTAGCCAATTTGCCTCTTCTTGTTGTTCCTCATCGACCGGTTCTTCATACTCTTCAGGTTCCTCTTGATCGGCAATGTAGTTGCCGAGGCAACTATATTCCTCATCGAAGTTAAACTCTGCCGTGGCATTAAGAAGTTGGCATTCTTCTGGATCATCGGCATGCCTTAGTGCTTGGAACACATTTAGTTTAACTTGCTGGTCATTCACCCTCATTGTGAGTTCTCCCTTTTCAACATCGATCAAGGTTCTCCCTGTTGCTAGGAATGGTCTCCCGAGAATGATGGGTGCATGCTCATCTGCTTCACAATCCAAGACAATAAAGTTAGCGGGAAAAATAAATTTATCAACTTTTACCAGTATGTCCTCGATTTTTCCCTTTGGATGCACATAGGATCTGTCGGCTAGCTGCAGCATAACTGTTGTAGGTCTTGCCTTCCCGATTCCTAGTTTCTGGAAAACCGATTTAGGCATCAAGTTTATGCTACCCCAAGGTCGCATAATGCTTTCCCGACATAGAGGTTTCCAATGGAACAGGGTATTGTGAAACTTCTGGGATCCTTCAACTTGGGTGGCATACGATTGTGCAACATTGCCATGCATCCCTCTGTTTCGGCAACTGTTTCAAACTCTCCTAGCCTTGTTCTCTTGGACACAATATCTTTAAGAAACTTGGCATAGTTTGGCATTTGTTCAATTGCTTCCACCAATGGCAAGTTGATGTGGACTTGCTTTAGGATATCAAGAAACTTCTTGAATTGGTATTCTTGCTTTTGTCGCTTCAACCTTTATGGGAATGGTGGTGGAAGTCGAATATCTTCGATCCTTTCATTGGTTTGAAACTTGATTGACGGCATTGCCGGGACAACTAGAGTTACCGAGGCGTTATCAACTGGGGTTGCTGAGGCATGCTTATCGGAAGTTGCCGAGGTGTCTTTATCGTCGGTTGCCGAGGCATGCTTATCACAAGTTGCTGCGGCAATTCCTGGTTCAGCATCTGAGGCTTTGCCGCTAGGTTCATCTTGATCTTTTTGTGGAGTTTTGTTTGATGAGCGGGTTTGAACCTCTCTATGTTGTTGGCCACTTCTAGTGGTGATCGCCTTACATTGCTCATGGCCAGTTCCTCTTGCGACTTCAGTAGCGCTAGGTAAACCTCCTTGCGGTCTAGTATTCAGATTTCGAGCAAACTGTCCGACTTGATTTTCCAATGATTTGATTGTCGCCTCTTGGTTTTGCAATCTCATCTCGGTCCTGTTAATAAAAGCATCAGTTCTTTTTATGAAATTACTATTCTCAGCCATATAAGATTCAGTTTTCATCATAAAAGCATTTAGAGAATTTTCCAAAGAACTATATGTTGTTGGTTGTTGCTGCGGCAACTGTTGCCGTAGCATATTCTGCTGGAATCCCGATGCTTGTGCATTCTGATTGTTCTGGTTTAGAGCATTGTTGGGATTACTCCATGAAAAATCTGGGTGCTTCTTCCAAGCTGGATTGTATGTATTGGACATCACATTGTTGTTCCGATTGTAATTCCCCACATAGAAGCTGGATTCCGGATTCTTGACTTCATATGTGTTGTTTGGTTTTTGCATGTTCTGGACCATCTTGGTTAGAGTGGTCAATTGTGCCGAAATTGAATATGATGATCCTAGTTCATGTATTGTGGCTTGGCGTCTAACTCCTCCTCTTCTAGTAGATGGGAATTGATAATCACTCTTGGCCAGCCTGTTTAAAATTTGCATTGCTTCCTCCGGCGACTTATCTAGGAGTATGCCGTTTGCCGAGGCATCTAGCATCATCCTTGTTGGTGTATTCACGGCGTTGTAAAACATTGTTACTTGAGTCCACACCGGGAATCCGTGTAGGGGGCATTTGTGTAGAAGTTCTCTAAATCGCTCCCAAGCCTCGTACATGGATTCATCATCTGTCAGCCAAAAAGAAGTAATGTCGTTACGAAGCTTATTAGTCAAATTTGTAGGATTAAATCGAGAAAGGAAATCACGACAAAGATCGGTCCAAGATGCTATTGATCCGGGAGGAATGCTATTCAACCATGCTTTTGCCCTATCCCTCAGTGAATAGGGGAATAATCTTAATCGTAAGACATTGGGGGTGACTCCGTGTATTTTGAACGAGTTGCAAATCTCGAGGAAAGATTTCAGATGTTGCCGTGCATCTTCAGTTGCTGAGCCGCCAAATTGACCAATTGTGTTGATCATATTAAACATTACCGGTTTCAACTCAAAGTGGTCGGCTTCAATTTCAGGTGCGACAACTCCTGGTTTAAGTCCATCGAGATCTTCTTCAAGATAGTCTCGACTAGTTCTGTTTCGTGCAAGAATCACTCCTCCTCCTGCTCGAACATCTTGATTCATATTGCCGTCTTGGTTAGCCATTGCTACTCTTATCCTTTGTCTAAGTCTTTGTAAGGTTCGTTCGATTTCTGGATCAAAGGGATATTCTGGTGAAGTCAGTCTCGCCCTGGTCATATACCAATGCAAAACCAAAGTTTGTTAGCCCTTTGAATTTTAAACAAGAAAAATAAAAAGAAAGTGCAAGAAAATAAAAACAAAGTCGCTATTGCCAATACCCGGCAACGGCGCCAAAAACTTGTTGCGCGTAATAAGTGCTACGCAATTGTGCAAGTATACACGTCGCAAGTTATAGTATAAAAGATATCGTCTCCACAGGGATTGGTGCCACTTCAAGAATCTAGTATCTTGCACTGTAAAAAGTAAAAACACAAATATAGGATTATAGGAGTTTTAACTAATAACTAAACTTGAAAGCAATAAAGTAAAAGAAAAGATGAATTCAAAGGAGAGAGAGATGGGCCAGGTTATCGTGAGTTGAGGTGTGATAGCCGATTGGATCATTTTGGTAAAAGAGTGCACGGGCAACTCAGTTGCCATGGCAACTTGCACAACGGGGTTGCCTTGGCAACTAGTCGATGGTTGCCTGGGAAAATAGTTAGGCAACTACTTGGGCGTCTGGGCAGCAACCTTCAAGGTTCGGCAGAGCGTTCTTCAATGGTTTCTTCTTATCCCTAAGTCGAAACTCTAGCTACTTGTGCATGCCTTGATAAGACATCCCTGTGTGAATCAAGGGTGAACAACAACCAATCTTGCGCTCCTCTTAGCCGTTGAAATCCTTAACTTATTCCTAAGCCGGATTAATCTTCACCATCAATAGATTGAATAAAGATCATATTCATTCGTTTCTTGAATCTAACTCTCCCGATATTAGATAAATAGATGAAATCACGAGATCCTCTCCCAATTCACTCGCAAACAAGAATAAGAACCAAGAATGAATAAACCTTGAAATAGAAAAGTGCAAACTCTTATTACCTAAACAAAAACCAATAGTTTCTCACAACCACAAAACACAATAACCATAGCCAAATAGATTTAGTTCATGGCTAGGTTCCAAAGAAACACAAGATAATTAATCCCTAGCATGAACCCAATCGAACAAGAAAGAAAAGGATGAAGAAGGAGGCTTGTCGAAATCCTCCTTGCCCTTGATGCTTGTCGAAAATTCTCTCCTCTTGCCCTCCTTGGACTTGTCGAAATTCCCCTCCTTTGCTCTCTCTGGAATTGTCGAAATCTCTTTCTTATTTATAGGGCTAGGCCAAAGTCCTTCTTTGAGGAGGAAGTTAAGTTGGAATTAAATTATCTTTAAAGAATATAATTCTTTATTATAATTGTATTCCTACTAGAACTTCTCCTATCTTCTTGGAATTTAATTCTTCTTTAATCTCTGCATGGAAATCAAATTCCTTTGGGTTTGGGCTTTGCTCCACGTCATCTTGGGCTTGTCTAGTCATCAATTTCGACTACCATATCACCTTTGCTCTTTTCGACAATTGCCATGGCAACTGGCTCGGCGTCTCCTTCATGCATTACCCTGGAAACTAGTTCGGCATATCCTTCATGTGTTGCCCTGGCAACTAGCTCGGCATATCCTTCATGTATTGCCCTGGCAACTAGCTCTAGCCTTGCTTTGGTAAGTGATCCTGCACATACACACAAAACACACCAGAGCAGCATCTTTTCCCACAAAAATGACCAAGTTATGTAATCAAGCTCAACAATGGAAGGAAACATGAATTAATGCATGAATGTCTAATTATGCAACTAATATGAGCCTAAGTCTAACAATAATATGAATAAAAAGGGTAAGAAAAAATAGTACTTTTAAACACTTATCACGGGGCACAAAGTATGATTGGCTTTTCATTTTTCGGACAACTTAGGAGTTACTCGGAATCAAACTATAATGCTTGTGAGTATGTGCGGAGTTGTGTGCAAGTTGATTTTTCGGATTCTATGCAAACACGAGGTTTTCAAATTACTTCATTGGGTTCTTGTAACATGTTTTAGCTAGAGCCGGTTTTGGGCACCTCTAGTGTTTTGTTTTTTTAATTTTCTTAAGTTAATTAATTTATTCGACTAGAGCCAGTTTCGGACACCTCTAGCGATCAATTTTTAGCGCATACTAGAGCCAATTTCGGGCACCTCTAGTGATCAATTTTTAGCACATACTAGAGCCAATTCCGGGTACCTCTAGTATTCATCCAATTTTTATTCTAATCCCCCAATTTTTTTTAACTATCAACCTAAGTTCGCTAGAATTCCTTAAATCAATCAAGCCACAACAGTTTTTTTTCAAGTTTAGCATCATAGTAAGATTCTAAGTGTTTCCATGTTTATCATAGAATAAAAAGTTCTATCAATTAAGTACATTGGCAAAGTCATCATCGGATATTCATCAAATCTAGGCAATTCTTATTCCAACTAAAGGCATGGCAAGCAATTTATGTATCCTAAATACAATACTTAAGATGAATGCAACTAAACATGGTAACTAACTAATAACAATCCCCCCCCAAACTCGAGTGAGGCATTGTCTTCAATGCATGCAAAAAATAAAAATAAAGAAAAGTAAAATGCAAACGAGGACTTACTCCGAGAGTTCGTCGTCGTGGATGATTAATTTCCTTTTGGTCGGTGTCTTGATTCTTTTGCTTGAACGTGGTGGTTGCTTCCTTGTTGCCCATGGCGGAATCGATCCTTGTATGGGGTTGTCCTCATCATCCTCTTCATCAATGTCATTGACTTTTCGCTTGGGCTTGGAGGATTCGATTGGTGTTGTCATTGTTGGTGCAATGGAGGACTCGTCCAAATCTGAAAAATCAGACAATGATTCCGTAGGAGTTGATTCAGACATAGGTGCTTTACCTTTGGCTTTTTTAGTGGTTGCTGGGACGTCTTTGGCTTTTGTTGCCGTGGCATCTTCAGGGTTGGTTGCCGTGGCATCTGCTTGGGCAGGCGCGGTGTAGGTTGCCGCGACATCATCTATTACGGTTGCCATGGCGACTGCTTTATTGGTTGTCGGGGCAAGGATCTCGACAGGAAAGATTGGGAACGGCACGCGGCTGTCCGGGTACTTTTCTAGAGGAATTTACCGATGCCTCTCCCATTAGCTTTCGGATTTGTTCTCGATTCCAACCGGACTTTGGTAGGGCCTTTTCATCAGTGGACTCACTTGGCACATGCATCTCCTTTCAAAGATTATAAATTAAGCAAGGGAAGAAAAGAGAACCCTTATCTTTTGAGCTACAAACAAATATCTCATCACAAATAATTTTTCCAATGTTAATGATACGATTTTGCAAGATAGAATGTATGAGCAAAAGACAAGGTGTATCAACGGTAGTATTATGTGTGGTGGGCATTAATGAAGTTTTAACAAACTTATTCCATAATTTTTCCTTGGGTTTAAGCCGAAGGCGATTTACGTGCCCCTTGTATTTACCGTCGTTCCATTGAGTTCTGGTAGAGTGAGTTCTTGAAGCACCTTGTCGAGTTGCTTGGGCGTGAGTTGATCAACAAAGGCTTGATGCTCGTCCTTCTCAATGTAGAGCTCGTAAAAGGTGTTGATGTTTTCGGGGCTTATGAGTATAGCCTTGTCACGAACAAAAACATAAGGATTATCCGAGTTAGGTGAGTGAGCATAGAATTCTCTTACCCATGAGATGTTACCCAGTTTCGCTTGATGGAAAAAGATTTTCCACTTTTGATGTACAATCCTCTCAAAGATGAATGTTTCAAGGCCGAAATCTTGATGAGAGTTGGAGTATTCAAAGCCTTGTTCTTCGTAAATCTTTCGGCTTTCAAACTTGGAGTGAAATCTTTCTTGAACCACGGTGTAGCAAACTTCTTGTATCTTGGTTCTTTGGAGGAACTTGGATGAACCAAAAATTTAATTTTGGATGCCATGGATGATCTTGGTTGTGAGTTTTGTAAACACAAAGAAAAGAAAATAAAAGAAACTAAAGAGTTGCAAGATGAAAAGTAGGAATAGGTTTCTTGGAAGTTAAGGGTGATGGGTTGTATAGAAAAGATAGGTAGGGAATATGGTGGGTGGGTTTAATTTTGGAAAGAAGAAAAAGTGGGTTTCGGTTTAGGGGAAGGGTGACGGCTAGGGGGTTTAATTAGGGTAAGTTGGAGGCTTTATATAAGCCTTAGATTCAGCCCATTAATTTCCTTGTTGAAGATGTTTTCCTTCTTGAATCAAAATTACTCTTTATCTTGAACTCTTTTCCTACAATTCAAAGACAAATCAAATAAGGATTAAAATTAAAGATAAACTAATAAAAGAAAATAAATAAAGATGTATAAAGAAATTCTTAAACTTAAAAAGATAAATATGAAAGATGTAGTTTTAATCTTAAAGAAAATAAATCTATCCTAAAAGAGCAAATAATTGAAAATAATAAAAAAATAAAAATTAAATAGTTCAAAAAATTAAAAATAAAAATAAAAATAAAATATCGAAAGGAGAGCATGCTCATGCATCTCCTAAGGTGACCACTTCTCATTACGTTCCACATGGGCACCATTGTAGTGCTTTAATCTTTGTCCATTAACTTTGAATTCATGTTTGTCAGTGATGGACTTGATTATCACGGCACCATGGGAGAATGGTTTGACAACTTCGAATGGTCATGACCACCTTGGTGAGTAAGACCATAAGGTAAAATACCACAAACAAGGAAATTAACTAAATCCGCATACCAGGGTATTACCGAGGCATGTGTTGTCGAGGCGATTGCTCCCAAAATTGCCGAGGCGTGTGAGTCTAGGGTTTCCAAGGCGTGCACGTCAAGGGCTATCGAGGGTTTGTACCGGACTTACCCATGTACTATCAGAGATAGGGTATATAATGTCGGCATCAAGCCACTTGATGATTTCTTTCATTACAACCCCTTTCATGGCATGATTCAGTCTCCTCTGGGCCTCGATTGAAGGTTTTTGATCATCTTCCAACAAAATCTTATGCATGCACTTTTTGAGCTAATTCCCTTCAAGTCGGAAATTGTCCACCCTATTGCCTTCTTGTGTAGCATCAACATTTGATCAGCTTCTTTTCCTGCTCAGGCTGTAACTTAGAAGAAATAATTAGAGACAATGTATTATCGGTTCCTAAGTATGCATATTTTAGTTGCTCTGGCAACTGTTTCAACTCAAGAATCGGAGGTTGTTCAATAGAGGGCTTTTCGAGCTTACCTTCCTTACCTGAGTAATCCAGTGGTTCAAAGTATGTACCTGGTCGATTGACTAGCCAATTTGCCTCTTGTTGTTCCTCATCGACCAGTTCTTCATACTCCTCAGGTTCCCCTTGATCGGTAATGTAGTTGTCGAGGCAACTAAATTCCTCGTCGGTTAAACTCTGCCGTGGCATGAAGAAGTTGGCATTCTTACGGTTCATCAGCATGCCTTAGTGTTTGGAACACATTTAGTTTAACTTGCTGGCCATTCACCCTCATTTTGAGTTCTCCCTTTTCAACATCGATCAAGGTTCTCCCTATTGCTAGGAATG